>VXBA01000121.1:0-39755 GCA_013399895.1 Serilophus lunatus
TCAGACAGACCCAATACAGGTATGGAAAAAATGTTTGAAAGAATTGGAATTGTGTATAATTCCAATCATGGAAATACATTCCTGGTCAGCGTAAGAACTAGGAAATTGACTTTCTAAAGAGAAAAGAAAGGAGGATTCTGCCTTTAACAGAGGGAAATAGGGGCAACGTAGGTGGCTGCTTCTCTACTCACTTCTCTGTGTGCGTTTGAACTCAACTTCAGAGGCAGCACTGCTGGCTTCTCAGTACAAAACCTAGAGACACTTAAGAATACTCAGTCATTGCCTAATTGATAGGGAGAACCATTGTGTGTGTCAGTTATAATGTAAAGAATCAGTGTTGGTTTATTTTTTCATGTTTATTATCTATACCAGAGATTGGAGACAGTGAGCATTTGATTTTGACTTCTGAAACCATACGCTGTTGAGATTTGTGGAATTTGTGTTTTCGACTGTTTTAAAGTTACACTCTCTGTGCCCTTCTGAAGAAGTGCTATTCATTAAACTGGATCTTTTGGTAAATTTGTGTGTATTTTGACTGTGTTGGCAGCAATGCTGTTGTTATTCTTACTTGAACAGTTGCCAACCTGTGGAACTGCTGAGAGGGATATTTATGTGCTTTTTTTGAAAAATTGAGTTTCTCCTGAAATTTAGCAGTTCCAAAGCATTTTGAGCTATTCTATTTATAATTGCGTGGTGCTGTGAAGTTTCTTCGACTACAGTGCTATGTTTCATTTCAGGGTAATGTTCGGTATGGAATATGATACAAGATTAAAGATAGACTTAATTGTCTGTCTGCCTTGTTACTGTCTTGCCAGAATAAGAAATGTATTCAAAGCACTATTTAAGCTTTATGGAAGTCTGTAAAATCTAAGATTTCTGGAGTATCATCTGAGAACCCTCTTCATGTTAAGAACATCATAGAAGATATTCTCTGCCTTAAATAGCACTGGTTCAGCTCTTATCATATGACTCTAGCAGACATTGATTATAGGGGCTGTTGAATCTTTTTTAAAGACATTGCTGCATAGTCTTGCTGGATTCAATTGGTAGAGTTATTGACAGCAGTAACAGCTCCTGATTTATTTAAATGGTAGCTCTGTATAGCATCTGTTGGTGGGTAAGAAAAGATTATACCTACATATATATATATATATATATATATATATATATATATATAGGTAGGGAGAGATGGAAGTGTTTCATCTTATTAAGGTAATAATTTTGTATTGTGGTTATCTTTTTGTGTTTATGAAACCAGAGTTTTCAATGTATTGTGCATATTTTTTAAAAATCTTAAGAATTATCATGAGTCTTGGCCAAGCAGGCAGACCATGAATATCTCTTTAAGTACAAATCAGAGGTGAGGTAGATAATTGAAGCTTCTTATGTTTATTGTTAGAAGAAACAAAAAGAAATATTGATTGGGAAGATAAGACTGCCTAAAAGAACGCCAGTTTAGCAGTCCTGGCAGTTCTGTCTATATAGAATGATTAGTTAGGGGGGTAGCATGAATTTGATACCTGCTTTAGGCAAAGTATTACCACTGCAGTCTAATATTTTTTTAATTACAAATATCTAGTAATTTTGGCTGTTTTTTTTCAATTATGTAATTCTTTCTGTAATCCTTTATTTAGAGAAAAGAAGGATGGGAAAATGTATTTTGTGATTATAAAACACTAATTGACTTATGATCATATGGTATCTAGAGTGTCAGGGAGGAAATGCTGGTTTTCAGAAACTAAAAAAAAAAGAAACATTTTAAATTGGTGCCTGTAAGTGCAGCCTTTGCTATTTATTGCTCAGTTTTGAGGCTTAACCGTGGCTTTCTCTGCTTTTGGAATTTCTCATAAAATTGATTGTTTTGCTAGTTCAGAAAACAATTGGTGAGAACATTGCTAGCACATTTCAATAAATGGCTGTTTGTATGTTCATACCACGTAATATTGGTTTATTTTAGCAAAAAGGAACAAGTTATGATCCTGTCAGAATTTCAACCCTCAAACTACTAGTAGTTAGAACTAGTTATATTATTGAAGAAAAAAGAGAAATAATTCTGCCATATGATTGTGTTGGGGGATGAGGTGACCAGGACACGATGCATGTGGAGAACAATACTGATGTCAATAGCTTATAATTTAAAAATGATCACATATTTAGCAAAACTATGACATATGTCACCTTGTGGCTCCTACTTGGATTTCCACTGAGAACCTGTAGAGAAAAACGGTAAACTAAAATTACAGTCTCAAATGAGATATGTTATGGCTCCATACTCACTTTGTAGATGGCAAATTAAGTAGTCAGAGAGGTTATTTCTGACAATGAAAATCTTTTCTTTTTCTATTCTTTGACAGCCGCGAGCTGTCGCTGGTTTTCGAGGAACGGTACGATACGCATCAATCAATGCTCACAGGAACAGAGTGAGTATCTCAATCTATGTCATACCCATCTCATGTAGCCCAACTTGGTCACTAATGCAGGTACTACTCTTCCTTTTTTATGTTGTTATCAGTGCATTTATTATGTAGAAATTAATAGTTACAAATCTTGTAAAAGGATAATAGAGTTGTTGAGGAGTTAAGGATAAAAAAGTCTGGTTGTACAAATAATAGTGGTTTTAATAGTTACCTTTGGTGTTCAGTTGTATTGTAAGTTAATTAACTAAAAAGTGAAGTTACTGTGTTTAATGAAGTACATAACATCCAATATGTTGTTTTAACCTCATTGACTAAAAAAATCTGAATAAACAGCTCTCTCAGTATAGAGATTTGCAATGTCATTTTAACATACTTCAACTTCTATTTTATTTCTCTGTGGAAAACTACTTGTATAATTGTCCTTAAAATAGTTATTTGATTTAATGAAACTTGTTTTGCAGTGTAGATTATATTTTTTTATATAATAATTTTACTTTCAAGCAGTAAAGAATTTGTCTTCCTTTCTAACTTAGGCTTTTGTAATATGCATTAGAATAATATTTGTTTTTCACAGGAAATGGGTCGGCATGATGACCTCTGGTCTCTCTTCTACATGTTGGTGGAATTTGTGGTTGGGCAACTGCCTTGGAGAAAAATAAAAGATAAGGTAAATGTGGAGGTGAAACCAAAAAGCATGAGGGAGGTATACTTCAGGATTCCAGGGAAATGCTGTGATAAAAATTCTGCTAAGAATGGCTGGTTCATTAATTTTAACATTAGGTTTTCCAGTGTTTTCTAGTGTTAATTCTTGTCTGTAATATCATGGTATAAAAAGCAATCAAATTTTACAAACTGTTCTAGGCAGGAAGTAGGTTGTACTTCTAGCTTGAAAATATTTTAAAAAGCAAAAGTGTATATCTGCCACTTATTTGTTTTCACCTGAGTATTTTATTTCACCTACCACACACTTAGAATTTCTTATCTCTTTTGTTTGTTTGTGAAATGGGCACTTCTTACTTGTTGGTGAACAAAAGTGAAGTGGGCAATATGCAGTAGTGTCATAAGTCATCTATCATATATCATAGGTGAGGTATGCAGAGAAACACTATTACTTCTTGCAACTTCTTTTGAAATTTTACTGAAGCCAGGCTACTCTCTGGTGTGGTTTTGT
This sequence comes from Serilophus lunatus, assembly GCA_013399895.1. Classification (NCBI taxonomy): domain Eukaryota; kingdom Metazoa; phylum Chordata; class Aves; order Passeriformes; family Eurylaimidae; genus Serilophus; species Serilophus lunatus. Next base: position 3,589 of record VXBA01000121.1, read on the forward strand.
GAAGATGACAATGTGATAAATGGGTGGCGTCTCCTTTTTGGTTTTGATTTCATCATCTTAATGGCTGAATATACACCAAAATGTGACTGAACTTAGGATGATGTAACAGGATATTTGAATCCTTAAAACATACTTTTTGGAAATGTTGGAGTGTTTAATGACAGTCCTTGGTATCACTCAGCATTCATACATAGCACAACATCAGAAAATTAAATGGCTTTTCATATTGAGTTTAAAGTCCATACGTAATTTTACTAGTGTGCTGAGGGCAACAACAGAATGTCTTACCTTGCTACCTGATGTGGAATGGCCTTTCTCAGAACCATTCAGTGTAATGTTCTGACCTGTCTTTCTGAATAGAAGCGTATTGAATGCCTGTAACATACAATGTAAGTATGTTGTAGCAGAGAATGAAGTTGTGGTAATGTTTGTTGTGTTACTTACTCCTAGGAGCAAGTGGGCTCCATTAAAGAAAGGTATGAACACAGACTTATGTTGAAACATCTTCCTCAAGAATTTAATGTCTTTCTGGATCATATTTCTAATTTAGATTACTTTACAAAGCCTGATTACCAGGTAAGTACTTGTACTATTTTGTCTTTCTGTTTTATAAATATGAGAATTTTATGCTGTGTCTTCTTCCATTTACTGTGATTTCATTGTGTAATATTGGTAGTTATCATTGTTTGTGCCATGACAAAGTTACTTTAATGACCGTTTAGGGCTACAGAAACTTTGTGGTTCAGATATGTCATTTTTTTCCATTTGGGAAGTGTAAGGTTGTTAAGTTTCTGAAAACAATTGACATATACGTTTCAGTCAGCATACTGTTAGGATTGGGAGCTATCCTACTATCATGGCCTCTAATGGGTGCTCTGTAAGTTAGATTGATCAAATTGTTCTCTCAGTGACAGTCATTCTGGCAGTCTTCCAAAGTCTGGAACTTGGCACCTACAGCTAGAGCACAACATGCACTCATGGTGGGTTTTTAAGACAGAAGTATTGCCTACAGAGATCACAGAAAACTAGTACTAATTTTAATTTGTTTAATAGAGTATTGACTGCTGAAATGGGCCACCTCTGCTTGGTGTTAAGGTGATGTGTGCCGAGAGGATATGCTGTAGAACGTGTCTTACTCACTCATTGTTGACCCATCATTAAACAATAAATCAAGATAGAACTTCTTTCTGTATCAGTTTGTGGAAAGCAGCAGAGGAATACTCAGGAAAAACAGAGAGAGAGATTCGAGTTTTTTCAGTCTCACAAACTGTGAGAGAGGTTGAAATGATCTAATAGTACACCACAGGAAGGTGTCCCTGTATGATTTCCTTTTGGCTCCCAGAAACACATATTCCTGTCAGCTTCCCACTTGCATTACTTGTCTGCCTCTGTGCATTTGTTCAACTCACTGACAACTCAGCGAAGGAATGGTTTCCTGTGGTTGTTGAATTGGTTCAACGGAATAAATATTTGCGATGAAGTCTGGAATTGTAACTCTGATAAGAGTAATTCTTGTGCTTTGCATGGTAAGATTAACAAAGAAATCAAGATATATAAGAACTGAAGAATTGTCATTATTACAGGAGGATATTTCTTAATTGCTTGTTCTCTTAGATAAAAATGAAGCTTATTAATGTTATTCTTCTTTTTCAGCTTCTCATGTCTGTGTTTGAGAACAGCATGAAGACCTTTGGGGTTATTGAAAGTGACCCATTTGACTGGGAGAAGAGTGGAACTGATGGCTCTCTGACAACGACAACAACTTCAACCACACCTCAGTTACACACTCGTCTTACACCAGCTGCAATTGGGTATGTATGCACATTGTGGTCACTTAATTAGCAGTCCCCAGAGGGGCTTCCTGCCAAGGGGAAATTATCTCCATAATTTTTGTACAGAATGTTGAATACATAGTGCAGTAGAGTTTTGGAAGCATTTGAAGTATTTCCCTTTTTAGGGTTCCAGTTTATATTATCCTAAAAGATCAGCAATGCACTCCTAAAATTATAGCAATAAAAACATCATACTCCAGGAAATTGCATGTAATTTGCTCATCTATCCTTTGCTAAATCATATTTTGTGAAACTAAATAATGTGTCCTGAGTTTAACTGCCTGGAAATTTAACTGCCTGGAAATAAACTCATTTTCTGTAAGTTTGGAATAAACTTCTAGCTGCAATTTCCTTATAACTTTTTGAAAAATGAATGGATCTTTATAAGAAATTTAGAAATAGATTTTGGTTATGATGAAAGTAGTATTTCATGTGGCATTTGAGACATTCTGTAATAAAGTAGGATGGACATGATGTGATATTTGATAATACCCATACTTCTCTCAGGGGATTGAAGAATGTAAGAGGTGTTTATGGATAAATATAAGAAGTGTTTATGTTTTAATTATCTGTAATTGGAGCAAAATAGCACTTTGATAGGAATAGTGAGTAAAACTACATTTAGTTTGCTCATTAATTGTTCTTCCTTTCAAAGTACGTTTTGTTCTTCTATCAAATTTTTGGGAAAAGGAAACTATTATTAAAGTTGGTGTTAATTTTTTTGAATAGAAGAATACGTACAGAAGAGTCTGAAGTGAAGTTGAGCCCAAACGTGATCTCTGACAAATTTTCTCTGAAGTGGCTTTAAAAACATTCAAAAAATAACTTTTAAGTGATTGATGTTTTGATTTGCATCTTTTGTAATGTGATTAAATTAAAGAAACATAAATTATGAAAGCCAAGAAATATGGGGGTTTATATTAAATAATTTACGAGGTTTAGTTTTCTATGGAAACATGCTTTTCCTTGTAATTGTTTGTTTTAAATATAATTTCTGTAAGCATGAGGGTATCAAAATTTTTACCTTTCTGATTTTTTTTTAACTACTTTTGTAGAATTGCCAATGCAACTCCTATCCCAGGAGATTTGCTGCGGGAAAACACCGATGAAGTATTTCCTGATGAACAGCTCAGCGATGGAGAGAATTGTATTCCTGCGGGTGTCTCACCAGAGAAATTACCTGGATCCCCTGGGCATCAGCGTCCTCAGGAAAAAGATGTGTGGGAAGAAATGGATGCAAACAGAAACAAAATAAAACTAGGGATCTGTAAGGTACATTCAAATTTGCATTATGAAGACTATCTTTGAATACTTTCTTGTCCTCATAGCGCACGAGAGATAATTAATAATGCAGTTGGTACTGATACTTATTAGCCAGATTCAGGGTAGAACTAACACATTTTATGTACTGAAACAGACAGTCAGGCTTTTGGGCCTTTTGTCACTTCATCAGGTCTCTATGATGAATAGCTTGCTGATAATTTGTAATTCTTTGTAGGTTACTCATATCCCTGTTCTTCAGACATGGTTTTCATTCTTACTGATGAAGCCAGACCAGACTTCCAACATCTTGCATGTGCAGAACCTAGGTAGTAAAAGTATAAAACAGAGTTAAATGTTCTTCAGTTGACGGATTAGTAGTGTGATTGGCAGTATCCATTTCATTCACTGTTAGTTTTGTCTCCGTAAGATATTATACATTTGTACTGATTCATGGGATAATCTTTGGAAGAGAATTCCACTTTAGTTTCAGAAGCAGTCTTTGAGAATTGGTTCCTGTCTCCTGTACTCACAATCACAGTATTTTATGCTTGGACAAATGTAGCCCTGTTTCTTGACATAAAAATGTTTTTAACATGAAGCGGGAACTGGTACTGAAATATTCTTTATCTAGGAGAGCTGTCTAGTTTTGTACTTGTTGCTTCTTGTTTGCTAGAAAAAAATGTATTGTGGGAAAGATCAAGGCATAGTGCCTATTTTCAAATGTGCTTATTTGTTTGGGGTTTTTTAACCAAAATGAGAGGAGATTATTCTCGTTTAAACAAAGGCAGTTTCTATTAATTATACCTGTAGAAACTAAGGATGATCATGACTTCCCTGCACTAAATCATGTTCAGTTAGTATACAAGATGGAATGTGGTTGGACTAAAATGTACTTTGAAGTTACAGAAATACCTAGTAGATATAATTTATAACAGTGTTATATGTTCCAGAGGACCAAACAGGCAGCTTGGAAGCTAACTTTAAGAGCACTTGTCTGTAAAGCGGACAAAAGATGCTACCAAGTGCCATGTTTCAAACTATTATTAAAGTAAATTTCAGAGATGGGTGTGAAATATGAGAATCAGTTTAAGTGTATTACTGTCTTAACCCTGTCATGAACTTAAGGACCATTCCAAATACAAGTTGGCTTTTCGCGTGCTAAAATCTTGGATGGCATTCATCATGTAGTACCCTGTCTTCCTCTGTTTTGCTACTTCTAGTGAGTTATGTTTTTACGTTACATTTTGCACAGGCTGCCACAGAGGAAGAAAACAGCCATGGGCCAGTGAATGGAATGCTTAATGCGCCGAGTCTTGGTTCTCCAATTCGTGTTCGCTCAGAGACCACCCAGCTAGACAGAGATGTTCCTCTGGTGCGAAAGCTGCGTTCCATTCACAGCTTTGAACTGGAGAAGCGTATGACGTTGGAGTCAAAGCCAGACACTGATAAGTTTCTTGAGACCTGGTAAAGAAACTGTTTTATTGTTATACTTAGATCTTTCAAGTGTGTATGACAGATACTGTTATGTTTCCTCTGCCCCTCTGAAGACTAGGAATGGAGCTGCTGAGTTTGCTTATGTAAGCTACTGCAAAGTGTTGTTCATAATACTGCTCAACTAATGGATTTCACTACGTGGCAGCTTCTTTAAAATAAAGATTAGTGCTAGGATACAGCTAAAGTAGGACTTGCACACTTGGTAATTTTGTATTTCAAGACCAAGTGGTGTAACCCTGGTGTTTATTAACTTCTTCTTTGTTAGGATACTCTTGACACTCAATATAACTTATCCTAAGTAAGAATGATGACTTCAGGTGCTCAGTAAGAGGTAACAGGAGATTAGGTTACGAGACATGAGAAGGAAAGTTTACGGAAGTGGAATTAAGAAGTAAAGTTAGGAATCTGCCTACGTGCAGCAGGCTTAGTTATGCCCAGAGGTGTTGCACCAACATAAAAAACTTGGTAGAAGAAGAGACAGGGGTACAAAGAGATTCAATCACACAGTTTGCCTATATATAGAAATAAGAAGGAGAGAAGGACACAGTGAAATCTGACTGAAAGGTAGAGGCTGAGTGGGGAGAATAGAAGAGACCTGAGGTGATGACAGTGGCAAAATCCTTCTAAGTAGTTCATAGGGAAGTTAGGACTCTGAATTTGTTGGATGAAACAGATTATGCAAAGCATAACTAAGGAATCAGTCAAAACAATAAATAAGATTCTTCTCAAAAGCATTTAATAACTGCTGCTGAAGACATCTTTTTCTTCTGTTCTACTTTGAGTCTCGGCTTTGTAACATAAATTAAATGCAGTGGACATCTGGTAGTAGCCTCACCACTGAGGTTTTTATCCACTCACTATTCTCCCTTCTGGTAATTATATTTACAATACAGCATGATACATTACAATGAAAGTTATATAATATGTGTGCATTTCTAAGACCATCTGTCCATTTTTACTTGGCATCAGACTTGCTGGTCTCAAATTGTGAGTCTTTGAACCATTGTAGATTCTTCTGAAATATGACAACAAATTTTACGTATATCTAGTTTTCTTCTACTGAAAAAGCTCAAATGTAACTAATTAATTCTTAACTAATTCAGATATTAATTTCTTTTCTTAAGTTTGGAGAAGATGCAGAAAGACTTGAATGCTGCAGCAGAGACTCCTGTTGCTGCTGTTCCTCCTCTTTCTCAGAAAACACCCATTCCTGCTCCTGTGACTGCCCGCATGGACCATGTTTGGCACTATGATGAAGAATATCTTCCAGATGCTTCGAAGCCCATGTCAGCTATTTCTCCAGACCATGCTGATGGTGTTATGAGCAATGGATTCGTAGCTGTTAACTTAAGCTCCTGCAGGCAGGAGGTTGATTCTAAAGAATGGGTGATAATAGATAAGGAACGGGACTTGCAGGACTTCAGGACAAATGAGGCTTTAGGGCACAAAATGACTGGAAGTCCCTCAGATGAAGAACCAGAGGTACTACAAGTTCTCGAGGAGTCCCCTCCGGAAGAGCAATCCAGGCAGGGTGATTGGGCAGGAAACAATGTCCACGCCAAGAACCAAACTTCAGGGGTGGAGTTTGTTCTAGACATGGAGTGTCACCCTGCTGCTTCTGAGCAGCTTACAGATAAGTTGGAACTTCTGTCCGGAGCTGCTGGACAGCTTCTTGCGGCCACCCCTACAAGTCCTATGGAAGCTCAAGCAGAAGGAGCACTCACTCCGGTAAGGGAAACAGTCACTGTTTTATTGAACCTTTCTTTATTCAGAATTATATGAGAAAATAGTAATGGCAGTGACTAAAATGCAATTGTTATCTAAAGAAGGTCGTTATACAGTGATTCCTAATCAGTGAGAGACACATACATGCAAACATATATTTATTTTATAATTTGCAATACGTAAATATAAAATTAAAATGAATATGTGAAATACTGTGATACAGTGTTTCATATGTTTCAGGAAAAGCTTAAGTGACTGGAATGAAAGAAACAGTTACTTGCTCTCACCATCATTCCTGTAATGTTTGCTTTTGGAATTCCCTTTGTTTCTTCTTAATTCTTTGGAAATTTCTAGTGGTTCTTATATAAACAACTTATTGCCTTTTACAAAGTGTTGCTACTATTTACTTCTAAGATACTTTTGCAACTACTGCTTTACTCCCAGGGTTTTCACTAAGACAAATTGCTTTGCTTCCATTGCATACTCTGTTTCTACATTTTTTTTCTACAGAATTCTCATTTGCAGTTTCTGAACACTTTTTCCTCCTCTGTCATTGTTTCTAAACAAAGACTTCTTTATCTTTACTTAAGGAGGAAGTGAGATTTAAAGTTAAGTGTTTGAGAATCAGCTCTTGGTTTAATTTCTCCCCTTTTCTCAGTAGATACTGTGCCAGCTATGATCTAAAGGTCAATTATTTCAAGCTCCCTTGAGCCAAGAAAGCTGGCTATACTTTTTCTTCACTTATCACTACTTTTTATGAAAGTTACAGCCGCCTCATTAGAAAAAGAATCTTGTCACCAACTACTCGTTTATTATAAGGTGTGGAAACGTCCTTTGCAGGGAAAATATGCTACTCAATGTAGTTACCTGCAGTAGAATTTCAACTACACTGAAGTTCTCATAGAAAATGCAAGAGCATATCTTTCATACAGGGTAATATTTAGATATCATACTTTGAAGTATGTAGTTTATAGAAGATTCATTTTGTATGGTTGAAAATACACAATTTCTGTTAAACAACAAAATTATGTAGAAGAATAACACAATATTTTTGAGATTTAAGTTAAAATATTAGTTCAATGGAATAGTTTTTGATGGGTTAGAAACTTTTAAAGATGAAAATTTAATTTAAATTTATAATTTTTCAGTTGCTCAGTTCTTGTATTTTAATGTTGGTTTTAGTAAGAGACAAGACAGTAATATTTGATCCTGTACAAAATAGTCAAGTCTTTTTATTTTGAAAGTCATTGAAAAAACAGCTTGCAATTTTCTATGCAAATGCACTACTCTGCTTTACAAATATGTCTCTTTTTTGGGAAATAGCTGTACTACTTAAAACTGAATGTAGATGTGGTATAAATATGTACTACACTGCAAAGAATGGACAATATCTTTCTCTGGAAAGGAAGAAGCTTCAGAACATGGTAGCAGAGACAGTTGTAAACAAAGTTAATTAATTGTAAGATGTATTGAATACTGGTTGAAGTAGAACCTGGGGTGAGATTATATTTTAGTTTGGCTTTGTAAGCAGGTAAGGGATATTTGTTGTGACCTCAAAAATAGGGGAAATTAATATGGTTTATATTATCCTGGAAGACTAGTAGTGTTGTGAGGGCAAGATGAATGACGGGAAGGAACTTGCTGTTTTGAAGGTGAATCATGTGCAATTGAAAATATAAACTGAACTGGGAATAAAGAAAATAGAAATTGACTGATTTAGAAACTGTAAACAGAGTATGTGTCTATGCAGTACATCTATTCCAACTGTGATGGTAATTTATGGTAGTCTTCCATCTACTTCATTAGCCTTTGAAAGCCAAGCAAAACCCAAAAGGATATTTGGGAGTGAGTTTTTCTTTTTGTCCCTTGTTGATGTATTCCTCAAAGTATTCCTTTAGCTAGGTTCCAGTACCCATCTCTTCTTATAGGTGAGTGTCCTAGTCACTTCACAGGGAGAAAGTGTGTATATATATGCCTCTTCATGCAGTAGTTCTCTCTGTTTGAGAGTCCTAGTGACCTTAGGGAGCTGTTTGGTAGAATCCTTTTACTTCTTCCTCAGAGTACTTACTACCTGAAACTGTTCTTTAAATGTCCATCAGATGTTGTTGTTATTTAGTAATTTTTTCTAGGTAGCACCTTCCTGACAATAAAAATAATAGGCAAGGTCATATTTTATTTTTCTGCTGATTTAATTATATTGCACTAGTTACTAAGAGCAAGCTTACAGCCAAGAATGTTAAGTTTAGAATCATAAATCATATTACTTAAGTGTTGCTAATAGAGGTTAAAATAGATGTTGGAATTATGGAAGTGTAATAATATAATTTTTGAAACAGTTAACTCATTTCAAATAGCTTGAAACACTAGAACATGTCAGCATTCATGATCTTCATGCTCATGAATATACCTCCAGTATGAATTATTATTGATCTACTTACTTCACTATTGCTGAAGAGAAAGTATGATGAATTATGGTTTTCGACCTTATTTTAATAAGTTTGTTAAATATGCAAGCATTGACTTCAGTGGTGAATGAGTAAAACAGTTTTCCTATATAAGTATTTTTATTAATTTTTCCTTTTTACATTGATTTTTTATTTTTTTCTTTCAGAGCTTTATTGCTCACTGTTTAAGTAGTAAGTAGTAACATGGATGTTTCTGTATGAGAAATTTATGTTTAATTTACTCACCCATAATTTTATTTTCTTCTGAAGGAAAGAAATTGTTGGTCTGCAGTCCTTCCATTTGTAGATAAATGTTCTTCTGAAACTGTGTATGTACGTGGACTTCCTGTAATTGTTGATAATATCACTTCCTACCTGTTCTACACAGCATCAGCTTTATTTAGATTGTAAATTTACATTCTATTAAGAATGTAAAGTTGTGGCAGTTAAAAAGGGAAACCTGAACTCAAAAAAATAAGAGAGAAATGTGTTAGTTATTGACTCAGGGATGAGAAAATTTCAGGCATAAAAATTGCAGCAAATTATACTATCTGTTATGAAAAAGAAACCCTGCAGGTAAGAGAAGTAATTATGATGTTATCAGTTATTGTTTTCCCGGTGCAATACAGATTCTGTCTGCTACCTGCAAATAGCATTTTGATCTGGCTTGGTCGTGGGCAAATGGTCACATATCTGTTGAACTACTCAGAGCATGCTAAGGGTCTATCTGTTGACTTTATGCTTTAATAATGGCTTTATGTTGACTTTGGCTTCAGGACAGTACCTGATTTTCCCTAATATCTGCTGGTATGAAGTTAATTTGTCCAAAGAATTTGAACTGATCTAGACTACTGGTGAAATTGTACTGGAGCAGCACTTTGCATCATGCAACTCTAGTTTTCTTTTCCCTGATATGGTACTAAGAGCCTAGAGCTGGACTTTGTTGTTGAACAATGGCGTCATGTTTGTTTGAATTGCAAAGTACTTCATACAGTGCCTGCACAAAATTTTGCAACATATATTTGTTAAGCAGATATCTCAATAAATAAATATAGTGGATTTGAAGTAATTAAACATGTAACAGCTATTTCCATTTTCATCTTCAGTTTAAATTAAACAGGCGTTTGTCTGGTCGTACTTAGTTGACAGCCTAAGATCATAAATATATATGTGTGTGTTTGTTACAGTACAAGGTTTACTGTATGAATCTCTTTATTCTTATTACTTAGAAATATTAAAGAAATGGAAATTTTATACATTGAGGTACTACTATATTTTATCAAAAGCTTAGTATTAAATTTCTATTTACTTATAAGTTCTAAGGCATTTTCATATACCTTATATCCTCAATTACTGCTTTTATAAGGCACTAGAAATATTTTTTTTTCCCAGTTGCAAGTCAGCTATGCATTATGGGAACTGGAGCCTTAGAACTGACATAACTGAAAATACCTTTTCCTTAGAAACAGAAATGCTTGATAGGTGCTCTCAGTTTCCAAAGAATAGAGGTTAGAATTGCAAATACCGTGGTACAAAACAAAAAGTCACCTTCATGAAGCTTGCAGAAAGTTTCCATATCTCTATTCTTCCTGGTTTCCTCTAAATTTAATTTGAACAAAGGTTATATAAATGCGTCACTGTTAGATATTTATTCTGTGCTGAAAAAGGTCTTGCAAAAAGCCAGTTACTTTGGAATTGTGTGTCAAAGCTGTAGGTTTATTAGAGTCATCTGTGACCAATTTGAAAATGTACTTTGTCGAAAATTTTGTTTGGAACACTTTGACTTTTCAGTTCCTATATTTTTTATTTTTTCTTGTCTAAATGCTTGAAGAATGTAATTCAGGATGAAACAATTGTTCACGGATTCTTCAGGCCAGTGTATCCTTCTGGTTTGGTCCCATATTTAGGAAATTTCATCATAATCTTTTAGTATTTACCTTAGTGATTAGTCCTGTCAGGCGCAGTTCTTAATGTATGGTGCTATGGCTGTAGTTGTAAAGCCTGCAATGGGTGTATATGCTAAAAATAGTCTTCTCAGAGATATGGATGTGTAGTTGTCTGGATGTGTTGAGCATTTGCAAGAGTCAGTCAAGGATCAACTAGTCAGCTATCAACTAAGGCAGAGAGTGTCCTTAAAACTGACTGTGTTGTTTTTTTTTTTTTAAATTTGCCCTAGATTGCTACTGACCCATTGTAATGGTTGCAAGGGTTGTACTCAAATAATCCATCATTTTATTTGCCAGCTTAATGATTCTCTGACTGACTGAATGAAGAAGCCAGGTAGAGAAGGGATGCTCTCTCTTGATTTTGATACTGGATTTTTGAAAATGGATGATGGAAAATGAAAATTAGACTTAAGACACCTCTCAAATGATCAGCTTTTCAGGGAGGTGTGAATACGGTCTTCTAAGAGATTGCACTTGGGCAAACATAAAAAAGATTTAATATTTTCAACCTTATTTTTTTCCCCGACATGTTCTCACAGCTCAACTCATGTCATACGCTGCATTTCTCCACTCCAAGAATTTCAAGTCCCATCCTCCGCTCCATGAGCCCTATAGCCTATCTGTCCATCCACTTGGACCCTCTGAAAGAGGCTGGTTTGCCAAGGAGTCAATCAGCTGAGAGCCACTCCTCTTCCTCCCGCTCAACTGGTCGTAGGCAGCTTCCTGTCATTCCCTGTGGCAACAAGTTCCCCCCTGTCATTCGCATCTCAAAAGCACAACTCGAGCAGGTGAATAAGCCTTGTCTTCATAAAAATGACTGCACTGTAGCAGTCATCTGCAAAGTTTAACATTTTCAGTTGCTTTACAGTCTGGTAGTAGGCATATGCTAATCATACTGCTATACACAACATCCTAAAAATATTTTGAAAGATCATATTGGGAAATAAGAATGGATGTTGTTCAGGAACAGAGTCAGGAATACTCTGTGAGGAAGATATATTGGCCCACTTGGAAAAGAGGAATATTTAAAGAGCTGTTATTCAGGTTATGAACTGGAGCACCAACCATCTCTGGATTTTCTGGAAGATAATCCTCTGAGGAAGTGAATCTTTCTCTTGAAAAAGATAGGATTATAAATCTAGGAAAAAAGATTTTTACTTCTTTCAAAACTAAGATTAAAATATTTATTTTTAATGTGTTTCTTTAATCAGTACCAGGTGAATTTTGAACTGGGAACACACATTCAAATTTGGACTACCCTAAATTATTTTAGTGTGAGAAAAAGGGATCTAAATACAGTCAAATTGTTACTTTGGAAATTAACAAATAATGAAATTGATCTACTGCTTGCAGTGTGTGAAAGAAAGATGGCAATTATCGTGGGTCACAGCTGGTGAAGTATGTCCCTAGAGAAAGGGGCTTTTCATAGTTTTGTATTTCCAGTTTCAATTCAATATGAAAAAGATGAAGGATTGGAATGATAATTGAAGTTAACTGTAACTTGTGTATTAGTCACAAAAATATTGAGATTTGCTAAGCAGCATGAGCATTGTTGGGTAAAGCAGTATGAGGTAGCATTAATGCATAAGACTAACATATCATCATCATTTTACCATTAGTATTTCATTTTGGATTATATTTTATGTTGCCTTTTGTTTCGAATGTATTTTTCAGTATCAATATTTCCATATTAAAGACTTTTTTGCTTTTTTCAGTGAAGAATGCGCAGGAGTATTGATATTAAAAGTAATCCATCAACATTAGTTTCTTTCAAAATTCCAGAAGGTCAGTGGTGAATGACAACAAGGCAAACAAAGTAGCTAGAGTACTTCTGTCAGCATTTTGTCTCTTAACTCAAAAAGCAGTGTTTTTTTCTCTGCATTTCCTTGCTGCTTTTTAGCTCAATATAAAGAAAATGGTTCTGTGCTCAATATATGGAAACAGACAAAGAGTAGCTGCCCAATGTTCATTACTGCGAACTTGATGGGATATGAAAATGCCACATTCTTGAGGATAACTGTCATATTGACTAGTGAAAAGGACTTAGGAGGATCTAACTCATTAGAAGTTAAGCCTCAGTATTTTTCGGGATTAGTTTGTATCCTCAGATGCAATATGGCTTTTTTTTCCCCTGTATATCTACAATTTAAATTTTCCAATTGGAATCCATTGCAGGTATAATTAGCAAACATAGTAAACTGCACACAAGGCTCAGAGAAAGTAAGGTGCCACAGAGGGTCTTCTGTGGCTCCGTAGTACCCACCAAATGGACAAAATTAATATTAATTGAGGGCTGCAAAGTGATACTTATTTGTCATGTGACTGGTGCTACTTAGTGGAGAGAGCATATGTAACATTCAGCATCTTCTTTCTTTTTGCCAGGTAAGTCCATCACTGCTGTGTTATTTTATGAGCTCCAATTTTGAAAGTCCTAACTCTGTTGAGAATTTTTCTTTTGCTGTGGAAACTACAATCGTGTGATTGATCAGTTCATTCCAGCAATGAAAGCCTTGTATACTTATGGCTCACTGAAGAACTCAAAAACTTTTGCAAGTCCTTCTCTTTTTGACGTTACAGTAATGTTAGGTACTTAGCAAGTTGGAAGATCCTCAGCATGAAAGATGAATGTGCATGTTAATAACCTAAAGCTTTTTTCCAGTTGAATATTAAAAATTTATTAATGTATAAATGTTTGGTACTGAATATATTGTCATATATTTCCTGCTGACTGCAGTTCAGGCCAGGATTCATAGCTAATGAATTACAGAGGTCACTGATCTGGGCTGTTGAATTTAATTGCGCGTATTAAAAAGTAAGAAATTATACATTTGTTTCTGAAATCAAGGAAAGTGATTTTCTTTCCAGATTTTTGATGAATGAGGATTTAGGAACTCTAAACCATCTTCCTCTACTTTGATATCAGATAGAGGAGGTAAAAAAATTTCTCTATATTCTCTGTTCACTAGTGCAGAAAGAGTATAGGATGTAGGTCTATCTTTACTTGTTTGACAGAGAACTCCTCTCTTGCCATGTATATATTATGGAAGAGAATTGAAGCATTTTGCTTCAGCTCTCCTTAGTTATTCAACTTGCAGCATAAAGAAAAGAGTATGGCAGCATTGCAGCTGACAAAAACCAAGAATTAATTATTTGACCGTACTAAAATCTGAAGAGTGTGTCTAGAGTGCTATTAGCACATGGTCAAATTGTACAGCAAATCCTCTTGAAACATAACCTTTTTCTTTTTTCTGTGAATTTTTCAGCCAGATTAGTTCTCTGAACTCTGCTCATTGGAGGGTTGTGTAGGGTGTTGTGTGAGGTCGGTAGTAAAGGTGATGCAAGTACAGCAACTACTGACCAGGGCTGTGTGTGAAGATAATGCTTAAGTAGCCAGAGTGCTAAATACGTAACTGCGTCTTGAGAAACAATTGAAATCAGTAACCTTGGATATTGATCTTTATAGTTTCTCAGCTCTAGATCTTCACTAAGGTAGTGAACACCTCTTCTAGCCATGGCAGCAATCTAGAATACTTCTAAACTGGCTACTCTACAATACAATTCCGCCCTTAACAAAGGTGGATTCCAGTTTTGTCTGTCATTCAGACATGGTTTGTCTTTTCAATGTGCTTAACGAGATGCATACAAGGGGGCTAACTTTGGTGGAATGATTTTGTGGTTGTTCATTGTGTTAGGGGATGATAATCTGTGTCTCTCAGACTGAGCAATTGGGAGTAGTTGGCACTTACACAAATATTTTCTCTTCTCTCAAATTCCTAGTTATTGGAACATTAAAACCAAATATTTTTAATTATATAGTTATGCTATTAGTTACAAAATGCTCTGAAATCTTCCTACATAAGACGCTATGGAAATGCAAACCATCACACTCATTAGTATCCAAGATAAGAAGTAATAAATCTGAGTTGAGAAATTGACCTCAATTTTTAAGCTTCTCGCTGGCATTCAGGGACCTATGGAATAATAAGGTAAGACTTGTTGACATGTTCAACGTGTATTTAAAGAAAGTATGCATATCCCTTGTAATTTTGATTTGGATATGAGTTCATGAGCCAGGAGTGCAAATAAAGGTTGTAAATTTTGCTTTTTTTATGAACTAACTTTAGCAGGTTTCACTAGTCTGCAATAGAAGACAATGAACATTTACATTGTTTTTCACATTTAACAATCTCTTTTAGAACTGCAAATAAAATCCCAAAGATGGTCCTCTTGTTATAGTGCTCTTTTAAAATTATATTAAATTTGTCTGTGTCATTAGCTTGAAGTTGTCATGTATGTGAGGATTGCCTTAGAACTCAGCTAGTTAATACTCTTGTTTGGCATTTAAAATATCAGGAAGGCACAAATTCCTCATTATCAAACACATGTGTCCTGGAAGGAAAAGAGTTTTTTCTGTCCAGGAGTCTCTGTTTTTACTGCTGCCATGGTTAAAACCATGGTTTGTCTGTCACTAAAAGGTTCTGATTTCAGGTTTTACAGAATTGTTATGCCTCCTGTTCCCTATCCTGATGGAAACTATAGAGTCAGCATGAGGTTTAAGTTAGGTTCTTCTGAAGAGGCTGTTACTATTTGCAACATATGGTTTAATAAAGGGAGATATAAAAAAATCTTCATATGTTACCTCAGTTAGGATTAGGGCCTGCCACATGTGAAATTTTTAGCAAAAGAAGTTTAACAGGGAAGTGCCAGTTACTACAAATGCTCGCAATGCCTGCAGTACCATATTTATGTGGCTGTTGAAAGGGATTCAGTATCAAAGCTTACAGTCATCTCTGGTCTGAAGTTCCATAACACTATAAATTACAGCCATATTTTTCTATTTATCTCAATGTTTGTCTATTTGTAGAAATAGCTCCTGTACTTTAGTAAATATATAATTTATTATATTTAACTTTTTCCCTGCTGTGAACTTAATTCAGGAAATGGAATGCTAAAGATGCAAAGGATTAGACTCTGAAAAGTCAGTAGGAATGATAGTAGTAGGAGGGAGCATTTTGAAGAGTAGATCTGTTCTGAACAGTAAGCTAAGTGAGCTGTCTGCAAGATGTAAGCATAGCAGTGTTTCACTCAAGCGAGAATGACACTGGCAGTAAATTACATGATAGTGTGCTGATATGCCCTTCATGCTTTCATACAAACTGCAGTTCAGATTTCTTTGTAGAGCCATAATGTTGTGCAAGGAAATAGACATTAAGTGACACGAGTAAAGAAAAACTCACAAAGTTAGAGAGATGTTGAACTGGAAAGATTCAGGGAGGAAATTTTGTTTGGTATTGCCAAAGCTGCAGGCTCATGCTAACACTGGTCACGTTCCTGGTAGGTGATAGAGCTAACCAGAGATGAAAAAGAGACAGGGAAAAGTTGCATGATGTTTTTTCTCCTGGGTACACAAGCTTTACTAAAGTGGGAAAGGTGTTCTGAAGAGTAAAGGG
Source organism: Serilophus lunatus (assembly GCA_013399895.1). Taxonomy (NCBI): domain Eukaryota; kingdom Metazoa; phylum Chordata; class Aves; order Passeriformes; family Eurylaimidae; genus Serilophus; species Serilophus lunatus. The sequence continues at coordinate 19,743 of VXBA01000121.1, forward strand.
ATTAGGTAAAGTGTCTTCAGTAAGCCAAGTAACATGATAATGTTTTATTGATGTGAGAAATTACAAATAATAAAAGGATTAGCAGAACAACAGATCTGCACACCATGTGTCTGAGGCTTGAAGTCCTGACAGCACTTGACATGCTTGCAGAAGTGCCAGATATCATGAATGGAGTAAAGAAACTATTGCTGAGAGGTCAGATGATTGATACTGTACAATAATTCATATTCACACCTTTAGATGTTTCAGATTTAGCAACTTTGCAGACCTAAACTCAGTGTTTCACTCTTCTGCATTTTGCTGCATATGTACACAGCAGCATTCATGCAGACGTATCACTTGCTATTGCAGCCTGTCAAAGATTGAAAAGGAGGCAAGTTTATCAGATATCATAAAGGACGTCGGAGAGATATTTATGTTGTTGTTATTTTGTTCTTTTTTTTATTTTTTTTTTAACATCCCACTCACTGTCTTGTAAAGTTTCTTGAAGAAAATGCATTATAATTTCTCATCTCAGTTTAAGTATGAATTTGAGAAAACAGAATGGGATTAAGAAATAATTTAGGGGAGGCCAAAATATTCAGGACTGTGGCAGTAATAATTTCATTCAAATATTCTGAAGTGAAAGGAGAACCTCAAATTCATTGTTCCATATATTGTCTTGGGCATTTTCAGTCACCTGTTGTATCACATAATTCCTGTTGAAGTATGGGAATTACAATAATAGTTTTATAAACTATGAAAGTGAGTTGAGAGGTAGTATTTTAAATTGCATTCCCCACATTTTTCTTCTTAGATGAGTTGTAATCTTTGTTCCTTAGGTTCAGTGTTGTACATGATTGACATGATTAACCATAGAAATCTCATAGGATAGGATTGTACTTAATGGCAGAAGAAAAGAAAGTATGAACATCATTTATGATTATAATGGTTTTTAAAAATTTTGCATATTGGTCCATGTATTATTTGGTTTGTAACCAGTTATGTATTGAACAACCCTGAGATTTCTGTCTGCCTGACTTGACTAAACTAGAATTTAAATTTTACATGTATTTTACCTGTATCAGGGTCAGCCCTCCTCAGACTCCTGTCTTTCAAGGTTTCACAAACAAGAGAGTGATTAGACTATTTCTGGAATAATTAAGGCTTTAGGATTATATAAGTTAGTTTTAAATTATTTTAAGAAATTCATATCTTCCTTCAATCTCTTTACTTAGAATCCTATGTAGGGTGAATCATGAAGTTTTCTGTAGTAGCCAGCCTTGCAAATAAAGTGATGCCTTACCCAAGGAAATCTTAAAAGGTGCATTAGGAGGATCATCTACAAGCTTCTTCCATTTCTTTAATAATTGACTATTATGTCCAAACTTCCAACTGAAAGCCTTTGGATCACTATCCAGGGCAAGGGAGTTGGAACTAGATGGTCTTTAAGGTCCCTTCCAGCCCGACCTCTCCTATGATTTAACAGAGATTTGTACAAGTTCTGTTTTCTCATACTGATTCACAGATTTTTAAAAGTTGGCCTTGGTCTTTTGTTTAGCTTTTAAAGATGCTCCTGAAATTGTAGCAACCTTTTAACGAAAGGGACTTTTGCCTGGCCACCAATTTAAAGTTCTTACACATACAGGTGAAATGTGAAGCCCAACAGGGATATAATCAAATTCTTGTACTTTGAGAAGACTAATAAAGGGTTTATTTACCATCTGAGAAAAAACCTTTTGTTTGTTAGTGGACACAAACTAAGAAAGTGATACATGTGTTCAGAAGCCATTTCTTGAAAGTAGGAATTACTTAGTAGTACTGGGTCTTTATTGATGCTTAGTCATCTAGTATCCTTTCCTCCATTTGCTCAGTGTTTTATTTTCACAAATAGCTCCTTCCTGTGTGATAGTAGGTGGTTCAACAAGCCCACTCTCCTGTCTAGAGTGTAAGGGCTAAATCTAAGTGGCCAAGATGCACTTGAAAGGAAAGAAAAATTTCTCTCTATATATGGCAAAGCATATGAAGTTTATTGAAAAATGAAAATAAATTTTGGATCAGCGATGGTTTTTCCTATCAAAGAATCGACACGTGAGTGAGGTGTCATGAGGAAAAGAGTTTTCATGTAAACATATTTGAGCAAAGGAGGATTCAAATGCAATTGCAGCCCTTTTGGAAATATACCAAAAAGATAAACATCCTCCTGAAAGCAAATACTTAAGGTTGTCTTGCCTCTGTAAATTGAGAAGACACCAGAACTATTTTATTCTGAGGGAAGTTATCCTTCAGATATCTGGAAGACAACTCTGGTGTTTTAATCCTGGGCTCTTTGAATTGGCAAGTAGACTAGCTCGCCAAGTGAAAAGTTTGAAAAAGAAAATATTTTACATTGCCTTACTTTTGAGATTCATCTGCAGCCCTGGAGAACAAGGTATTGAAACAAGCTAAAGGCAAATTTTTGTGGACAGCAAAAGCTCAGGTGGTATCTCCAAAATCTGAACCTGCTCTTCCAAGGATAATATTGCATTAAAATTTCCTGAATGCACTTTTACCCAGTTTTTAGATGAGAATACCTAAGAAAGCTGATGATTTTTGTCTGACAGGCACCCACTAAAGCCACTCTGTCATTGCCCTCCACAAGCAGACAGGGGAGAGAAAATGTAATAAAAGTTAAGGACGTGGAGAGATCACTCACTGATCACCATCGTGGGCAAAACAGACTCAGCTTGGGGATATTAACTGAAAGTATCATTGACAGAGTAGGATAATAAGAAATAAAATAAATCTTAGAAACACCTTCCCTCCATCCCTCATTCTCAAGCTTTTCCTCTTCTCCCCAGCTGCGCAGAGGAAACAGGGAATGGAGCTTATGGTCCCTTCATCACATGTTGTTCCTGCTGCTGCTCAGGGAGAGTAGTCCTTCTCCTGCTCCATTGTGGAGTCCCTCCCATGAGAGGGAGTCCTATAGTCCTATGAACTTCTCTGCCTGTGGAGACTATCCCACTGGCAACAGTTCTTCATGAACTGCTCCAACGTGGGTCACTCTTCCATGGGGTGCAATCCTTCAGGCATAGGCTGCTCCAGTGTGGGTCCCCCACAGAATAACAAATCCTACCAGGAAAGTGTGCTATGGCGTGGGCTCCTCTCCCCACAGATCAGCAAGTCCCTGACAGGACCCTGCTCTAACACAGGTCCCCAAGTTTCACGGCCTTCTTTCAGGCTTCCACCTGCTCTGGTGTGGGTCTTCTCCATGAACTGCAGGTGAATCTTTGCATCCCCATCATCCTCCATGGGCTGCAGGGGCACAGCTGCTCCACCATGGTCTTCACCACGGGCTGCAGGGGAACTTTAGCTCCAGCACCTGGAGCACCTCCTGCTCTTCCTTCACTGACCTTGGTGTCTGTAGAGTTGTGCCTCTCACATATTCTCACTCAGTCTTCGCTGGCTGCAATTGCATCTGCACAATAGCTTTTTTTTGTCCTTTTTAAATATGTTATCACAGAGGTATTACACCATCCCTGATTGACTTGGCCTTGGCCAGCAGTGGGTCAATCGTGGAGCCGTCTGACATATGACATGGGGGAAGCTTCCAGCACCTTCTTACAGCAACCACCCCTGTAGCCCCTTGCTGTCAAAACCTGGCCATGCAAACCCAATACATGAATCCTGACAGATGATCTTGGTTTCTATCCCCCAGTGCTAGCTCTTGGAAAATTCCATTTAGCTCAGTACCATGTATAATTTCTGCAACAAAGTGAAATGTCTTGTAACATAGCAGAATCCTAACAGCACTAGAAACAGATTACCACTACTTGTCTCTTCTAACATGAGTGCATCAAGAAAGTGTTTTTAACCAAACCCAGACTCCAGTCTTCCCAGACTCAACTTTCTGTTGACTACAGACTCAAACTGTCAGATTCATGAGGCTAAAGAATAGAAAGAAGGAGCTGAACTCTCTGTCCAGGTAGAGAAAGATGTAAGGGTAGCCTCTAGTTTTTTTTGCTCTCTTTATACCAAATACTCCATCCAATGTGTATAAGCCAGAATCTAGGACTTCTCTTCACATGACGGTGCATTGTTCCCACGACCATAGAGATTAAACTCCTCTCCCTTTTGTATGTGCTCTCTCACCCTCTGACCTCATGACTTTTGCATTTGTTTTTGTGCAGTGGCCCATCTTCAACAGAGAAAGTGAAAAGCAACTCCATTTCTAATTGATGGGCTCTGGGAGAAATGGGCTTATGTCCCTGAAGTGGGGAGGGACATGAATGCAGGTTTCCCATTTTCTGGACATGTGCTCTGGCAATTAGTCTGTGTACTAGAGACAACGCTCAAGGGGTTTCTGACTCAATAATATATAGATGTTTTAGGAGTGCTTTAAGCATATCTATTGGATTACACCCGTTAGGGGATTTAGATGTGTGAATATTGAGTTTGTGAATTGCTTAATGACCTTAGGTAAGGAGCTAGCCTCACTAAGTTGCTTTGTTAAAGCCTCAGTAGTAATAACTAAAATTCAGTTACTCAGGAATTTTTTTCTGGACAAAAATGTCACTATTATGGGTATGGAATTTCTGAATCTATCACTGTGTTCTTTGTCTTCTTACTTGTCTGAAAATGTTTTGTACTTCTAATGATTTTACATTTATATACAATTTATTCAAAGAGTATGCAAACTAATGTAAAATTAATAAAAAACCTGCCTGTTCCATTCAGTTAGATCTCATTTCCAGTGGGCTTACTTGATAGCCACAGTAATTTTCACTGACATTGTTTTTAGCTATTACATATTTCTGTATTGGGATGATAGGCTTATTTTTTCCGTGATTATCTACATATATATTATGAAGGTGTGTAGTATTTGAACATTTTGATTCATAGGAAGCATTATGTAATGTATCTTGAAGATGTGGAATCAAAAATGCTATTTAGAGAATGTAACCTGTATAACATTTACAAGTTTCTCATCTTCTTTAATTTTCCAATGCAGATAACAATACCCCGACCTTCAGTGGCATCCACGCAGTCTGCTTCAGAGAGCTTTCACTATGGTCACCAGCTAGAGAGAAGGGAGCAGGATGCTCAGTCTGTGGAACACACAGTGGAACTTTCTTCTCCAAAGGAAAGCTTGCCAGGTTTGGCTGTGACAGAAGATGCACTTCCAGATAGTGCCAGCAGACCAGATTTGGTACTTAGTATCAGCCAAGAGGTGCTTGACAGAGAAGGACTTGTCAAAGAATGTGTCAACATACTGGACCATGGACAAAAGGACCTACCTGAACAACATAATGTGATACAGGAAGAGAAAGAACTTGAAAATATTACTGTAGAGGAGGCTGAGGAAGAAAGGATTCCAGTGATTTCTGAGGATGCCATTGAAATGCTAAGCAAAGAGCAGAATTCCTCTTTGCCGGGAAACTCAAAATCTGCAGGGGAAGAACCTCTAACAAATACTGAAGCTGCTGAAGAATTAAAGCCAAGGCCTGTCTCTTTGATGCCAAATCAAGATGAGGTTCTAAAGTCAATAGCATCCAAAGGATCAGAATTGTCTCCTTCAAGAATTAGTAACGCACATGTTAATAAACAGGCAAGCAAAATAGCAAATGTTCAGGAAAATGGTTTTCACTCTGATAAGGAAGAAGTCCATAGCCAAGACTTGAAATGCCACCAAGTGGACCTTACTACTTTTTTGCAGCAGGAGAACAAAAAGGAGAGAAATGCTCCCAGAAATGGAGAGTTATTCCACTGCATTTCAGAAAATGAGAATTCTCACCGATCTAAGAAGGACTCAGTTAAACCTCCTTTTGTATTCAGGCAAAGCCGAATCCCAGTTTTAGCACAAGAGATAGACTCGATGTCAGATTCCTCTTCTGTTTCAGCAAAGGAAAAGCTTTTTCTGAAAAAGGCCCATCAAACAGACTTGGTGAAATTACTTATGGAAAAGAGACAGCTCAAGTCTTTCCTTGGTGACCTCTCAAGTGCCTCTGATAAGTCACTGGAGGAAAAAATGGCTGCTGCTCCAGTTCCATTTTCTGAGGATGATGTCTTAACTTCATTTTCTAGATTGACACTGGACTCTCATTTCAGCAAACAGAATGAAGATAGCTCTTTATCTCCAAGCAACCCTCAGTCCAGAAAAAGCAAGATTCCAAGGCCAGTGTCCTGGGCAACCACTGATCAAGTCACCAGTTCAAGTTCAGCTCAGTTCTTTCCTCGGCCACCACCAGGGAAGCCGCCTACTAGACCTGGGGTAGAAGCTAGGTAATGCAAAGAAAAATAGAAGTAGGTTTTCAGGTTGGAAATGGATTTGAGTTAGACTGCAGTTACCATGCAGTATGTAATATTGTATAAGTTCCATCCTTGATCTAATTTTTTTTAAAATGCTAAGCTTCAATTGTCTGAGAAATCTCACATGGTTCGAGAATGAATGAGAAGTTGTTACATAAGAATAACCCTGCTTTACTGTTAAATCGTATATATCGAGAGAAGTATTCAGTATTTCGAAACCTGCCAATCCATAACTAAATCTCTAGACTTTTTTTTAAAGAAGGGTCACTTTTAACGGAACTGCTGATTATTCACGAACCCAGAGAAATCTTTAATAGGATCTGTTGTAGACACCTCCCTTGAAAATTAATCTGTTTTTAATGTAGATATTTTAAGTATTTGGGTCTGGAAGCACCAGTATTGAGTCAATTAGCTATGCTTGGATCATGGCTAAGTGAAAACAACTAGGAGGGAAGAGTGAATTCCAGAAGACTTCTCCTTTGCCCCGTCTATATACAGACAATCACAATATATTTTTTTCAGTGCCTATATTCCCAGAATAAGGAGGATTCTGACACAGTGGTGTAAAATACTTTGAAGGAAGCCATGCTGTGCCTTTTCATCCCTTAAAATTGTATAGAGGAGTGTACTGCTGGTGTGCAGGAATGAATGTACCCCTTTGAAACAAAGGTTATAAGCACTGCCCTTCAGTGCACTACTTCCAGAACCACTAGGAAATTACTAGTTATCCTGTAAACACTGAGGCTGTTTACATGAGTGAATTATGTAAATACAAATACTCTTGATCTGAACAACACAGAAACCAAAGCCTAGATCCAAACATCTCTACCTTATGGGAAAGTTCAGCTCTGCATGTCTCTTCTACAATGCAAGCTCATCCTTAGTTTCTAGCGATACTGTGTTTCTATATGAACTTTAGTGAATAGGTGAAAACAAATAATCTTTCTTCATTTCTTCTTAAGGTTACGCAGATACAGAGTCCTAGGGAGTAGCAGCTCGGACTCAGATCTTATCTCTCGTCTGGCTCAAATCCTACAGAATGGATCTCAAAGACCAAGGAGTTCTACCCAGTCTAAAAGTCCAGGATCTCCACATAGTCCAAAAACACCACCCAAGAGCCCTGTCATCCCCCGACGCAGTCCCAGTGCCTCCCCTAGAAGCTCTTCTTTACCCCGTACTGCCAGTTCTTCTCCATCCCGGGCTGGGAGATCCCATCATGATCAAAGGAGTTCATCCCCACATCTTGGGAGGAGTAAATCACCTCCTAGCCATTCAGGCTCCTCATCTTCTAGGAGATCCTGCCAACAAGAGCACTGCTGCAACAAACCAAGCAAGAATGGTCTGAAAGGATCTGGCAGTTCCTTCCACCATTCCCCAAACACTAAGACTCCCACAGGAAAGAGCAAATCAACCACTAAGCTTAGCAGATAGGAACCGAGCCTTCACAGGTATAAAATCTCCTAAATCTGGTGCATGTTGTGTCTGTGACTGTGTATTTAAAAAAAAAAAAAAATCAAAAAAAAAATTTAAAAAGAGGTGTTGAATCTGCACATTTAAAAGACAGTAAGCATTGTAAACTATTCATAAGAAAGCATTCTGTGTAAATAAATGGCCAGGCTTTACCTAAGAGCAGGCAGCAAGCAGATCCATGAGAGGGGAAGTAGAGGCCAGAATAAGAACGACTAGATATTCAAAGAGGTGCAATGTACTTAGAGTCAAAAATATCTCAAAGATGAGTGTTTTAAAAGGGTTTTTATCTTGATGTTTACCTAGTTTGAAGATTTAGCCTAATTATTTAAGGCCTTACATACTCAAGAGTATGTAAGAAAACCTGAAACGGTTATTCCCAAAATGTTGCCACCACTCACGAGACAAGTACTGCTCAAGCATGTCTTTGCAGTGTTAAAAAAGCACACAGTTTAGAAGATGATGGGATTTGTACCTTAAAAATTTCGTTCCTTTTGAGCTACACCGCTCAGGTCTCATCTTTTCCCCTATCTATCATGGCATAGATTTTTTCCTAAGGAATTGTCATGTACCTTGTCCCTTCTTGACACTGATGACATTAAAAAAATTATTATTCGCATTTGCCAAGATGTTTTCGTATCTATATTATTTAGAAATTTTTTTAGTAGTAATTAGGATTCAAGAAGGTAATTCTCAGTTCTACATTATACGGTTCTTTGAGAGTCATAGTGGGGGCCTTCAAATCACATCCAGTAGAATTTCGAAAAAGCATTCCTGTCTAGGAAACGAGAAAAGAGAGGTATACACTTCACTGGATGTTGCAGATTTACAATAAAATGCAATGTGTGTTAGAAAATAAGTTGAAAAAATGGAAGTACCTATTTTTCTCCCCCTTAATTCAACTGAAAAAAAGAACCTTTCTTATTGCTGGCTTTTGTTTTACCATTAGTTATGGATGACTTAAACCACAGGTCTTACCATGCAAAGACGATTACCAGCCAAGATTTGGTTTTTTGGTAATTTTTTCCTAAAATCATGGTGAAACAGAGATGAGGAGTTTGTCTACTTTGTGAACTTGGTAGGTTATGGGTGACAGAAAGATACTTAACATCCTTATATAGTCAGGAACATTAGTGATCGAAGCAAAATAGAAAGAAATCTGGAGTATTTTTCATGTTGGATTCTTGTCATTCTTTAGCCCAAATGTGTTTTTGATAGCCAAGCTTTGTTGAAACTCAGTAAAGTCCATAGTGTGTAATTCCTCCAACTTTGTTTGGTAATTGCTTAATCTCTTGTGCTCTACAGGATCGCTGTAGGAAATTAAAAGGTATGACACCTTTTGCTATATTCAGAAAATAGCGTGTCAGAATAGTAACATACAAGAATGCAAGCCTGAGAAAGAAGCAGCCAGGTCTCCCGTTGTGAGGGCACTGGATGCATAGGAGACTTGTCAGTTACTGATCTGCTTGCTGTAGTCATATGCCTCTCCAGCCAGCATCTGTGCTTTTTTATTTAGCCGCTGCCAAATGAATACCTTTGGATTAAAAAGGGAATATTTTGTCTCTGAGCTAACACATTCTAATGCTGCATTAAAGCTGCCCTAGAGCTGCACTGAATTTCACTTGCTTTGTCAGACTATGTTGATTTTATTTTGTCTTTTCTTACTATGAGTATGTATATTGTTTCCCATACGTAATGTAGCACAGTGTGGAACCTTAATTTCATTCAGGTCAAGCACTACAGACAAATGCAATAGGTAGAGTATACCTGCTTTTTCTGAAGAAACTGTACCATTGGAAAGTCCTATTCCTTTGTATTATATTGTATAATAGGTGCTATACCAATAATTGCATGTCCTCATGGTAAATTATATAATATAAATATTTATATATATACATATATGTATATGCTTATATAAACTCATTCTTTCTCATTTTTGATTTGTAATTTATGGACCACAAATAATACGGTTCCTTTCTGTTAGTTCCTGTGTACTTATATCTTCTATTTCCCTGCAAAAAAATTCTGGAATGCACAAATTCTAATAGCCTTTATACCTTGGTACAAGACTGAAAAACTGCTGATTTCTCAACCAGCCAATGATTTGTCTTGCAGCTTGCTTTTATTTCTTTATAATTCTATGTGTGCATATGGAACAAGAACAAAGACACAAAGGTATTTTTATTTTTTATTACAAATAGGACTTGTGGTTACTCGTTTTTATTTGATAATGTGAGTTCTTAATTGTGAATACTTGTCATATAGGAACAGACAGTCAATTAATAGCTAACGGATGAATGTGGCAACAACAAATTCCATCTTTTCCTTCCTGTTTTCCATGTTTCCTTATGGTATACCGTAACGGAATTATTCCTTAAGGTGGTGTGGCAGCCCGTGATTATTTATCCTTATTTCTGAAAAGCATTTATTTATGGTCTCATAAGCTTATTCCTAAATTAACATGGTCAGTTTTAATAAGTACCAATTTTATGCATCCTTGCCTGAAATGCTGAAGTTGAGGTGTCTATGTGTTCTCACTAGTATAGCAGGGTCCAGAAACAGGTAATCGCTTTACAGGTGAGAAAGAATATAGCACCTAAGGTTTTTTTGTTTTTTTTTTTTATTTGTCTTTGAAGTACAGGCTTGTCCATTATTAGACATGGTCATGTAAAATAAATCAATGCTGTAGAAATTCACTTGTACTTGAACTACTTTCCAATGTAAAAATAGTAAACTATGCCAAAATGGAGAAAAAGATATCAGTTGTGATTGGTGACCCAGGCTTCTTTTGGTGCAAAAAAAGGTAAAAGGACTGTATCTCTCCATTTGCTTTTTTGATGTGGATTCAACAGGATCTAATGAGAAAATCATGAAGATATGAATGGAGGAGCAATTGTGAATAACTTATTTTGAACTATCTGCTCCTCTTGAGTTTTTTATTGCTTGATACCCTCCCCTTGAAAGTTTACAGAATTGCTTACTATAGTCTAAGGTAGAAATCAGTTACTATAGTTAGGTAATGGTCAGCTGATCAACTCATACATAAATATTAGCTTATATTTCTAGAAGACCTGTATAATCATTAAGGACTCTATACGCTTCAATATTTGAATATGCAACTGACTCTGCAGAAGAACACCAATGTACGTGTGTGTGGCCCTTATGCAGAGTGTGTGTGTGTGAACGGTTTGTGGAGAGTTATCCACAGCACATTTTCAGGGATAGGGAAGATTTTTCTCCATTGTATAAAATGATTACAGTTACTGGCATAGCACATAGGAGCTTATATAGGGATGTTAGCTGGGAAACAGTAAAATTCAAGGAGCTATTGCTTTGTGCCCTTCAAGCCTTGATTTCTTTGGAGGGCAGTGGAATGGAGCCTTGAAATGTAGCAGATGCAGATGCTGCACACACATTTCCTCTTTATGGTGTTTTCTGTGTTGTGGCCAGCACTTTGGAGCATTTTTTAGGAAAACCTAGGCATGAAGCCTTAAAACTAAAATAGAACTTGAAATCACTGAACATTTCACACAGACTTTTGTGCTGCAATATTGCATGGTAAAATCAATCTAAGTTGCAATCTCAAAAATATATATTAATATGAATTAATCTCCTTATTAATTACAAATGCCAGTTACTTCTTAAGTAAAACCCTGCTAAAGTAATAGTATGAAACAGTAAAGCAATGCTGGCAAATTTTATGATGCTAGGCACCTATCTAGGCACTTGAGCAGGATTGATAAGCATAGGAAATTTCACTGCTCAAAGACAGGAGCAATACAAAGTCTTAAAAGCTAGTTATGTATAATTTGACAGGAGGCAAACCCCTGTGGAGTGACACAAGGCATTCATTATAGCCACCAGCCATGTCCTGTCTTGGGAAATCTGGACAGATGCTTGTCTTGAAGTCTGCATGTTTGAGATCAAGCTTTCTTGCATACCTCACTAAACAGTCTTGATGTACAGGGGAGGATCTGGTCCTAAAATAGCTGGAAATATTTTTCATCTGAAAAAGACTTGTAAGAGCTCTATCATCTACAATTTGTACTATTATGATATTAACTGTAGCTGGGAAAACACACAATTTTTATTTTAGAGATATATAAAAATACACATTTGTACATAAGTGTATCTACATATACACTTATATAGATACTGTATATTACATAGAAATATATATATACATACATATTGTGTGTGTATATACATATAGATAGGAAAGGTCTCGGCTCTTCCGTCCTGTTTACTGCAATTCATTTGAGCTGAGGCCTGTTTTGCTTGATTTACTCTGATCTCTTCTTCTACTGCAATTTTCCTATGCCCTAATTCTGATTCCATGTTTTTTCTTGTTGCAAGGCCTGATCCTGTAGTCCTATGTGGGCAAAATTCTCATAAGTTATTGCATTAGTATTTTGCAGCAGTTGACTGTATTGTTTCTAAAAAAAAAAAAAATTCATTTTCTCTTGAATGAGAACGTAGATAAAGCCAGACTTACAGTACAGTCTTTTCTTGTAAACAGAATTTTTCTGTAGTGAATTGGACATTTTTATGGGACATTAAGAAGCATAAATTCTGGTAAGAATAAAGAGATTATTTCAATTTCTTTAAAGGTTCTAATGGCAAACTAAGGATATGTGTCTCCCAGTTTTATATATATGTTAAATGAGAGAATAATCAGAAAAGGAATAGGAGAATAAAAGAGAGGTCAAAGTCAAACTGTTTTTTCATTTAGAATATAATAATTTTTTCATGCAGAATTGATCCTGTGAGGTGACGAGAGCCATGTCTGTATTGTTGCTTTCAGTGGGCAAAGTCTGTTTAGGTTACCACGATTCCCTACGGTGCATTCTCTGTATGCTTTTCCAGTAGTAGGAATAGTCAAAAAACTGTCAGCTATATAAATGAAAGCCTTGGTGATTATCCATGATTTCATTCTCCAGCTGGTAAAAACTTTGGATGTTTGTTGGATGGTAAACATGGCAGTGCTAGTTTAGAGATTGAATTGGGATGTTGGAGGTGTTTTCCAACCTTGATGATTCTATGATTCCTGTTTCTGAAATTTGTGCAACAGGGAACAATATTTTTATTCTACTTCTTTTAGCTAATCAAGTAGGCAGTGAACTGAATTGCTTTGTTCACTGTTTTTCTTTTGGCTCAAATGCCATTGCTTGTAATTATTACAGTTTTCAATAACCGGGAATGCTGGTAAAGGGAAGCGGGGATCAGTGTTTTGAGTACATGCAATAGCCAGGCATAGGTCATACATTTTTTAGTTAATACATGCAAATTGCATAAACGTACACCTCACACATGAATACCTCAGCTATCTGCTTGAAGCCAGTCTTCCTTTTCCCTATGTATAACATATGTGAAAGAAATGATATAAAAGTCAGCCTGGATTATGTAATAATTGTCTGAAATTATCTTAAGACATGCCAAAAAGGGTATTTTTATTTGGTTGGGTTTTATTTGGGTTTTTTTAAGGAAAAATGCACAGGAGTCCATTGTTTCAATGCCCAATGTATTAACTTGGCAATTACTTTTGCAGTCCAGGTTTGAACGTGTGGCCTGATTTTACTCTCCATCGATGGTAACACATTCTCTCTTAAGAGAAATAGTGATAAACCCAAATATTAGCGCATGCCAGTCACGTATTTTGCTTCTGTTTTTTCTCTACATGAAGAGCTTGGATCCTTGGGAATTCTTGCTGTTCTCATGCAGGTGAAATTTTATTAAAAGCAGTAAAGAGTCCTGTTTTGTTGAGGCTTTTCCCCCTGATTAGGTGCAAAAAGGATAAACTCATTTTTTGTTGCTACTAATATGACATGACATGACATGCCTTTTGATATCTACTGTTATGTAAGTATTACTGCTGAGAGCCAGCTTTGTCCAAGTGTACAATGTGCGTTTTTTCTAAAAAAATACCTCAAGTGATCATCCAGAAGTGTCTGTGGGAATTCAGCTGGAATTAATTTGATGTCTGCTTTGAGTTCACTTGATCTTTGACCTAACTTTTATGTAAAGGACCTATAGTAACAGCAGAACAGCTTGCTCCAAAAGATGCAGTGTAATTAGTTTGGTCTGCCTGACTTCAAATCCTTTTAAACCCATATCTGCTGCATGGCAGGCAAGGTCATAAGGGTTTGACACAAAGTGAGGTGCGATTTTTTTTTATTTTTTTTTTTTGCTATTTCTCATCTTTTTCCTCTGATTGGAGATCTGGATTGGTTGCCAAGCAGCCTTTCTGCATCCTCTTTATTTTTGTTGACTAGAAAGAAAACTGGAAATTCTTGCCCAGCTTCCTTTCTACAGAGTCCACCCAGAGACAAGTTGCAGTGCTTGTGCTAACAGATGCCAATTTTCAAATGCTTTCCTATGAATGTCCAAACTAGTAAATTAAGGAAATCACCAGCAATGCCTTTTGACAAGTACTGACTTTTTGAAGCTGACAGCAATGGCTGCTAATCTAAAATCTCGGGGCAATACCAGAGAGAATGAAATTACGTATGAATGAAAAATACAATTTTGTTCACTAAGAAATCAAGTACTCAATAGTAAAGTCAGCAGCATGATTAAATTAAGTGGAAAGTAGTTCAAAGATCGTTTTTTACCATTGAGGAAGACAAATGTTGAGTCCTTCAAATTCTCTTGCTCAGTAATTGCAGTTCTCTTCCCTTCCTTGGAAACCTTCTAAGCCATTTTTTTCATTTAAGTTTGCTCAGGCACCCAAGAGCATAAAGAGTTAATGCCCTTATAATGGTCATTTGTACATAAAGTTGTAATTATTTATTTTCTCATTTGTACCATATCAAGGCTTTGTACAATGTTTAAGTTTTGTTTTCAAATTATTTTGTATTTTATTTTTATAAACTGGTTCTAAATAAAATATTCATTCAGCATGCAAAACTTCAATTCTTAATTGTGTTTGTATAATGATTAATTTATAAAGCTTCAGTTGAATTTTTTTCAATATGTTTTGCTATTGTAACCCTGTAATTTAAATGAAGAAAGTGCTTTGGCAGTGAGAATTTTTTTCTCAGTTACAAGAAAGCAAAAATGAGGTGCTTGTTGGTACTACTGCAGCATGAATCAGATGTTTATACTGGAAATGGGAATGATTGGACCAATGGAAGTTTAACTGGTTTAGTAGGTTCGTGTGTTGTATGTTAATAAGAATAGAAAAACCAAAATGGCCTCCTCAGAAACCTCTCTTTTCTATTTTCTTGCTCTTATCCCTTCTGTCTGTATTCATCCAAACAGTAAATGATTGGCACAGCCAGATTAGGTCAATTTAAGTAACCATATGGTGGTTCTGAAAAGCCAGCTGGTGCTGGCTTTTTTTGTTTTCAAAATGGTAGTGTTTTATTTAGTCACAGACCTCTATAATTTACTTCTTTTGGGGATAGTCAGGTGCCTGGGTGTAGTCACTGAGCTTTTACAGTCTCTTGAGGAGATCTGCCATGCTCTATACAATAAATTTAACTGACAGCAGAGAAATGAATGAATGGAAGTTGTTACTGAACCTGAGAACTTTGTGCTATGGGGAAATGTAGTGATAAGTTACCAGTTGCTCTAGTTTTCTCTAAGACCCTTTTATTTCTCTTTCTAGTAAAATTAGGCAAAAGCAGAGTGTAACATCATCACAATTTGTGTTTTGTGTGCTTGCAAAACTTAGTCCTATGCTGTGGAAAATACTGTCTGCTCCTTGCACAGCAGAACACATTTTTTAGGGAAGTCCAGAAGAATTGGAGAAAATTCCCTGATTTCTTTCTTAGTATTACCACTGTTATGTCTTGTATGTTAGGCAAATTAAAAATGAGCTCTGCCTTTGTTCAAATCATTGTTGGTATTTTCATTAAGCTTCATGATCAGGTCATTAGCTCTTGTCATTTATTCAAACAGCCTAAATAGCTTTGTGAGAGGAAACAAATTGGGAATTCATTTACTCAGTCCAAGAAAATGTTTCACCTTCTGTTAAGAGCAGCCTCTGGATGGGTGTGTGCTTTTGGTGCCCCCAACAGAACCACCACTTGATCACAAAAATGGAGCATAATGAAATAGCAATCCAGATATATTAATTTGAAGCTGAAAATGACAAATTTGTGCACTGTGTAGTGGCAAGAGGTAGCTCAGGTTTTTTTCCTTGTTTAAAATATGTAAGTCTGGATCATACCAGAAGTGGAAGAGTGATTTTGATCTGGCTCCAATACACATTAGCAGTAAACTGACAGACTGGAACAGAAGCAAGATTGGTTACAAAGCTGCTCTGGCAGATTGATGTTGAGGTCTGGTCGTTGTCTGCCCACTGAAGTGTCTTTTAGCACTTTCTAGCTTGTCTTCAATTATACAGGAGATCCAGTTTGCTCATTCTGCTCTTAGGATCTTGCTACACTTCTCTGTACTTGCACTATAGCTGCCTCTCATTTAAATCAATCCTCGAACCTGAGAAAGCTATGTAGAGAGCAAACACAAGTCAACTCTCCCTAGAAATTCCCTGGTATGTGACATTCAAGGATTAACAGTTGCAAATGGAATTGAAACATCAAAAGGAAGACAGATAAGAACTGTCTGTTGCAACCGACAAGCTCAAACTGCTGCCCAGAAGGACCAGGTAAACTTCAGATCACATTTTGCTAATCTGCCTGTAATGTCATGGTAGCATTAATTTGCTTCTTTGTCCATGAAAACAAAATACAGAAACCTCTGCTCCAGAGAGCCCATCTGTGCTGATGGGGGAGAAATAATGCTTCCACAGGTTAGTTTGGAAAACTTGTAACAAACAGGTTAATTTGGATGGCTTGTAACAACATAGACTCAAAAATCTGATTTAGAAGGGTTAGGTCTTTCCCATTCTTCAACTCAGCAAACCTATTAATACCTCAGCAACACCATCTCCTGTTTTTAAGGGAAACTTGAAAAAGAGAACCTTCTTTTCCTCAAGGCATTAATCCCAATTAGCAGGGATTACATGTATACATTTTATATTTGTGAGATATTTGCATATTTTACTCTATGATACTGAAGGAAAGCACTTAGTAACAACTTGACTACCC
The DNA here is from genome assembly GCA_013399895.1 of Serilophus lunatus. Classification (NCBI taxonomy): domain Eukaryota; kingdom Metazoa; phylum Chordata; class Aves; order Passeriformes; family Eurylaimidae; genus Serilophus; species Serilophus lunatus. The sequence goes on from VXBA01000121.1 coordinate 36,530, forward strand.
TGTGTTCATGTTTTAGTAATCAGCAGTTTTGGTTTTTGAAGTGCAGGTGTGTGAAATCAGTACACCATGATGGTATAAGGGCAGAAGGGAAGTAATGAAATGTGTTTTCATATGGTATAGAGTTCTGTTAAAGCTGACTGCAAAAATGATTATATGCTATTGTGCTTCTCAGAGAGGGACAACTGGGTTGTCATTCTCTACATCAGTTGTATTTACTAAATTCCTGTAGCAGGAATGCTTTTGCAAACTGATTGTAAGACTAGAGGCATCTAGTAATTTCTATAGGCCAAATTTATCTGTAGATCTTTAATATTGGTGATAAATGCTTAAGACAACCTGCATGATCTTTCAGGTCATTCAACAAAATTGCAGGTGAGTGTGTTTTTGTTTCCCTTCCTGTATGGGCACCAGACACAGGTACACAGCACTTCTGCTACTTTCTGAACTGTGCAAAGTAGACCAGTTCTAACATATAAACCTGAAGCACATTTTAAGAGTAGTGCCAGTGACAATATTTTCCACCTATCTAAATATGAAAAGCAGCTTTTCCTTTTTGACATTAGGATAAAATTATTTCATTTTGCTTATTTCAGAGTTGACACCAGGTTACATTTTGCTCCACCTTCCTCTCATCCTTTTTCCTTGAGTATATAGTTGGTAAGAGAAAGAAAGGGAAGATGAAAGCTTCCTAAACTATCCAGAAGCATTCATTCCGTCAGGAGCGAAGTGAGCCCCTGCCTCCTGTAATTTAAAAGCAAATTTAAATTCCATTTCATGTAAAACAGTACAGAAACTTTTGTTCTCTATATTTCAAATGCTGCTGTGGTATTATTGATTCCAGAAGGCTGAAAAATCTGGTAAAGATACAGCCTGCATATAAACTCATCAATTACTAATTTTGGCATGTTTTTTAATCATGACAAAAAAAAAGAGACTATTCTGCTAGAGCAGTAAAACAAGATGTCTCTGAGGAGAAGGTGCATTTAACAAGCTTGGAATGAGCAGTAGCCAAATGGAACCATGCTGTATGAATTCTGAGAAACTCAGTCCCAAACCATTCCTAGAATAAGCAGGTATCTCAATCTCTTCCTGTGATGCCTTGCACAGCTCAGACTTAAAAAAACGCCAGCAATAACCAAACACCCCCAACATCATTATTATTAGAAAAAGTAAGCACTTAAAAAACCAGCTACTTCTGAGGTTTGTTTAATCAAAGAACTAAGCAACTTGTGTAAGACAGCTCCTAGTGGTCAGTAACCGTAATGTTACTTTTTTTACCCCACTCTCATGTCTTTTATTTTTCAAAAGGTGACGTGAAACAAAGGATGATACAGACAAAAGTCTTAATCAAATGTTTGGGTTTTTTTAAGAGAGTAAGAGGATAAAGAAAACAGAAGAAAATTATTAGCCAACTGGAACAGAGCTAACAAACAGAAGGCTGGTAATTAGTGTTTAATGCCACCTATAGTGAAATGTTTCCCACTGGGAAAAACATGGGAGGCAAGTCCACTTTGCTCCTTTAAAGTCACAGGCTGGAGCAGAACGTGTAACAGCACCTAACACCACAGTCACTTTACATATATTCAAGTTTTTACACATCTGCAAAGCAGAAGTAGTAGCAGCCATTTGGATGTTCTTTCTTAATGGTTCTCAGGGGGGGCCTAGGAAACTCAGAAGGACCTGGTTCTTGTGACATGGAGCTGGAGCTGCAGCTGCTGCTTCTGCTGCTGCTTCCAGCCACCTGTGCTCTACCTCTGTCCTCAGCAGGGGAGACCTGGGGGGAACCTGGGCTCAGATACCCAGCTGTGGTCTGAGTAGAGGCAGTGGCATGTGTGGTTGGGCCAGTGTTGTTTTTCACATAGACATTTTTGATAGCAACAAGTGTATGTGCCATGATGCTGATGCTGTTACTCAGATCTTGCATGCCTTGCTGCAGCAGCCGAAGATTGTGGTTGACACTGTCAAAGCCAGACTGGATCACCTGCATCTGGGTCTGCTGAATCTGCAGTAGGTCCTCTTCAGTTATTTCATTTTGGTCTGTCTGGGACCTGCCTTTTGTTTTGGCTTTTACTTTCCCAGAGGAACTATTGCCTGATGTCCCCAGAAAAGGCAGTTGTTCTTGACTAGGTGGAACCACTACCATGTCCTCAGAGCTTTCTTCTGGCTCTACCACCTTCACTACTATTTCTTCTTTGAAGTTCATCTTCTCAAGACTGGATTGATGAGATGGGCCAGGATTGCCATTAAAACCTAGAGGGTGGGTGGAGAGGAAGAGGAAAATCAAAGGAGAGCCAGTAAGAAACTGCGTAACCTCGGTGATCAACAAAACATGTTCTTATCCACTAAGCACTAACATTAGTCCTTGAAACAAGATTTACAAACTCATACTAGACATTATCTTTTATGCTTTTAGAATACACCTCAATATGTGGGACAAAAGCCATATATCTGCATACTGCAGCTGCCAGCCTTACCACAGAAGCTGAGCTTTAGGATCCAAGAGACAAAGGTTCATTGCGAGCTCGTTTCATGCTCTACCGTGCACGCAGTAACCAGTAAGAGCATTGCTGAAAGACTGTGACAGTTAAGAAATCCCACTGTGTTGAAGGTGATAATTTCAACGTGCTAGCACAATGGCTCTGGCGTGTTCGAAGTTATGTACTTGCAGCACTTTGTACCGGCTAGAACTGCGTGCTGCCCTGGCCTTTTGCATTTGCAAGAGTAAGTACTGCAGCCGTGAAGATCGGTGGCTGGCTCTAACGGCTCCTGGATGTGCGGCATCTGCTACGAGACGGGGTTTTTACTCTTGGGTGCTGTTCTGACGCACTTTTATGACCTACAGCACAAAGCCTGACAGTTCTGTGTGCGTGCATGAACGTTTTGCATTTCCAAGGTGAGAAGGTGGCTATCTGAACCAGGCGCTTCCAGCCGGGCTGGTCCCCGCAGCCCCCTGCGCGCACGCAGCGAGCGGACGCGCCCCGCACACCGGGGCTCCGGCGGCGGCAGCGGGGGGCGCCGGGCCGAGGGTCCGGGGCGGTGCCGCGGGGGTCGCTCCCGCCACTCACCCATGTCCCCCACGACGGCGCCGGGCAGCTCCAGCGTGTCGATGCCGCCCACGATGGGCACGGCCTCGGCGGGCAGCAGGGAGCCGTAGGCGCGGCGCTGGCGGCGGGCGGGCGGCAGCTCCTCGGGGGCCAGGAGGAGGCCGAGGGCGGGGGGGCCCGGC
>VXBA01000121.1:40642-179837 GCA_013399895.1 Serilophus lunatus
GCGGCCGTTTTGGAGCTGATGCTGCGGGAGGAGGTGCCGGTCAGCGCCGTGGTGCGGTGGCTCCGGCACGGCCCCGGCCACCGCTCGGCTGAGGTAACGCGCGGCGGGTGTCCCCCCCTCGCCCTCCCGCGGCGCTCTGGCTCCGGCGGGGCCGGGCCCGCCGCCGCGCCACTCCCCCAGCGCCCTCCGCCGCCGCGGGCCGGGGCCGGGCGGGAAAGTTTGTGCTCCCGGCACTGGGGGTGGCCGGTCCGCGCTGCTGTGAAGAGCGAAGCCCTCGTGGGTCGGTCCGGGGCCCCGGTCAGGCGCCGCTCTGCGGCCGCGGGCTGGGGCCGAGCTCCAGTGGAACGGGCGGCGGCACCGCCCCCGGCAGAGCGGCGGGAAGGCGAGGCCGCCGGCGGGGAGCTGCGCTGGGAGCTGCCCGGCGGGTGTGGGGAGCGCGCTGAAATCCTCGGCCCGAGCTCGGCAGGAGCTGAGCGCCGCCGGGGCCGGGCGGGAGCGGGGAGCGCCGTGCCCGGTGCCGCGGCTGCCGCGTCCTGGGCAAATGCAGCGACGCGAGCGGGCGACGCTTCCCGCGCCTTTGCCGGGAAAGGTAGCGGTGAGAGAAAGACGAGGCTGTCACTTGCTGAGGTTTGGTGGTGGCCCTGTGCAAGTGCCAGCGCGCCTCCCGGCTGGATGCTCGACCCGCCGGGATGTTGAGGAGGATCTTTCCCGGGGCTGGGAGAGGGTCCCTGGTTGTTGCTTTCTAAGGGGATATTCTGGACTATTTCGGCTCCTATAGAAGTAAGAACATTGTATCCAGAGATGGACTAGAAGTGCTGATATTTCACTGATAACATAGAGAAACACTTTGTAAAGCATTTTCTGCCTGAGCTCCTCACGGCATGTTACCTCGTACTAGAATGAAAACTCACTGTTGTCGTCCTAAATGTGTGGGAAGAACGGACCAGCAACTTTTTGTTGTGTGCTGTTTTTCAACTGCGACTTGGGGCAGCACACCTGTGAAGGTTAGCAAGTTTGAGATGCTGGTGGCTCAGCTGGCGCTGTGGACGAGGGGTGTGCAGGCTGAAAAAGTTTGCCCTTGCAAGGGAATTGCTCGCCGCCTTTTTTTTACCGGGGGCAGCTCAGTTGTTTCAGCACGAGAAAGCATGCGGGAAGTTTGCAGCTGGCAGCTGGTGACAGGTCACTGTTACCCAAACGTGGAGGAACAAAAGCTCAGTTAACTTGAACAGGAAAAGATGGGTGAAAGCAGGTTGTGCTTCGAAAAGTTGGAGAAAGTACCTGACCTTATTGTGCCTCTGTGCTAAACCCAGAGGGGCACCCGAGGAAACGGTAGGGGCTACGTCTTGCTCTGGCTTTCAGGGCAGGTTCTGGCTGGAGACGGTCGTCTGACATCCACAGGGGTTGTGTTCTGACCTGTGTTTTTTCAGTGGGTGTTGGCTGCTTGACATGTTATCCAGGCTGTGTTGGAATTTTACGTTTCTCAAGAAACTTTCGAAGGTGAACTTCAGCACAGGTGTTGAGGATTGTGGGAGTCCAGTCATAGGCATGCTTTCACTGCTCCCTTTCATGCAAAAAAACGCCTTCAGAAATAGCGTTTGCTTTTTTGACTTTTCATCTAGTAGAGGTGTGAATATAAATTAACAGGTGTGTGTGTGTGATAATTGTAATATTAGTGAGGATTAAGGTGCTGCCTATGAGAACTTCTTCTGTTGTTGCAAGTGTTGCTGAATCTGAGAGGAGACAAAACCCTGGTGCAGTGCCATTAAAAAAAGAATTTTTACCCAGTGTACAAAACTTTAAATTATGCATGTAACATGAAGTCTTTTTTGTCTCGGTTTACACCCTACTAAGAAAACCAAACACCTGTTTAGATTTTAAATGTGTTGAGTCAGTGGTGGGGTTTTTCTTTAATTTTCTAAAGTGTAAACTTCATGCACCTTAAAGTTGCACAGTCTCTGTTTAGATCTCTGTGAGGCCTCGAGGGAGCAAAATTATTTAATTGAAGTGGAAGAGCAGCTTTGCTCTTGTGTTTGGCACTGCAGGTCTTAAACAGTTGTTATAGCACCCCTCTGTGGGAGCACGTGGCATTAGTAGACAAACAGGGGATGGAGAAGTTGCAGATCTTAGATTTTTCTATTAGAATTATCTGCTTTCAGTAATATCTTGGAAATATTGAATTTAAGGGTGCCAGTTGCTCCAAGTCCTCTCTGGCTATAGCTTCTGTGAGTATTACTGATGTTTCCATAGAACAATTCCACTGTTTTTCAGTCAGAGACCAAAGTGAATGACTCCATCTGAAAACTTGTGTGAAAATGGCTTGTTCAGAGGCTGATTTTCAGATGTGTGGGCAGGGCTAAAGTTGCTTGAATTTCAGTGACGTGCTTTGACAAGTCATATCGGTTTTATTGTGCATTGCAATTCCACAGTCAGTGCTTAAGTGAGTCTGAGTACGTGGACAGAAAGATGCAGGTAGCTTCTTTTATATTAATTCCTTGTCCTCTTTTCTTGTAGGAAAACCACATCCATGACAAGCTGGTATCTCTTAGTTTGCTTCAGAAAGATTTTGTGCCTTTTCTGCTGAATTTTTTAAGGGAGCAGACCAGTCAGATCCTGACTAATGGACCCTCTACTCCTGCTAAAACTCCTAATTCCAAGGCCCATGGGAGCCAAAGGACAGGATCAGAAAGGAGGGCAGGCCATGCAACTAGCAGCCGGGTGCAGCTCTTTTCCCAAAGAACTTCAGTGCCCACCTGCAGCACGGACACCAGCTTCTCTCCTGCTGCAGCATCCAGCGCTTCCTCTTCTTTTTCTGGGTCAAACCTGTCTAGCCCTTGTGGTGACTTCCCTAGCCTGGTCTCCAGTAGCAGCCCAAGCCTCGGGTACAGCCCTGTGCCTCACCACGGGGAGAGGCGGTCGTCTCAGAAGGCCAACCTGGGCAGCTTCCTCACGGCCACGCCCGAAGCCCTGCCAGTGAGACGGGGCCGAAGGAGAGGCAGCAGCTCAGTCGGTGCCTCTGGACGGCAGGTAGCTCGGGATCTGGGGCGTTCCCTTGCTGAAGAGGAAGATGGAAAGAACGACAGCATGTCGTGGAGTGGAGGGCGAAAGAAGCGGAGTGAGGTGCCTCTTGATTCTGCCAGATCCCCGCCCAGCCAGCTGAATCTTAACAACTTGGAGGAGTTTCCACCCATGGGTGCTGCCTCTGGCTGGACAAAGTAAGTGCAAGTCTGCCTGGCTGGATTGTGCTGCAGGTTACTATTTCTTGACTAGCTTATCCTGTTCGTGTCTAGATGCAGAAGATGCTGTAATACACAGTACCTGGCTCCTCGATCAGAACTGCTTTGTTATGGTCACCATGTAGGGAGGGCAGTATTGCTTCAATGGGTAGCCAGGTTTCCACTTTCTGAACTCACCCAAGGTGCCTCTTCAGCCTCTCCCTTGCGATGCTGCCTGCAGCTTACTGGTGTGACATAAAGCTGAGCACATCTTTGTCCTTGCATGTCCTATGAAGTCAGTGTTATCTTGGCTCTTCACATTTCTCTTTTAACACAGTAGCAGTTGTTAAGGAAGAGCAGTCCTACAAGGCTCTTCAGCTCTACTGGTGCTAGCAAAAAAGCCTTTGGATTGACATTGTGTGGCTTCTGATATCAGATGTTTGTATGCAATTTCATTAGTGCTGTGTGATCATGGACAAAATGGCTAGCTGTAGTCTTCTTGGTCTGCAGCTAACCCTGGTCTCCTTGGTGACTTTGGCTTAGCTTCTGGGCAGCTGTTTGCCTTGTGGTTGCCTCAGTCCTTTTATCTTTCTCTTTTACTCTTTAAAATCATCTTTTACCAAATATAAGGCTTTCATGTCAGCCTTTTTACTGCATATATGAGTCATTGGTCTCTGAAAGTGGGGCTTTCTGGTCGGACACACAAAATTCCAGCTGAAAATTATGAGGTGTGTGAGTCTGGACAGCGGATCCAGGTGCTGGGTCCAGATGGTGCTCTAGAGGATGCTTTGGTTAAGGGAGATACAGTGTGTTTCCAGCATAGAAAGCAAATCTCTCTTCCTCAATTGCTTATGCTCAGCTAGGAAAAAGAAGAAAGAAAAAGGTCATGGAGTATTTGGAAGTCGATGCTGTAGTGATTATGAGAACACTGTAGCAATATGTAGCAACCAGCAGTTCCTTGAGAAGTGTAATGCTTTATGTTTCTTTATCTCATATCCAGTTTTTTACTACTTTACAGAGCTACTTCCTGAAGGACAAATCTAAGTCATTTATGCAGGAAGGATGAGTTTCCCTGAACTTAAAGGGCTTATTGTAACTTGCTGAACTCAGTTACTGATAGTAGCTTGATAGGTTTTGTTTTTACAAAAATGGGGCATGTCCTCTCAAATTAGAAATGTTTGGAAGGGTTGTGTGGTACTGCATTATCTGTTAGGTGGCTTCATGTTTGATAATTAATTTTGCAGCAAGCTCAGCAGGCTGTTTTTAGCATTGTGTAGCTCCATGAATTTTTATTCAGTGATGAGAATAAAATCAGTCACTGTATGTACGGTTTAGAAATTCAATATCCTGACTCCATATCCATTTTATTTTAGCTTTAGGGTCCTCTGGAAGAATTATGTGCATATCTGTCTCGGGACCTAATTTGTTTTGTTGTTTAGCTTGATTTCAGTGGCATCGCTTCTCATTTTTTCAGCAGAAGCAAACCATCGAGGAGAATCAACCCAACTCCTGTGAGTGCTGAGCGCCCCCTCTCAAAACCAAAGACTTGTTTCACTTCTACACCTGTCAGCCAGTCTCCAGCTGCTCGGTTGTCATCGGGGTCAAGCCTTGAGGCCTTTACTACTGTCCAGGAAGGAAACCTTACATCTGTGATAAGCAACAGCCTTCAAGAGGAGAGGGAGATGCTGAAGAAAGAACGGTACAGTCTGAGCAGGGGTGTGATAGGCTTGTATTGGTTCTTTTTTCCCTTGTGTACTGGTTCTGGTCAGGACAGGGCTAATTTTTACAGTGCCAGGAGGGGACATGTCCAGGACTCAGAGGTTATTCTATACCATCTCAGATCATTGCTGGGGACAGGGAAAGGGGCTCTCTTCCAGGTCGGCAGAGCATGGTGGAATTTAGGGAGTCTGTGTGAATTGCTCACCTCTTTCCTGTACCCTCTGCCATTAGTATTGTTGGTATTATTGTTCATTTTCTCATCTCATGGCTGTTTCCAGTAAATTGCTCTTAAACTCCTTATCTTTACCTTTTATGCCTCAAATTCTCTCCGTCCTGCCACAGGGGGAGGGGAAGGGGTGCAGGCAAGGGCAGGATGGTTTGAAGAGTCTCAGTGGGAGCACTGAATTGGGGAGTACCATTCCTCAACCACGACACCTTGTGTTAAGGTGGTACTGATATCGAAGTGAAAATGATGTCAAGAATATCCAAAACATATATTGGTGGCCTTATACTATAATCTGCCTAAAGCCAGGAGTGACTCTGGTATCAGGCTAGCACATTAATGCAACTAGCTCATGCTTGTCATTTTAGAGGTGTGCTGACTCTGGAACAGTGACCTTCACTTCAGAATTTTAGTCAGTCCTCATTGTTTTTATGAGGTTATTTCTTCATGGACTTGCATGCATGGCTGTCTCCTCTGCAGCTTTCCTTAGATTGCTCAGGTGAAGTGAGTGGGTTTGAGCTGATGTAATTAGGCTGTTTTTGAAGATTGCACCAAGACATGTTGGTTTGAAGAAAATGAGTTAACAATGCAAATGTAGGGAAAGTATTAATGATTTTTCAAGGTGGACCGGCTAACAGAAGCTTGCAGGACATTGGTAGCTTGAGATTCTGATTCAAAGTTACTACTGCAGTTATCTGTTGAAAATTGCTTGCTGTGAGATGAGGCGAATTCTAATTTTGTCTCTTCTGTTGAGTTAGTGTATGACTTTCATTATCTGTGAAATATCAACTGTTCATCTGTGAAGATTTATACTTCAGAAAGAAAGCAAAGCACGGTGGTAGAGAAACTACAGTTTATAATTACTGACAGAACTGTTGCTGTTCTTTGTGGGTTTTGTTCTTGGGGAGACTCCTTGGAACACATAGGTAGAATTCTTTTCCTGCTAAGCCTTGCAGTTCACTTCAGTGGGTCCAGAATTGGCTGAAACATCCAGTAGAGATTAATGAATTACTGTTTGTACTGGACCTGTAACAGAACTGCTTAGGATTCAAACCTACCTCTCTGCACTTAAGTGCACTCTCTGCACCTTTTCCCATCTGAATTCTGCCTGAAATGTCTCAATAATCTGAATAACCTAAAGTCAGGAAAATAGCAGTATGGGGTGGGCTGGATCTTGTGCATGAGGGATCTTGTCTGACCCATTCTGCTTGAAAGCTGGGAGCTGCTGTTGTGTCCTCAGTACTGCTGATGAAGTGACTTAGAAAACTTAAACAGCCTCCAGCCATCTGCGTTACTTTGAGCAAGGGCAAAAGGTGAATTTTGTGCTAAGAAAGATGATAACACTGAGGCAGGAGTGAAGCAGAGTCTAAATGCATTATTAGAGTCTTGCTTTGGTGGGTTTACAGAGTACTTAATAAATAATTTTCTTCAGTGAGTTCATTGCAAGGGAGCTGTTGTTTAGTAATACTTCTACTTCCATTGTGGGACCAATTTGTTCAACAGTTCCAATAGAATTAGGCCAATAGAAAAAAGCCTTTGCTGCAGGTAAAAATGCTTCCATCTTCCCAACATGCTTAAAGTGACTTAGAGATTTTACCTTTGGGACGCTGTGGTAAGACACCATGTGATGTTCTAAGTGCAGATGCTTCACAGGAACATTTAACAGTCATTTGATGTTGCTGTTACTGGCTTGTTTGCTGTTTCTCATGTGTCTTACCTATGCCTCTCTGGGCTCCGTTTTAGGTGACATCTCAAGGTATAGTTTTTTACAATATCTATGTATTTAACTGAGTCATCATTTTTGATTCAGAATCCAGCAATTAAAGTAGTTTGTTCCTTCTGTTATTTAACTTGCCAGTATGGGGTTAGTGGTTGTTATTGGGTCTTCTCAGGATGTTGTTAACTGATGAATATATCTGAATACATAGATGTGAACCTTATTTTCATAGATTTTCAAAAATGTCTAGCTGTCAAAAATTGTATATGCAAAAAATTATTTTCAGAACGTGTTTTTTAACAGATTCTCTGTTCTTAACAAACATCAGTTCAGATGAGAAGCAGTGATATAGGTTTGTTGGTTAATTTGGCCAAAGTGCCACACTATTTTAACTGAGTTGGAATTTGGATGTGATTCTTCAGAGTCTCGGTTGCTAACCCCAAGATATTTTCTCACAAGGAGAAAGATAAATTACTATCATGCTGAAAGCTCCATGAGACACTGTAAATGAGCTGGTTAGTTATTGCAGGTTTCCTTCATGCTGCACTGCAAGAGAAAGACCTCTTCTGGTTGCATGGCTGCTGTGGATCATCTTCAGTCACATAGTATGTTGCTGCTCTTGAATTTCAGGTGTAAATTGCTGCACCAGGCGTCTTCTCCTGCAGGGATATCTTTTGATCCTGGTACTCCAACTAAGCCTAACTACACTCGCAGTGCTAGCCTTCCTACTGAAAGCCATCTGGTGACCTGTGCAAATCCTACAAAGGTTTCCTGCAAGAAACAGTTGGAATGTCTGGCACAGCTCTATTCATCATGTATAGCAGGTGAAGACCCAGAAGATGTGAGACTGACCTTTCCTTAAGGTTTGAATTTGCATGTGTGTTGTGAGAGGAAAGTAGATGAGAAGTGGAAGATCTGGAATAGTTATAGTGTACAAAAAAAGTAACATCTGAAAAAAGAAACTAAGCCAAGCAGTTACTAAAATAAATGAATGCTAGGTAAAAGTTTAGGGAAGGGGGTGAACCTGATGCAGTACTCTGAGCTGCAGTAGACTCAAGTTATATGGTCTGAAACTAGACTGTTCCCTAACACATCTTGCCTGTGTTCATTTACACTGTGGCTGTGTGTGTGGAGAGAGTTCTTTGGTGACTACCGGAGAACTGGAATCTATTTTTTTACCTTTGTGAATTAAAGCGGGACAGTGTTGAATAATCCACCTTTATATCTCATTTACTCTCTTCCAGAAAACCTGGTACCAAATATTTTTCTGGAGCTGTTTTTTGTTCTGCAACTGTTGACTTCTAAAGGCACTTCTACTGCAGAAGATGGGGATAGTGACCTTGAAGTCAATGAAAGTGGTAGAGGTAAGCAATAGTATTGAGGAGAAAGAATGTTACTTCCATGGAATAATAATGTGTTATAGAGTAGCTGGACAGTTAGTCTTAAATTACGTAAAAATGCCTTATTTCCACTGTGGGACTCATCTGAGATGCTGACAAAAATCATTCATGTATGAGAAGTGCTTCCACAATATAGAGTGGGGGCTGTTAGGTCCTGTTTGAATCTATTTTTCTGCTATTGTGTGAGATTTGCTGTAGCTACTTGGTAACACTAACTTTTATAGAGAAGAACAGATATGCTAGAGTCTCTTCTCCACTGGTCCTTGCAACTCAAAAGTGCTGTTGATCTACTATGTGTTTCTTAAGCTTAAGGTTGGGATAAGAGTGCACAGGATCCAGCCATATAGATGTGTAATTATTGCTTTTGTTTTTTGGCCAATTCAGACTTAAGCTTGATGCAGTTAGTACTTGGATATGGATAATAAAACCAAGAGTGGCTTTAAGATGAGACATACTACACCCTCCCACAACCCAATGCCCCAGTTTGATTGTCTTTTGTTTTACTACTCACTGAATCTTAGGCCGAGATTAGGAACATGAAATCTCTAGCTATGAGAACAACATCTTATGACTGGTTGTAGTTGGTCTACATGTGTTTTCTGAATCTGCTTACTGTTGGCCAGAGCATTGAGAAGGAACCTTTTCTTTTCCATACAGCATTCAACAATTCAATTGCCTTTGGTATAGGAATAATAGGAACTTCTGGAAATTGGATAGGAATCTGGAAGACTGTTTTTGGATATGGCAGTTCCTACCTTCCTTAAAAGCTTTGTTGACCTTTTGATTTATAAATGGTGATAGGTGCTGTTGTCTCATATTTCTTTTTTCCCATTAGATGTGTCAGGGGGACAGCATTTCCAAAGTGTGCACAACTGTGTTTATTTTGCTGTTCAAGTCTTGGATTATCAATATGAGTGAGTTGAATTTTTTTTCCTCTGCTTGTGTCTGCAGTTGTGTGTGGGATTAAGCAAATGTGCTTGGGTTTTAGGGCTTTACCACTTAAAGGCATAGAGGTGTTAATTTTCCCTCAAAACATACAACTTGACCTGGATTTGGATGTCTGTGAGTTTTCCTTGAACTGATATGTCCACTGAACTTTGTTGTAATTATGCAGGAATGGGAAAGTCATGAGATGGGAGCAATAGCAAATGGTCCTACAGATACATGTAGGATTTCATGCTGCATACCTGTGGTTTAGAACTCATTGGCAGCCTCATAAAACATGAGCAGAAGCATTTCTTAGGTCTGACCATGTGTTGTTTCTGTCTGTCTGTCTGTCTGGATTTTATCCCTGTTGTCTTGGCAGAATTATTTCCCATTTAGAAAAGGGGATGCTGAAGCTTTTGGCTGAAAATGAACGGATTGCATCCTTTTCTCCCTCCTTGCACAAGAGGCTCAGGCAGGCTTATGAAAGCAGCACAGCCAAGGTAAAAATTGGCAGACCTCAGCTGATGTTGCTTCAAACCTTTGTATTGTTGCTCTTTTATTTTCAATGACTTTCGTGTTAAAGCTCATTACTTCAAGTATTTTGTCCCATTGTCTCTGATAACTGTCCAAAAGCTACTTCTTTTTCTTGTCAGTGGGTGAGTGAATTGCTAGGTCCAGTGATTGGTAGCTACGAATCACTACTGGTTATCCTTGCATTGTTGTTGTGATTCTCAACTAATAAATGTAGATCACAGGAGAGTGATTGGTTAGATGCAGTATCAGGAGGTAGTTTTGAAGAAGTGGAATTCTTTCATTATATGGTAAATGAAGTTTCAGAGGAGACAATGCAGATTGTGAAAACTAGTTTCCTCAAGTAATCATCTGGGTTAGGCAACTAAAGCTGGATTGTTGGAATGTATTTTATATCTCATTTAATCCATCCTTTAAAAACAAAAATTACTTTTCTTAAAATACAGTGTATCTTTTGAGACTAGGACATGTCAATAACTCAGCTTTAAAGTTGTTAAAATTGTAAATAAAGGTCTCTTGTTACTTGAAGACATAAGCTTTTTGAGTTGGAGAAAGAGTAACAATACAGGAATTATCAGCCACTATCCTGCGTTCTCTGAAGCCCAATATTGAAGATACACTTTGATTGTTTGCAGATCATTCTTTCTAGGCTGTATCAATACTGGTTGCAATCTGTTCAGCAGAGATTTAGAGAGAAGAGATGCTCTCTTTCTGAGAGAGCTCTTTTCTAAGAGGGACGAGACGCTTTCTTTTTAAGTTGTAAAACTGTTGGTGTTTCCTAGTGGTTAATAATTAGGAAATAGCTAGTGTCCGAACAACTTGGCTAGTGATGCTGGTTTTCCTCATCAATCCTTTTCCCTGCTTTTTTCTGAGGCTCAGATTGTTTAGAGATTTACATTAGTCTAATTGCTACCTTTATATTTTTAACAGGTGTCTCTCCTGTTGCCATGCTCTGTACAGTCTGTTTCTTTTCAGCCAGAAACTGATAATCGCTCTAACTTTCCCAGTGACAGAGCATTTCACATATTTAAGAAACAAAGGTAAGTTTCTCATACTGTTTCTCATATGGCTCACAGGGTGTAACCTTTGCATGATTGTGAACAAAGGATATTAAAAATGTCTGATGTATGCTACATGCTGTACAAAAAAAAATATTGAAATTTCATTCTAATTAAAAGGAAAAAAGGTCTTTGTCCATATTGACTGCAGGAACTAAATGCATTATGTCTTTAGAGAAAAACAGCCTAATTCTTCAGGAGTTATTGAGACTTCTGGTAATACCAGTACAGTGTGTCACCCTGCTGGATTGCATCTGTATATAGATCTGGTATGCTTGTTCTTTCTGCAACCTCTCTCTGTGCTTGCAGCAACAGGGGGAGGACAGGATGACAGTTGTCTTGGTCCTTTTTTCTCTCCTCATAGGTGTTAGTTCATGTGACTTATTCTTTCCTGCCTCTCAGTCTTCAGTATGTCTGTCTGGTAATGAGGGTTTTGATCGTTGCATCAGAGCTTGGGCATAACAAGCTTAAGCACCTGTCAAAGACATGGAAAATGGAAACTCACTGAAGTACCACTAATATTAATGAGTATTAAAGGTATCTGAATGCTTAGAGACTTATTTAATCCAAGGTAGATTCTTTCTGGGGAACTTTAGAGTGATTGAATATTCTGTTGTTGTTGCTACAAATCTTCAAGAGAGACAATGTATTCTCTTAAATATCTTCACAGGGATATATTTTATGAACTTCTGCGTGAATGGGAGGATAACCACGAGAAAACTGGCTGGGAATTTGAAAGGGTTCTGGGCAGCAAGATTAGGTAGGAGTCTTATGCAACTTCAGCTTGCTCTTTAATGCAGCTGAATTGCTGATCCAGCATACTAGACTTGGTATCCATGTTCTCCCTGGTCTTCTGCACTAATCTGTGGTGCTTGGAAGATACTATGCATGTAAACTTGCTTCTATATTTAAAAGTATGAACTCTTATCTTAAAGCAGCAAGCCATAAGTGTCAAGGGCCTAATTTTATCAGTCTTGATGTAGCTCTTTCCCTGTTCATAATCATAGAAAGAGCTACCAGAATATTGTGGTCTGAACATTGTTGTTCTATACACTTGTATGTGCACTTCATGTTTCTAATGTCTGACTCCATAAGTGTGGGGTATGTGACTTGTATGTTCAGAAGCTGTTAGCTCTTCTAACTATTTTGGGGGTTCTAGTGTATTGGCTCTGAAAACAACACAACTATTTCTCTTTCTGTGGATAGCAGACTGTTAATTTATTGCTTTATCAAAACTGAGTATATTAAAAAAACTACTATGGTTTTGAAAGCAGTTGCCTTGTGGGTTTCTGTGTTAGTTTCAACCAGCTTATTCTAATTATGTGTGTGTAGATGGCTTTTCACCACAGGAACAAAACAAGGCTGAGGGCTAAACTAAGAAATTTTCCTTCTTTTGGGGCATCAGAAACAGCACTATTGCTGTGCTGTATGTGTGAACTCTCAACTCACTGTTCTGTGCAAGTACAGTATTATTTCAGGAGAGGAGGAGATTCTTTTATTTCCAGAGTTCTGTTTGATCAACAGGTGCTCAGGGAGAATTTTTGTTCCTATGTCAGCAGAAGGTGGGGCTCAGTGCTTGCAAAACGTGGTTATAAAGATACTGCTTTCTGAAATAGCCACTGGAGATTGCTTTCTTAAAAGCAGTTATTTTATGCTTTTGGTATAGTTTGAAGCTAGAACACTATTCTTTGTACTACAGTTACAGTCAGAATTTTGTGATGTTTTCCTTCACAGGGCCATGATGGCTCACCTATCTGCAACCTGCAACCACAGCCATTTTGCCAGGCTCTTTCAGAAACAGCTTATCCAGGTAAATGACTTGTGTTTTTTTTTTTTTAATGAATGTATATGTCAAAGATATTTTGATTCTTCCTTGGCCTGAGAAAAAAAAAACCTGTGTCTTGCAAGTTTCTTTGAGATATTCCTATTGAAACTGTTTTTCTGGGAGAGACAAATTTTCAAGGTGGGAATTTCTTTCATTTTTAAGAAATAATTAGTGATTAATTACTGATGAACTCTGTTTAAATCAGGAATAAGGCACACTGAGCACATCATGTGCTGTAAGCATTAATTCTTCATGGTTATTTAGTTTGACCTTCTAATTTTAGTACATTTCTAGTTTCTGGAAATTTGAAGGATGTATTTGACATATATCAAAGGCAGAGGTTCCCAGTTATGTTAGCAGCATGAGTGTACTATCTGCCAAGAGACTAGTTCTTCTATGTAACACTGCAACAGCCTGTTTTCGTTACAGTATTGCTGTTCTAATTTAGGAGAGGTTTTTTTGACCAGCTGCGAGCATCATCTGACTTCATTGTAACTAAAGGAATGAAAAAAAGAGAAGATGCTTCTGATTGGAGTATAGATGTTCACTCTATTGTCTATAAATGCCTTGCTTATTGTTGAGTTCCTTTTGGATAGCAAAACAGACACAGAACCTCACCTTGAGTAGAAGACTGCAGGTTTCACAAGGGTGACCAAAGATCTAAATTGGTAACTAGGTGTCTTCTGTGAATCCAAAATGTCTGACTAGAAAGTGATTTACAGAATCTTGTGTGTATTATGATACTCTTGCAGAAATGAACTGTGACTGAGGATTTGTGTTAACCCCTTATAATCTAAAGGTTAGGAAGCTAAACAAGATGTTCCTTTGGGAAGGATGCTCGCTTTGGAATAAATGGACTTGGTAGTTGCTCACTTGATATACATGGTTAAAGGTTGCTTTTTAGTATGATCTCTCTTATTAAAACTATCCTGATTTAGATGCTGGGATGTGCAGTCATCATTTCCCTTTACTCAGCATTGGCTCCATTACGTCTGAAGTACTGTGTCCAGTCCTGGGCTTACCAGCACAAGAAAAGAAAGATACAGACTTTCTAGAGCAAGTCCAGTGCAGGGCTATGTAAATGATAAGGGAATGGAGCACTTTTTGTGGGGCATTTATCTGTTAATTTTATTTAACTCTGTGGAAGTTCCAGGAAAACCTGGTCTGGGAATGCATAGTGCAGCATCACAGGCCTTGGAGACTGGGCTCAAAATCCTACTGAGTAGTTCTGAAGATCATGCAAGTGATAGGTGTTCACTCTGCACAGCCACATGTAGCCTGCTAGATATGCCCTAGTTAGGTGTATAGGATCAGAATTCCATCTTGTAAGATCTGTAGATTGCTTGTGGTCAAGGTGGGTAGCGTGTTTTGGCATGAAGAAGAGTTATTCTGTGTGTGAGTACCTGAAAAGATCATGCTTGAATTACTCCAAAAACAGAGTCTTGTGTGTAAAGGATAGTACGTTTGGGTGAGAGATGAAGTGAAATGATGTCTTGTTACAAATTTTCCACCTCCCTACTCTTTCTATCTCCAAAAGATGTGTAAAGGCCCTGTTGGTGGTGGTGCAAGCTGGGGAGACACTCCAGACCAGGATGTCCTGAATATGCTGGGACCTGATAATCTGAGCCGTCTGAAGAGGCTGCAGGAAAGATTTGTTGTTCCTCAGAGCATCAAAGGACCTTGTCCACCCCCTTCATTCCCAGGGTGCCAGCAGTTCTTCAGGGACTTCATCCTCAGTGCAGGAAGGTTAGCTGCCTGTGCTTGCTGTTTCCTCTGTGAAATGTGTAGGCAATAGGAGCACCAGCATGTTGATCTTGCAGCAAGGAATTATTCAGAATGATTGGGACTATACTGTATGGTAATATATGGTAATAATTTTTCTTCTATAAAACCATAATATTTTCTCAGAAGCTGTCAGCATTTCCCAGTGCCAAGGTATGCAGTGCTGCCTAGCAAGGACACTTGACTGGACACATGCTTCTTGTGTGATAGTGCATGAAGCCAAGGAGCACAAGATGAAGCCAGGTTCATAGTTTTGTTTAACGAGTTTTTCACAATTCACAGCATGAAGGAATTGTGATCTATGGGAGATTTTACTCTTAAATTCAATTATTTTATAGCTTTTTGCTTTAACAGATCAATTTTATTTTCCTTGTGCTGAGACTTGCTAAATAGCATCTCTTTGAAAAAGTATAAAAGGAGTGGAAATGAAGCTGAGGTCAGCCAGTATTAGGCTTGTCTCTTGTTCTCTTATCTATCGGTCTGTTACACTGGATGTCTGCTGATGCTTGTTATAACTCATGAAACAAGCTTGAAGTTTTGCAATGTGTTGGTTGAGGTTCTACTGCTGTTTTCAGCCCAGTCTGACTCATCATCTTTTGCTGAAGTTACCAGTTCAATCAGCATTTGATGGATAGTCTGTGCCTGAAGATACTTGAACTGAATGGCCTAACTCTGGTGGAGCATGAACATGGTGATGGGGAAGCAGATATGGATGAACAGGTAAGCTTGTTTTTTGCAAGTGCATCTGGCAGGAATTTCTCTGGGCTGTTCCAGTACTCAGTTACTGGCTTGATTGTGAGTTGCTTGGACCTTCCACCACTGTATTTAGAGGATAAGAGCTTCTTTATTTGGTTTCGCTGTAACTGATTTATGGAAGTCTGAGCCCCTTGCCACTTACTTCAGCGCTTCAAGGTGCTTCATAGAACTGTATCATAAGAGATAGTGGACAACAGTTTGGAAAGGGGAAGCCTCCTTCTTAGGTTGTTAGTATTCTGTGTCACATCACTGAAATAACCAAGTCCAGTTGTTGCACTCAATTGCAATTGCTCCTTGTTACTTTTCCAAGTGAAAGATTTTGGTTTGAATTTGTAGTCTCCCTGTTCATACCTTTTCAAATGTTTCTTCACTCAACTATACCAATCAGAAGTGTGACAGCTTATAGTCTCTTAGCAAAGTAGCTGCCAACGGTTCATGAAGACTTGCAGTGGTAGTGGTATAAAGGAGGCAATGTGAGATCAGCTTTCTGCCCTCTCATTGACTCCAAGGCTCTTAATATGAAGATGTGATAGAGCAACTTCTTGTCTTAGAAAGCTCTTGAGTAATTTCTTCTTGTGATGAAGTGAAGCAGTGGAGACAGAAGCAATTTAAAATGTTTGATAAAGATGTATTTTGGAAACTTACTTTTATTAAAAGCAGTGATGAAGCTATGTGGTCCTTTTACACGAAGGAAGTAAAAGTTTAGTTGTAGGTATTTGCTTTGCCAGTTTAGGGTACCGTTGCCTCAGCTTGCTTTTCTTCATTTTAGGATGAAAAGAAGCGCTTCACTGTGGTCTTGTTAAATCTACGACTCCTTGCCAAGTTCCTGGGCTTTCTTGTTTTCTTGCCGTATCGCACTGTGGAGCAGCCAACTAGAGACTTGCAAGATTCTGCATTAGCATTAAGAAACCAAGTAAGAAACCTAACATTGCCTTTTGCTTGACAGGTAGGTTTTCTAATCCAAGGAGGTGATTATGAAAAGTCATGCCCTTTAAAAGTGACCCAGTGGTTCCTGAGATGATGGTATATGGTTCTGGGGTTGGGACAAAGGAAATGAGTTTGTGTAACCTAGAGAAGAGGGAACAATGCATTGATGGTAAGGTACTCAGTCTTCTATTATTTCTTCAAATCTGGGTCTGTCATACCAGAACTGTCACCTAGCTGCATTTATAGTGTAAAATCTAGCTACCAGCAATGATTTTGTTAGTTTTGCACCCATCTCCTAGCAATGTGTCATTCTAAATGCAATGACTCCACTTGTACATAGTCAGGCTTATAACCTTGCTTTGGAAAGTCTCAATGGGACCTTTGGTTGCAATCATGTGGTTTTTACCTCTGCTGATGTGCAAAGAAGGGGTTTTATTAGCTACAAGCCACCTCTTATTAGTACAGAAGGTGAAATCCTAGAAAGAAAAGTCAAGATATGGAAAGAAATTTTTCTTTAAGTATCAAAAGATACCAAGTGTAAAGCTTCTGCTGTAACTTTTGTTGTCCTTTAAGACCTTGCCTATACTGGATATATTGAAGCTTCTGAGACAATCTATTCGGGATCAACGTTCTATCCTCACTATTCCTTGGATTGTGGAGTACCTTTCCCTTGTGGATCATATTGCTCCTTTCCTTGATTACTACAGGAAAGTATTTGGTCTCTTGCTGCAGGTGTACAGGTGAGAGCCTGGTAAAGTATATATATTAAGAAATTTTCTGAGAGTATTTGTTTATTTAGTTAAGGTACCTGATGTTTGGGAATGCATGCTGGCACTAGTTCAAGATTCTTAAAAAAATAAGATTCTTATAGAAAACACTATTTTTTTGGTGCAGATCATGAGCACTTCTTATCTTACATAGAGCTGCAAAGGGAGCACATTCTAAACTCAGGAATTAATATTTGATTCAAATAGGTGGTTTTTTCATTAAGTAAACTGAAGTCTTTAAATCCCTACTTGCTTATTCTACATCTGCAGCTGTGAATTTTAAAGCTTGAATTTGATCCTTACACCTAGAAGATTTCCAAGGCCTAAATAATCTTCTAGTTGTATTTCCTATATACCTGAGGAAAATCTGAAGCACATTCTTAAGAGTGGCTTTTCCAGTGTAAACTTGAGACATGTTATTCAGGCACATGTGAAAAAATAGAGCTTGCTGTCCACTCTTTTGGCAGATATGCAAGGAATGTGTACATGGTGACAAATAGTATATTTAGAAAGGGAATGATTTGGGAATTTTTTTGCTTAATGAAAATTGAGCTGCTGAAAACTGATTCTCTTGGTGCTTCTGCTGTATGGCAGGTTGATGGTCCTTTCTGAAGATAAGGAGATGAGTTTCCTGAACAAGCTGCTGATCCTTGCAGTTCTGGGTTGGCTTTTTCAGGTAGGGTCTCCTGTGTGCATGCAGCTCTTTCTGGAAGAAAAAGCAAAAAAACACCAGAAAACAAAATAGTATTGAAATTAATTAAACCAATGCAAAACAGTAGTTTGTTGTTTTGTTGTGGTTTTTTACACTAGTGTGGGGTTTAAAGAATAACTGTATTCTAATAGAGAATTATTTTCCATTAGTGAAATTGTGTGAAGCAACTTTTTTTTCCCAGTAGGAGTTCTAATTGCATGTGAAACACATTCTGTGTTATTAATGTGTATCCTTGTAAGCAAAATGACAGCTGATTCCTGTTAGAACTAGAAGCTCTTGTCACAAGGATGGAGGGCTAGCTGTTAGCCTTGAATTGATAGGGAATTTTTTATCTGATAAAGGGATGGTATGAACTTCTAAAATTCTTTTGTGCCTCTAGTTGGAAGGAAGGTAGCTACTTAGCAGGAACCTGTTTTAAATGAGAAAGATGCTGTATGGGGACAGTAAGGAAAGTGGCTTAGGTTACTGTGATCAAACTAATTCTTTAATTTTATGGATAGGTTCTCCTTAAGGCAGAGAGGATCCTCAGTGCTAGTTAGGTTTTTTTTCCATGAGTGGCAGGAGATAAGATGTACTATCCTCTTATCAGAAATTGTGTAAGTTACTGACTGCTTTTAGGCTCGTAACTGCTGGATTTTCTGTTTCAGGTTCCATCAGTCCCTGAAGAATTGTTTTTTACCACTGATGACAGGCAGGAGAGACTTATGATGGACACTGTGACGTCTGCTCAGGCTTTGGTGAGTTAGTGCAGTACCATGTCCTCTGAATCTGTGGATGTAGCTGGACCTGCCACATTCTCGGAAGTTTTAAGATCTTACCAGAAATTTGGCTTCAGGGCAGCTGCATTGAGCATACTTAGGCCAATGGGCGTGGTTCCCTGGTTTGTCCAAGTGCCCCAATTGCATTTCATCCTGGGTTCTGAATTCTGTGTAACTGCTCTGGGTTTCTTGTCAGGCAGGAACCATCTCACCTGAAACAATAGTTTGCAGAACAGGTGCCCAGTTGTGCTGGTGGATCAGATATTGCTTTCCTACTCACTGATTATTGCAGTACAAGATGAGCTGAGAGAACTGTAGGTCTTCCCAGAAATAAGTAGTAGTAATGGTGAACAGAAATGGCAAGATGGGACTGTAAGAGCAAGGTTGCTGTCTTTGGGATCACCTGTTTTCCAGTAGCATGGTAAAGGGTAGCTGAACTGAAAATAGTACAAGCAAGCAGAAAACAAAGTGAGTATATGGCACGTGTGATGTTTTAGGCAATTCCCAGACATGCAAAGGGATACATAGTGTTCCTTGAAAAATGAGGAGTATGTTTGCTAAGTTACACTGCCTGTGTGCGTGGAATCTGAAGTTCCTTTTCCTCCCATGGCCCTGCCTGTGCTGTGCAGATTGGTGTTCCAGTGAGTCTGGGTGAAGACACCTGTGCAGGATGATGCATAGCAGATGTGTCTCATTTATTTTCCTCCAGGGTAGGTTTCTCTCTTAAGAGTAGCAGCTGTGGCAACAGTCCTGATTCTTTCAGCTGGGCTTTGACAGTGATCAGCAAAAAAGGCTGAGCTACACTAATGAAATGTAGAGCAGCTCATTCTGTGTTACAGGGCTTGACTGAGTACTTGGGCTACAAACATCATAATTTTGCTGTGTATTTGGAATCTAGGGGTTTGGTTTTTTTTCATGGAAGGGCAGCCCTGAAATGAGCCTTTGACAACATGTATGGAATTTCTGAAGACTGTTTCTTTCCTGCTATATCTTTTCAGCATTTCCTTCCTTTTCTTACCAGGACTCTGTACCCTTGGTGGATCAGCAGTTACTGTATACGTGCTGTCCCTATCTTGGTGAGCATTTTACTTCTTTTTGCTATATTAATAAAATATATTAGTATATATTTATTTATATTTTGCTAGTTGTTTATGTTTGTGCATTGGTACTGTGAGTCCCTGGACCATTTTTCTTACCTCTCCTCATAAGGTTGTGTTTGAGTCAACCTTGATAAAAAACTGTATTGCAGAAGCTCATGAAGCTGTGAATACTGTCTGGGGAAGTGGAGGGAAGGAGGCTTTGTAGTCATGATAGGTGATCTACAGAGCTTGAATATGGAGGAACAAAGGAAGCCACCTTTAAAAAAGCTAAAGGATGCTTCCTTTCCTAAAGGAAGCATTATAAGGAGAAAGTGTACAAGTTTTCCACACTAGGTATAGGAGAAGGGATTATACTGTGAGGAGTGTCTGGGTTCTTGAGCGTATTCCTGCTGACAGGCAGAGGGGAAGAGTCCTTTTGTGCCCTTGTGTTTTATCAAGTTGTTGTTTGAGGCAGCTTTTTTCTGGGATCTGTCTGCCGTTGGTAAAATTCCTTTCTGTAGACAATGGACTCCCAGATGGGTGAGATGGTGCTCTGCTTCTTGGGAATTAGTAGAAAAACTATGTTAAACCTGCATCACAAAAGCTTCGAGGGGTTGAACGTGTCAGGCTTTTCCTCTGGGATTTTCTGCTGCCTCTGTTGGAATTTTGTATAACACTGCTTGCCTCATTGCCACACTAAGAAGGGCTGCCTAAAAATGACTGCTCCCTGATCCTTCTGAACAAGGGAATTTTTTGGATGTCTCCTCTTTTCAGAGCTTTGACTGCCTTGCTATGCCCTGCCAGTTAAATGTGTGTGATGCCTCTCTGCTTTTCTAAAACTCCTGCTTTCATAGAATTTGAGAGAATCTGCTCTAGGAACAGGACTGGGAAAGTGAAAATCTTTCTTGAATTTTATTTTTTCCCCTTGCTTATGGGGATAATGACTGTTTTTGCATTATTTCCTGTATAGGTGAGCTGCGTAAACTACTTGCCTCTTTTGTGACTGGGAGTGGAGGAAAAAATGGTGGCTTTATAAGGAAAATCACTCCCACAGCTGCAGAGTCTTTAGCACCCAAGGCCTCTGTCACACAGAGGAAACTGCAGGTAATGAAATCAGAGAGTCACGTGGCTGGGATACTATGTGGGTGTTGAAATCCAGATAACTTCAGTAAAGATTCTTGCAATTGGAACAGCTAGTTTATCTATCTCCCTTTTGTTTAACATGAAATGTTGGTGTGTTTCTCATAATTTGTTTTGGTTAGATTGTAGCCATGCTTTCCACTGAAAGAACAACCTGTGTAGAAGCCTACAGGATTACCAACCTGAATTAAAAAAAGAGGATCCTTTCCAAAACAAGCCCTATGTGGTGCTACTAGTAGGTGCTATCAGAACTCTTCCATTCTTCCCTTTACTGGGCATTTGCTTTTGTAGCTTCAGAAACCCTGATAATGAGCTTGGGTTTAATGGCTAGAGGGGAATAGGGAGTAAATCATTTTACAGGGATGGTGAATGCTGCAGTAGCAGGAAGTTCTAGTGTAGGCAAATTGTGTGCCATTTAGTGCATTTGCAGATGATAGCTCTGTCTGTTCCTATGTTGATGAGAGAAGGATCTGAGTGGAATGCTCTAATCAACTGTAGCACTTTCTTTTAAACAGGTAGAGTTGGAACAGGCCTTCTTCCACAACCAGCCTTCTTCCCTACGGAGAACAGTTGAATTTGTGGCAGAGAGGGTAGGATCCAACTGTGTTAAGCACATCAAGTAAGTGCTGATAATCTGTTCTGTGACTTAAGAAGTAACTTTACTTTATGAGGCAGAATTGATCTTCGAACTTGTGTGTATGGTGGAAAGAAAGCTTCCCCCGGAGTATGCTGTATAGCAGACCACCAAGGCTGTGTAAAAATATGACCAGCAATGTCCAATTGTCATCATAAAGAGGAATTTGAAGGAATGTAGAGATGAGGGTAGTTTGACTGTGGGACACTTGGTGTGTGAACATAGTGAGAGACTTTATATCCCTTTCAGAACATGTTGATGATAGGAAAATCTTATGTCAGAAGTGACCTTTGGAGGTCATTGCATCCAAGCTCCTACTCCAAGCAGGGCCAGCTTTCAGATTAGATCAGGTTTGTTGGCACCTTTTCTGGTTGGAAGAGTTTCCATCCTTTAAAGATGGGGATTTAGCCAACCTCTTAGTACCAGGTTTCAATGCTTAGTTTTTACAGGCTTTGTGAAAAATGTTCCCCTATGTCCTATTAGAATATCCCTTGTTGCAGCTTATGCATACTGTCAGTCAACCTTTAGCAGTTCTCTTCCTGGAAGAGTCTTATTCTGTCTTCTCTGTAAACTTTCCTTTTCCCTACATCTTTTTCTTTTCTCCAGGCTAAGTGAAACTGACTCCCGCAGTCTCCCCATAGGCCATGTGCTTCAGCATCTCAGTTACCTCAATGATTTCTTTATTTTCTCCTGCAGTTACTCAAATTGTTAAGAGTTTTCTTGTCCTAGGGTCCCAAAGGTGGACTCACTACTCCAGATGCAGCCTCACAGTGGTGAGGGAAGCTGTAGCTGCACCATTGCTATTTTCAGCAACAAAGCAGTGTCCAAAGAAGGCCAACCTTCTAACTCACCTTGTCTACTGGGAGCTCCAGATCCTTTCTGCAGAGCTGCTCTGTAGTCAGGAGACCCCAGCCTGTACCGGTGCACAGTCACCACCTCATTGTCAGGCCATTTCTCCACATTTTCACAATCCTCCTCTGTGGCAGCCCTGCCCTCCAGCATGTCACTCATGAGCTTGCTCAGGTCAGGCTTTGCACTGTTCTGTTGTCCAACTTGCTGAAGACATTAGATGGTATCAGCCCATAAGGAATGCTGGTTTGTAGTGGGCTGCTGTTGACATCTTCAAATTTCTGAGCAGTGCCCGTTGTGCATACAAGAGTATTGCTACAAGAAAGGATACTTGTAACCAAATATGCTTCTACTAAAACCTAAAGGCTTTTGACTCTTGAGTCTTAGTACTATATTGATATCTTCATTGATGCTTTCTTCCTTATGTAGGGAACAAGGAAATGGTACTGTACCAAGTGCAATGTGATTGATTCTTGTTTAGCTGAGCAGTTTATTGCATTTGAGATGGGTATCCCCTGAAATTGGGAAGAACAGCTGGGTGCAGTTAGTGTGCAATGTTTCTTGTATTGATTTCGGTCTGTCTGATTGTTCTTGTTTTTTTTTTTTACAGGGCAACACTTGTAGCAGAGTTGGTTCAAAGGGCTGAAGCCATGTTGCAAGATAAAGTGAAGGAGGAGGGTGCTAATCATGACAAACTGCTTGAAGAGGTGTGCACTCATCTGTATGAGGAAGGGGCCCAAGCGCTCATCAAAGGCAGAGAGTAAGGAGGAAGTGTTATTTAAATTTCTGCCTTGTCATCTTTTCTTACTGAAGAATCTATAACCCTAATTTAGCTTGGCCTGTCATGCTCAGCTTCTGGTAATTATAAACCATGACCTCTGCTCTTCTTAGGGTGACTATGTGCTGTGCCTCCAGCCAGTTCATACTGTATTTGTAGGAAGGAATAAAAGTTCTGTGTGTCCCTCTGCATCCAGCTCCAAATAGACATCCACTTCAACGATTGTATTTCCCCTTTTTGAAAAACTGATACTCCAGCTTGGTAGCCCTTTCCTTGTCTGGTTCTTTTGGCCTGATTTATTGCACTGCTACATGATGTTGTCCAAGAACTTTCGCTAATCCTGTTGCACACTTTCTTTTCTTGCAGATTTTGCAAAAACAAAGGTCCTGAGGCAGTAAGGGTGTTGTTGCCAGAAGAGACATCTACAGCAGTATGTATATTTGCTAAAATTTATTGAAGGCCCTTACTTTAAGTCTGGATCATTACCCTTTTTCCATTACTGTTTCACTTATCCCTTAATAGCTCAGATCAAGGAAACCCATTGATGCCCTCATGGGAGGAGTGATAGCTAGGGAGAGTCACTTCTACCAGGCTGCCTCGCATATTCTGGGTAAAGTGATACTCTAGTTCATAGCTAACTGTTGAGACTAGAATGTTATATAAAATGCATTCATCTTGCAAGGGCAGTGCTTCTGTTTTAGTATTAACTTGATGAGGTTTGGAAAATGAAAATGGGTCAGTCGTACTGCTCGAACTAGCAGTTCCCACAGAGGTGGTGATGCTCTGTTTAATTATTGCATGCCAAAATTAAGATGTTTTTTTCCTCTAGACTTCCTTCTGACTTTTTACTGACTGTAGTGCTGTGGCCGGTAATAAATCTCTTATCACATGTTATCCTCCCTGTAAAGGTTTTAAATAGTGCAGAAAACATTGCTGTGGAACTGGCTACTGAGAAAGCCTGTGGCTGGCTCTCTGCCAACATTGCAGGTGAGTCCTTTTATTTTGAACTGAGCCTTCTAACCTGTGCATTGTACTTTATTTGGTTGGGTTTTTTTCCTGAGATCAAGGTACAAACACTGCTATAAAGTACTTGGTCATACTCATTTTTCTTTTAGTGGGAAGTATGCAGTTTCTCTGTTCTTTTTTTAGCAATAAAAAAACAATTTCTAGCTATAAGAACATTTTTCAGCTATCTTACGGGCTTGGCCTGTGGAAGTGATTTTTAGTTGTGGAGTGTCATAGGATTGTGAATGAATGCTATGGAAAGCTTCTTTTGGAAGTGTCATCTAGGTTGAAGTACTCTTAGCACTTCTAACGGATGATACAGACAACTGCTCTCTCAAGCCACCTTATGGTTCACATGCACAGAGTGCATGAGTACAGAGTCTTCTGTAAAACAAACACTTCTTGGACTGGGTGTCTTCTGCAGGCTGAAGACAAGTGTGGTGCTTTTACTCTGTAATACTGCTCTGGCAACTCTTCAGAATCTCCGAAAACCGATTGTTTCAAATAGTTGTGCCAAGAGTCTGGGAGGAATATCCAAGCACTATTTGCAGTCATAAGAGTTTAGAGTTTTGGATGCTGATCATAACTTATTTTGGTAAAAGACACATGGCTTTCATGGGCACAATGTTTGAACTGGTATGATCGCACTGAAATCAGCTTTCTGCTTTGGCATTGCCTTCTGGCTTAGCTACTGTGTTTTTCAAACCTACTGAAGTATTTTGATGGAAAATGAGATGAGTTGCTAGTGGTACCTGGCGGTAATGGGTGGTGGCCTTCTAGAGCTGTGAGTTAGCACACCCTCTCCACACGTGCCTCTGCCTATTTAATATAGTGTGAGGTCAGAGTGAGAGGGGTTTGAAAGTGTAAACTGATTTTTTTTCTTTTTTGCCATGGCTCTTGGAGTCAGAGGCTAATAGTGTTTGGAAACAATTCTGTGCTACACTGGAGAGAAAAACTGAGGTAGACAGGATTTGTTCCCTGTTCTTTGTAGCACTCATCAAAAGAGAAGTGAAGGCAACCTTCAACAGAATGCTTAAAGTCCCAGGACTTCCCTTGCCCACTGAGGATGCTCTGGAGTTAAGAAGGGACTGCCCTCCAGACTGTCAGCACTGTGTTCCATTTCCCTCCCAAATCATCATTGAGATTAAGGTACATACAGTGTTCACTTCCTAGCTTGCCCTAACTCCCTTTCTGTTTTTCACATTGGTGGGTTTTTTGGATAATTGGTTGTGGGGTGTTTTTTTGTTGCTTTTATTGTTGTTTTGTGGGGTTTTATTTGTTTGGGGTTTTTAAAGAGCATGTTCTGGTTCTGAGGAACTGGCTTTGGGGGGAGTGTTTAGGAAGCATGATGGAAAGTTCTCAGGTTTTTCTTTAACTACATGGTCACTGTCTGATGAGAGTTCCCTGTTAGTGCTCCTAACTCAAAATACAGGATTTCTGATGGCATGGCAGTGGGGCCTGTTTGATATGTTCAGCACGGAAACCTTAGTGTGATGAGTGTTGTGTGCAATGTATGCTGAAGAGTCAGAATATCAAAGTAGTTACTTTCTTGTAGATCTGCACTTTTTTTTTGAGAGTTTCCTGGTCTCTGTTTAGAGTATGTATTTCCTGTTGGTCCTTTCAGTTCTGTAGAAATTGGTAGTGTCCCGTATTATACACAAGGAATTCTTTGAATTCAGTGTCAAATGAATTTGTATAGATCTGTTGAAGGTGCATTTGCAAACCAGCAAAAAACTTTCATTCAGATATAATTAGAGAGAATCAGAATATCTGAAAAAGAAAGTTATGATATGGACCTAATTTTAGCCTTAGATCCAAGTAGTCTTCTATTCAAGCTGGGTCAATTTACGTTTTGGTCTTTGCTCCCAGGCTTTTTTAACCAGTCTTGCAAAAATATTGCAATCATACAACCTATGTAACTCATGAGGAGAGAAGAATTCTGAAAGCCTCACTTTTTTACTATTATGTATCCTGCCTGTTCTCTTTTTGCAGCTCTTTGAGCAGTAATGTTGGATATCACTGTCTTTGCTTTCCCAGCAATTGTGTAAGAATGAGTTCACATCCTTTAAAATCTTCTTCCTTGTGCTAAAATAAAAAGAGGAGGATAAGTTTTGTGGAGACACCCCTTGTTGACACTGAAGTTTCTCTGACAATATAGGAGCACTTCTGCCCTGAACTTGCTTGTTGCACTGTCAGATTTATCTAGAGCTTCCAGGGCTAGTATTTTTAAGGAAGATGAGCTCATTGCCATCACTGAATTTGACTTCATAACATAAGCAAGAGCTGTGATAGAAAATCATACCTTGGTAAGATTGAAAAATTCAGCTTTAATCTGTTTTATGAAATGCATGTACTGGCTGATTTTTTTTTTTTTTTTCTTAATGAGGACCCAAGGACTGCTTATGAACTGGTCTGTCATAGGTCCAAAGATCTGTTTGTGGAAGAGAAGCATACTAATATGTGAGTTACTGCTGTCTTTTTTATCAAGGATGTGCTCTGTGTGGCTGTGGGTCCACGGGATGAGGATGAAGTGATTGACTGTGTCTGGTTGGAGAGCTTGCTAGGAAGATTGAGTCAGACACTTCGATGCAGAAAGGTAAAAGATGTGCAAAACTAACAAAAAATCCCCTTGGACCACTTTGAGCTGCAGTAATACCTGTAAACTTGTTAATTTGTCTTGCCTCAGAGTTTGTCTCAGTTGAGCGTTTTTTTGTTTGAGCTCAAACACAGCAATGTTGCACTGCATTTTTTACAGTCTGCAGATCTACTTGTTACTTCAGTTTGCCTTTGTGGATCCCCTTTTCATATATAAATCTTTGCTTGTCTTTCAGTCTCGCTGTAAATTGCATGCTCTTCTCAGATATTTTTATCACTTGTAAAGCCCTGTTTTGCCCACTCTGCAGTATGGGGACAAAGTACAGCTTTTGGTTTTGTGTTTTCCAGTTCATATGTCCCACATCAGAACAGCAGCTGGCAAAGTGCACGATTGAGTTGGCTTCTTTGCTGGGTAAGTCACTCATGATAAAAGATGGAAATCTGTTATTAAAATTCTCTTAAATCCTTAAGGTCAGAGACCTATGTATTTAGAGCTCGTGGATGTTTGATTCTCTTTGATGTCATTGGGTCTGCAGATTTTTTCTGTCAATTTGGGTAGTCACTTTTATTCCCTTCTATGTTCAGCAAACTGTACATTCAGCATTGTACAGTGACTAGCCATCCTTCATATCTGGTTCACATCTCTACTGTTTTTTATTGTTTATTTTTTATTATTTATTTTATAGTTGTTTTTTTCATAAAAAGACCTTTTCCATTAAATTATGTTCTTATGGCTTTTATTTGAAAGAACAGAAGTAACTCGTTTTCTGTGTATTGTGACTTCTGTGAGCATTTTCAGTTTGGGGTTTTTTTTGTCTTGCTCTAATGCGTAAATACAATTTTTCTCCGCAGGAGCACGTGATCTGAATGTAGGTGTTTTCTTCATGGGCAACCTTCTAATTTCCTGGTTTTAGAACCTGTTTAAGAAATTTTTGCATAATTCCTTTTTTTTTTTCAGAAGGCAGTTCACATCTGAATATTGTGAAATCTATTTCAGAGGGCAGAAGTGTAAACCTGCCCTATTCTATTAGACTGTACCAAGGAAGATCTGTCTGTTAGCTGCAGTTAAACACTGCTCAGCTTTGCTTTCTCTTGTATGAAGTTATGTGACTCTGCCTGTAGTCTAACCTAGGGACAACTATTCAATCTGTTCATAGATTCAAATATTGTTTTACTGTGTTATTCTTCTCTCCTTTGGAGTGACACCTAGGTTCTCTTTGAATATTAGATGGACTTTCATATAGTCAGTTGTCTTTCAAGATTTGGGTTATTTGGTTTATGCCAACCAAATGGTATTCTTTATCTGAGGAGTATAAATCTCTTCCTATGGTCTGTATTGTTTAAAAGCTCATAATGGTACATATTTCTAAACTCCAGTCTTCCTAGGTTCACTGGTTGGTACTCACTAAGTCTGCTGTTGTACCAAGATAATGACTAGAAAAGAAAATAATGCAGCTGTAGAAGTTGATTTTTCATTCTTTTCTTACAGTTTCGTGCTCTCTTCCTCTGAGTCTTGAGATGAAATCCCCAGAGAAGAGCACCGAGAGGCCGCGTGTAAAGAATAATCCCACCTATGGCCTTCTAAAACTGCTTCTGTCTGTCTGGAAGGAGGACTTTGGGACACCAGTTCCTGTGCAGCTGATCTTCAGCAAGAAGAACGTTGGTTACTTTGCAGATGTTAAGCAGCGAGAGGTAAAGCTCCTTCCAATCTGTGGAGCTGCCAGTTGTCCACTCGGGTCTGATACTTGTGTACAAGTTCTGCCTGCCCGCAGTGTTCACTGATGGCTTGTGTGAACGAGACCAGGGGGAATTGTTCTGCTGTTACCTGGCATTGTTTATGTAGGGGTCATAAAAGAGAACTGTATACTACTGGTCAGGGGTTAGGTACCTGTCTGGGGGGCTCTCAGGAAGGTACAGTTTCTTTTAGGAACAAATGACAAAATAGCCTGTTTGGGTTGGGAGATGATGAGGACTGGGCACACATGACTAATTGGTTGCATTCTCACGTCTTTTATCAGCTTTCATTTTTGCCATCCATATTGGTGCTATAAGCACCTCAAGTATGAAGCTGAAAATAACCCTATTTAGTTGCAGGCTAATGCCAGCTTATTTCAGAAGGTAAGGAAGTAATTTTTGAAGCTGTTGCTGAACAGTCAGGAATTAAATATGTGGTGTGTTCTTAAAGTAAGAATAAGAAATTTTGTGGCTCTTATCGTAGGATACAATGTACAAACCAGAAGAATTAGGTTCACTCATTTTGGATGTTGCTCTTGTCTTCATTGTCACATCCAGATAAATAATGTGCTCGCTCCTTTTTTCGCCACATTCTGATCCAAAAAGAAAAATGTGAATTGTATGTGGATAAAAAAACAAACACAAAATCCATTTTTTTTTCTCTTCTGCAGTGGGATTTGTTCCTTTTCATGCTTCATGGTCTTGTAGAACATGAACTAATGAGAACTAGTGAAATAGAGAGTTACCTGCACCGCCTTGAAGAGCTCCCTTGGCCCTCAGTAAGTAATTAGATGTGTGTGAGCAGTAAGTGAAATAAAAAGTAAAGCTATGTAAACAGCCAATCCTTGTATTTCTGTTTCATATAGAGAAAGTGTGTAACCTTCACATCTGCTGTTCCTGTGTAATGCAGCAAATTTCTAACTGTTGCTAGTATTTGGCTGAAAGCTTAACTTATGGGAATCCAACATTGCCCATCCAGTGGAAACATGTCCAAGAAAATTGTAAACCAGTTTGGAAACCAGCTGGCTCAGTTACTAACTCTGTTCTAGCCTGAATGTGCTTGCTGTGTTCCATCTGAGAAGGACATGTTGGGAAGGGTCTTAACTGATGCAAAGTGCACTTAAACCCCTGTGTCTCCTACTACCCATGGTGTGAGAGGAGTCAGACTGTTCTAGAGGAGTTGCACTATTCTGGCCACAGTCAAAATGCAGGAAACCACCCAAATGCCTCGTTAAAAATGGACAGTATTTCAAGGCTGGTGAGCGCTCGCCTGTTGGAGATGTTTAACCATTAAAACTGTGGCAGTGATCTTTTCTGAGAAGGGTATTACAGGGGATACTGAACATGCAGGCCTACAAACATGCATCTTTGCAGTCAATTCTGTAGCTTGTCTACGTTTTTCCAATGGAAAACCATTGACGCATTTACTTAATTTTTCTACTGAGAGCTTTACAAGATTTGTTGACATTTGTTAATAAGGGTTCTCTTGTTTCTATCTGTTTGTTACAGGATTTCTTAAAAGACCTGAAAATGCTGTCCAGAGTATTTGTATCAGAATGTCATACAGGGGAGCCCAGGACTAAACCTTGTGAGCTGACCAGACAGTCTCTAGGTACTGTGACCTCACAAAGTTAGTAGAGGTGGACTCTGTGGACAAAAATTACTAATGAAGACACAAATGGGATTTTTAGTCTTTCTGAATGGATTGGGAGCTCTTTGTTTGGAGCATAGTGCAGATAAGAGGTCACTGTGCAAAACCTGCACTGGTCTTTCTCTTCATGGACATTTTGCTGTGGTGACTATGCTGAAGGATTGATGTCGGCACATGGATCTCCAAGTCAAAAGTCCTTTAAGCACCTTGATTGTGGCTCAGAGCAGCTGTTCTTTAGACTCAAAGGCACTTTTTTAATTTGTGCAGCAACAGGCTGTGACCAAACCCAGGAATCAATTCAAGTGGACAGGTTCCTCTGTGATCAGAGAGATGGTTTCTTGGTGGCTGTCTCTTCTCTTATGCTCTCTTTTAACAAAGCCTCTACTGTCAGGGGAAGGATAAGGTGAACTTATATGACACAGAGATGTGCCTATATTTATGTTTCATTGTAAACTCAATGTGGAAGGTTTGGTTTTAATTTTTTTAAGACTAATTTTAAAAGTTAAATCATACTAAATACACTAGACTATTGATGGCATTATTCTTAAAGGATATAGATGCTAAAGTGTTTTTCCATCTCTTGTTGGAAACAGAACTTGTAATTTCCCAGGGTTTTTAATAGAAATAAGGGAGAAAGTATCTGTTTATATTTTTACTGAAGACAGTATTTTTAAGACAATTTTATAGTATATGAACATAAATGGCATCTGGCTGCTATCTACTGGTTTTTATAATTCTTCTTGCCTTGAGTTTGGGTTTTATCAGTCAAGAAGTGCTGCAGCAAGAAAACTACAACCTAGAAGGTCAGACAAAGTAGTGAAAAAGTACTGTGGCATTTCCTGGAGAGCGGGTTTTGAAAGTAGTCCTTTTGTTAGAGGACAGTGGGTATTTTTCTGCCCTTACAAGACAGATTGTCACCAAGGATGTGATCTCTTGTTGACCCCCCCAAGTATTTCCTTAAACTGAGGTTTGTGGCAGGGACTGCTGGTGACTAGCAGAATATGATTAGGTGCTCATTAGATGTCTCATGGGACTGCTCCCCCTTCACTGGTAGCAGTGAGGACGCAATTTCCTTTTGTCTGGGAGTGTCCTATTAGTGCAAGTTCTTCCAAGAAAGTTCTTGTTAGAGAACAACATCTGGACAAAGTGAACCCCAGGGCCTTTTAGCTTGCTAATTAACTAACCTTTTCCATTTAAAAGGTAAGAAAAGGGAACATCTTCAAGTCAGTG
Organism: Serilophus lunatus; assembly: GCA_013399895.1. Classification (NCBI taxonomy): domain Eukaryota; kingdom Metazoa; phylum Chordata; class Aves; order Passeriformes; family Eurylaimidae; genus Serilophus; species Serilophus lunatus. Next base: position 71,652 of record VXBA01000121.1, read on the forward strand.
ATTTAAGGAAAATGACAGACAGACAGGATTCATTAGGTAGAACTGTGACTTCTGTTAAAATATGCGCTATATATAGAGAGAAAAACCATAAAGGCACATCAGTGTCTGAACTGTACTGAGATTTGTCTTGTTTACTAAGCACCGTATTGAAAGATTTGGCATTTTCCATCTGCATTCCTCATTTTAGGGGTTTTCTGATGTGAATGGAGAAGAAAGTCCCTAAAAGTAGGCATGCTATGTATACAGCAAGGACATGAGAATACAAATTGGAGCGAATACACCGTATCATGCCACACCTGCTCTCTGAGGCTGAGTATTATGTGATGTTTTGCTGCAGATCTCATTTGAAATTGTTGTTTGTCATAATAAACATTATTAAATGTCTTGTGTTCAAGCTGTCAATATATAACATCCTTTGTACTTGAGGAAAGAACAAAAACAGGTACCTTGCCACAAAACATGGGGCAGAGAAAGTACAGTAACACCTTCTCTCTGGCCTGCTGCTGCTTTAGTTCTACTGCAATAGAACTTTGCTATAATGTTAGTGGGGAGAAGTAGTGGAAGAGGGAAGAAGTTGAAATCCGTAATAGTGGGGAGAAAAAAAAAAAAAGAGTTGCTTTTGGCTCTGGCATGGATTTTATTTGGGTATTGCAAAACTGTTTGCATAGGTGCCATGGCTACAGCCATTTTCGTGAACTCAATGCACCTGAATTATCCTTCTCTAATACAACGTGTTTGGAAGTTTTTATATCAAATGTGACCAACCCCTAGGAGCAGTTTACAATACCTAGAGAACACAGTTGTACCCTATAGGTCAGGAGACAGTTCTTCAGTGGGACCCAGCAGGTAAGACATGCCTCTGTTTCTGTGTTTTTATGACTTAATGCAGTTCCTGTAGTTCTTTGGAATCCCATGGTATCCAGCCACGTTTGTTCCATAAAGCCAGACACCTGACTTTATAACCAAACCTTAGGAGCAATTGTATAGCACACGGTTTTCTGCTTGTGGACACTCAGCAATGGGACTGTGCTCAGTTCCACATACAGGTACCTTAGCTGGAGCAAAATAAGGTGGGGCACGTTTTCTTGTGTAGAAAATACCATTTATTGTGGATATGAAAATAGCAACCTTGTTTTAAGAGCAGAGATGCAACCTTAGGTGGTACAATACAATTAGTTTGATCATCTGCTGCTCAGCAGTAACTTACAGGAAGTTGATTTTTTTTGGCTGTTGTAGATTAACAAATTCCATCTCTGCTGGGGTTTTGTTTCTTCCTTCCAAACAAGCCAATGCCATACGTTAGCAAGTACCATAAAATGTTGTATTTGCGAAAGAAAACATATATAAATAGGCTTTTTTAGTATCAATTGAAGACTGTATTAAAAAAATTCACGTTAATTCAATACCAATAAAAATAAAACTTAGCTTTGATAGCATATAAAAACATGTCAAACCAAGCATATATAAATAACTTAATTTGTAAACATAGAAAAAATTATATATAAAAATAAACATCTGATGCACTGTACAGTAAGACACTATCCTTCGTAGGCACTGGCATCATTGATCAACAGGAGTCCCCCTAGATGTTTTTCCTACAAAAACTGCTTTATCACTCGTGCCATGTCCAAAATAAAAGAGAGGAAAAAAAAGCAGAGCACTGAGCAAATCTTTAGTTGATTGTATGAAGACCTCCCCTACTTTCTCTGGAAATCTATGGCGGCAGCAGTTGGGACAGAGCCAATACCTCATGCTGCTGTTTTTGCTTATTTTTTTCTAGGGCTTTGTTCACTCCTGTTTCCACCAAAGGAAATCTGTTGTTTCGCTCAGCTACAGAAAACTTTGTGACAGGTTGCCCCCTCTTCTTTGAGGGGTTATGGAAGATGCATGATGATGCAAGTGAACAATTCTATGACTCGGTTTGGCAGGCTTTTAGGAAAAGCTGAGCCTCACCAAAAAAAGAAGAGTAATATATTGATGCTAGGATTATAACCTTGACTATCCAAAGATAAAACAAAGCAAATTTGTAAATGAAAGGTTTTGTTTCCCTACCTAGTCTAGTTTGGAGGGGAAGCTTTGGGCTGGTATGTATCAAAACTGCTATTTTCTTAAATATCGATTTCAAATAGCTATTGTATATTCATTTACAACTTAATAGTAACAGGAAGTAACATAGAAGCTGAGAGCCAAAATTACACCTGTGCAAAGACTTTTAGTAAAAGTAGATCTTGGCTCTTGAACTCAAAGGTGGGAAGTGCAGCTAACTTCAGATGCTGGGAAAATGCACCTTTTACTGAAAGTAACTGTTAAAGTAGCAGGCACTGGCTCCAGTAAGAGGGATGCTTGAATACACATTTCTCACTTTACAAATTTAAAGTGCAAGAGCTTCTTGAACAATGTGGGGTTTTTTTGAGCTAACGAAAGCACAATATAGCAGCTTTTATTGCTTAGATATATCTACAGTGATTCTGTACTGTTGTGCTGAAGAATTAAATGAAATTATTCAGATAATTGAGTTGGTTGTGGTTCTAATTTAGGAATATGTGAACCAACACTGGAGTGTGTTGAACAAACATGTAAAGCCTGACAGCAGGATTGCTGGACTAAGTTCACAGAAATCCCATGAGGTAATTGAATGGGAAGGGTCTGTACTTGCTGCAGTGAGACAGCTGGTCATGTTATGAACAAAGTGTGGTAAGACTATGACCAGACTCTACTTTCAGTTCTTAATGCATTTGGATAAAAGTGTAGAAGGGCTAATGGAAAAAAGCCACTGTGGAAAAATGTTGGAGCTACTCTTACTTGCAGGATTTAAAGTCTAGAAACAAGCTGATTACTGAGTATTACCCTATTCATGACAAAGTGTGACTGTTTGAAACTGTTTGGTTTCTTTATTTCCAAGCACCTGATTCTGCAGTGCAGTAAAACTGTGTCCTGAGGTATGGTGGTTTCCACTGATGCTGCATAGTGTAGTGGTAATCTGAAACACCTTACTCTGGCTGCAAGCAGTCAGCCACTTACAGGAGAAAAATCTCTCCAGGGCGTTGGATGAACAGTGGATATTGTGCTGCTTTAACTTCTCTTCTTAAGGGGAAGGAAGGATAGGCAGCTAGCTAATATAAATTATTTATCTACATGGTTAGGAATTCTGCATTTGATACTCAACATTAGAAAGTGGCTTTGCAGCTCTGCTCAAGACCTTGTAAAAGTCTCAAGCCATATGTGTACTGTTTCCAGCCTAAACTTAAGAGGGTATTACTTATTTTCTGTTTCTGAGCAGTTTCAGAGATCAACCTTCTTTCTTTAACTAAGATGCTGGCTATTGTAAAGCAAAGTCTCTTCCTCTGCCCTTTATAGAGACAGCACACCTTTCTGCTCTTCTGTGGAAGTTTTCCACTGCTGTCTTGAGGGGGGGATATGTTCCTCACTAAACTTGCTGCATTTCTTCTGAGCAGTGTTGGCTGAAAGAAATGATCCTTTTGTTATATTCCCATATAGTCCAGTCTTAGCAGTCAGGCTCCTGAAGTGAAGCTTGGTGGTGGGTGCCTTAGGAGCATTGTTCACTACCCTTACCCATATTTGTGTCTTCTTGTGAACTGTCAGCTGCTGTTAAATGTCTGGTTTGGTACCAAACACTAACTAGCAAGCAAGTGTGCCAGTCGAGCAATCACCAGAGGCTGTCGCTTTGCAATGGAACTCAGGAGCCTTGCAGGGATAGCTGGAGCACCAAGATCCACCTGCAGGAATTGGAAGAGAGCTGCATGTTGGGGTTTGTACCTATTTTTAAACAGCAGGTTTCTGCAGCCTGGAATAGCTGTGATGAATCAAGTTAAGCACAAAAGCAGTTCAAAGCCAAATGCTCTCATTGCTGTGTGGTTTATCTCTTTTCCTTCCCAACTCAGGCTTTCAAAGCTTTGCTATTTGGTATTACTTCTAGCAGGTATGACCCACATTGCTTTTAGGTTTAAGCTTGGATTAAATATTACTAGTTTGAGATACACAGTGTTACTGAAAATGTATGTGCAGGTACCAAAGGACAGTATAAAATGCATACAAATTTTTAAAACCATGTATACATTTCACATGTACACTGTAAAATGCATCTACAAATTAATGATATTTTTAAAAACGTATCTTTAAAAAGTTGTAAATAGGTAAGTTTAAAGGAGTAATGTCTTCTCAGGCACTCAAATTTTGCGCATTATGGCATTCTCTTCTGGACGTTTTTAAATACTAAGCACTACTGTCTCAAAGCCTACTTTTCAGATGAGTCTGTAAGAAACAGATGACAGGATTTTTTTATTTACTGGAATTCTAATCTTGACTTCTCTTTTGTATCTGTTAAATGTGAAGAATTAATGGCTGCAGTTAGAAAAACTTAAGTATTTACAGGCATTTTGAAAATAGAATATTCCGAGGTGGACATCCTGCGTCCACAGCAAGACGAAAATGCAAACAAGACTCCCCATAAAGGCTCACCATGTGAGAACACAACAGATACTAAAATTGCTAATGAACCTTTACAGAAGAGCTTGGTATCCAAGGAAGTAGCTTTAGATGCTGTAAAAACTTAGGAACGTGTGCTGAATTACAATCCTTACCGCTCTGCATCATGCTAGATACCAATGTGAGTAGAGATGACTTTTATGGTCACTTCGTAAAGTTCATGGAACATATTATAAGGATTGTGGGGTCTGCTACTTAACAGCTCTTTAAGTTAAAAAGCTATGGAACCGCTTTTTGCATTCACAGTTGGACATACAGCAAAATCTCACCTGTGCCATGTAAATAACTCTGGTGATATCTTTTCCATTCACTGTGTCAGGTTCCAGTATCCAAGCACTTGGCAAAATCTCCCCCCTCACTGCTTCTTGACAAGGGTAGGGCATTGATGCATCATAGACAGACTGAATAGCCAGGACAGACAAGTTCTCCTGCATGTGACAAGGTGTCGAAGTGACAACTTAAAAAACATTTTATGCGGATAGTAATACATTCCTGCAAATACATTCATCTTTGTTTGCCTTGATGAATATTTCTCACTTACTTAACAGAGCTTTTTTAATAAGAAATAGTATTTCTCATGTGACTTATTAAATGTGTTTTTGTTAAAAGCTTGTGTGTTTATAACCAGAATGTACTGTGTGACACTTGTGTTACTGCTTAAAGGGCCTTGGTTGCTAATTGTCATTCACAGGAGGGTTTTATATATAATTAACTTGTGTGATATCAGCACAGCTTTTCTTTCTGTTATGCTGGTACTTCTGGAAATAGGAAAATGGACTTCTTTCTTTCCCTTGTCCTTGAACCAGGATATCAGAACAATTACTCCTCTATGTTTCAGAGAGAATGTTCACTTTACCTTTTTGGCTTCTACAGTAATGCAGCAGAAGTCTCGGGGTTGCTTGAGGTAACATAGGGAGGTATCGGTCACTAAATATACTGAGGAAAAAACACCCAAAACAACAAAAGAAGGGAATTAGACTTGGAAAGATTTAACTTGTCCCAATTTTCCCCTACCCTTTAAATGCAGATGCAGATTTTATTTTGACTTGTTGCCTATGAGCAGAGCTCTAGTTAATATGCAGTAATATGTCATTGAAATGCTTTTTCAAGCCACTTTAGGTTTATCTTCACTTTCAAACCACTCTCTCCAGCTCTACTTCTCAGCAACATGTACTTAATATTATCCTTACTTTGGAAAAGTCTACAGAGTTTAAGTAATTAAATTGTTTGTTCAGACGTGAATAAATGAAAGAAGATGCCTCTAAATTTCTTCCTGGCTGAAAACCTGAGAAAGTCCATCATAGTGATAGTGGTGATCAGGGGCTTGTGTGGATACTCACCCAGGTGAATGTGGCTGGTTACCTTCTTGTGTATTCGAGCTGTAGTGATAGATCTGTCATACAGATGCCTTTTGCCAGGGTCTCTCACTAGTCCCCACACGTAAGGAAGAGGTCTTTCTATTACTCCTGCTCCCAGGAACCCATGCCTTGTTGCCGAAGGGAAGACTTTGTAGTACACCTGCACTTCTTTTTCTGTACATTGATATCTGCGAGAGACAAATGAAAGGCATGTGCACATGAGGGCCAAGTAGAGAGGAAGCCCTCCCTTTATAAAGACATGCCATAAACTTACTTCCACCCAGCTGCTGCTTGGCACTTGTAGAGGTTCCTCAGGTTATGAGAGCATGCTGCCATTACCTTAGAAAACAATGACAAATGACACAAGCTTCACTCAGACATTCCAGCTAACATGCAACAATGTGCACCTCATGGCTGCAGCCTGGCTCACTTTTCTCTACTCTTCAAAATTCTTCAGTGTTGTGTCTCTGTATCTGACAACTATGTAGCTCTTGGCAACATAGAAGGAGACTTGTCCCATCCATTTTTGCTACAACTTGCAGAAGGAGACATGTGAATAAGGGAAAATGCTGCTTATGTACTCACCTCAGTGGTAGCATTAGCCAAGATATGTTTGGATAAATCTTGGTATCCTTTTGTTGAAGAGGAGCTGACAGAAATAGTTAATCCATGGGTGAACCTACAGCTGGTGCTACTAGAAGGAAGAGGTGGCTGAATTCTTCCAGCTTCTGCAGGAAACAAGCCAGAGGGGAATAAAAAAAAAATTAAAAAGGCAACACACCACTATTCTTAAATTGTAGGGACTTAAACACTCCATTGGAGCCTCCAATCCATCTGATCTTAACGATGTGCTGATACCATCCCTTGTCTAGACGCTCTGTGTATGGGTAATTACACCAAGTTACATCTTGTATTACTCAAATTTTAAGTTATTACCACATGTAAGAAAATAAAATGACCTAAGGAAGACTAGGCAACTTAGGTTTTGAGGCTAAAAATAAGAATGTGCATGTACAATTCTATACGCATTGCAGCTTTAGCCCCTCATGCTTCCTTCATTCATGCAAAGCATTATCCTCATATTGTCTCAGAATGCTGCACTTGGATATTACAACATCAAAAGACCAGCTTCAAGGGAGCAAATCGCCATAAATCACCATTTACTTTTTCAATAAATTCTAAGCAGGCTCTGGCTATTGGTTGATAGTATTTTTCTGAAGTTGTGTAGTGGTAGGGACAGCCTCAAAATCCCTAAAATCAAATTAGATTTTGATTTTTTTGTTAAATGAAAATTGTCATAAGGCTTTGGGATACAAATCAAACTTAAATAGACATAAGATTTACTTACCAAATTTTGAATCCTTCTGCAGTTGCTCTAACATATAAAGCTGACTGTTTCTAACAGCTGAGCGACCTCGTGTGTCTCTTGAGACCAAAGCATTTCCAGAAGAAACCTGATTTAAGAAAGTGCAGAAGTGGGAGCTTTTGGTATGAACTGGGAAAAATAAATTGTGTTACACAGACAGTGGAATATTAGTAGCAAATCTGCCTTACAAGGTTAGAAGCTTCTCTTTATCATAAGGTAACAGCCTTGCTTTTCCCCTGGTTATCAAATGATACCTTGACTAGGAAAATTTAGCAAACCATGTGTAAGGAGCTAGCACAGGCAAATACTTCAAAAGTAGCTTCAGGAAAGTCCTTGTTAAGGGTTTCTGTGTGTTAAGTCAATGCATGTATCATTGAGGGAGGCACACTGAGAATAACAGTTTGTATTAGGTTTATCACAAAAAAAAAAAAAAGGCTTGTGGTCTCTAAAAGATTTGCTAGAGAGTGGCATTACTGACAAAAACAACTGTTTTTTATCTATGAGTTCCAAAAAAACCCCCCCAAAACTCAGAAAAACAGAAGTGATACTGTCCTTTGCAATTAATGGTAATGCTCCCTCCACCCCATGTGACCCATCTATGTACTTGTGATACAAACTTGTCCTGCTTGATAGCTGTAAAAGAATACAAATCCTCTTGCAAAAGGTCTCTGTTCCTACATTAAGTCTCTGTTGTTGAAGCATCAGGACACATCAGTCTTACAGACCAGTGGTTCCTCACCTGCCCTTCCTGGCTGCTGAAGTTACTTGCAATATATGTAGCAGTATTACTGCTATTGTAACCAGATGTTGGGCCAGAGGAGAGGCTGAGGCTGGAGTCTGTACATAAGGTGCTTGTACTTGCAAGAGTCTTCAGCCTTGCTTCTTCCTGTAATAGGTATCACAGTATTACAAACAAGCCCACACAAAGATTTCTGTGCACAGCAGCTAGTCAAATCAATGACAACAGCACTGACAGATGAAAGAGGAGTGACCTAAAGAAGTCCAGTTGCTTGAAAGGAGTGTTGACAAAAACTGTAGTCACACAGAAAGTATTATATAAGCAGGGAATCACTTGTAAAATTTGGCAGTTTGGGAAGATGCAGCTTTTGCTATTGTTATTTTTCACATACAAGAGTCCAGGCTATAAAACCAATGCTAGGATTTTTTTAATAAAGATCTCTTTTTAATCTTATTTTTTGCTCTTGGTCTACTTCTCAAGTCCCTGACTTAACTTGCTGGTCAAAGGTAGTTATTAAAGACTTTACCTTAACAATACAACTACTCAGTGCTAGCCCAGAAGACTGGAAAAAAATTATGTAAAAATACTGAGAACATCAAGATTTTTTATACTTTCAACATAATGCTCACCTTCTGTAACTGAGAAAATATTTGTTCCCGTATCCGCCTTTTCTCTTGCTCAGCTCTCTCCCGAAGTTTGTCCCTAGCTCGTGCTATTTCAGTTTTGGTTTCTTCTCGTGCCCTCTGGTAGTCTCGAAGCAACAGTTCAATGTCTGAAGGATGCTGAATGCTTCTTCTTTTTGGTTCTTGAACTCTGTAAGAACAGGCAAGTACGGGAAAACACAAATTATTCCTTGGAATTTCATCACCTAACAAAGTGCCGTGTGAAAATCACATTTCAACATAGAACAGAAAAGTTTGCCAGAAAAGCAATTTAAGTCCACCATATCGGCTATCAAAAAGTTTCTCTGCTTTCTAAAGGCTGAGTGCACATCAGCTTTGGAAAATTACCCAGACTGCAAGTCCAGTTTACCACTGAGATTACTGCTGTGATTGTATTGGTTTCTCCAACAGCTCTCCACATGATCTAAGGTCATGGCTTTGGCACATCACGTACGAGATTATTATGTCGGAAAAATAACTGTCTCCTGACCACAAAGGAAGCAAAAGACCTTTAGGGGAGGTGGTGGGGAATGAGAAACTGAAATTCTAAATGGTGAAGTGTTGCTGAACTTTTCTGATACTTAAAATGAAACTGAATTCTATGTGGCTTTTAAGTTAGCGAAGGAGCAAGAAGACAGATCAGTCTAATCAATCCAGACTGAATAGCTGGCTATCATACACATATAAATAAATTAGACACTTGTTATGGTCTTAAATAAAACTAGACACAAGATTTTAGTGATGTTTTTCTAAAATCAGGCACATTTTTTTCTGAATGCACTTTACACCCCAAAGTTTAGTGAGTCCGCATTGTGAAGGAGTCTTGGATGTGAGTAACAGCCATTAATGTGCACCCATTGTGAACGTGCTAATGAACATCAGACCAAAAGAGAGGTTTCTAATGCCCCACCTGGTATTTTCCACCACATCTCTTCTCAGCTGCTGCAGATATTCTCGACGTCTGCTAGGGAGATCTAGATCCCTTTGACTTGAATCCAGAGACTGGAACAGACTCAAATGCTTTTGAGGACTCAGACTTCGGCTTCTTTGGTATCTCTGCAGCCTTTTTTCTCTTTCCTTCCTCAGAGTTTCAATAGTTCTCATGTGTCTGTTAGGGAAACGGGATTAGAGTGACAAAATGCACTAGGCGAAGTTACATTTTCTGATTTTTTTTTAAAGCACTTAAATATTAGGTAGCTTTGTAATGTAAAATTTATAGGAATCTAATACCATCTAATACTTCTTTGTCCACATGTTGACAGATGATGCAGAAATTCTAAAACTCCACTGCATTTCTAACAGCAAGAAATGCACAAAGGGTCTTGGTTACTGCTCACAATGGCTGAGAGACAAATCGAGAATGGAAACTAATGTAGCAGCTGGTAAGTTTTTTGTTACGACAGTTGCCTAAACAGAGTTCTACAATAAATTGCAAGAATCAACACTCTTGATTTGTTTAATAATTTATTTTATATATTTATGGGGTTTTAAAATTTATTTGGGTCACTTGTACAACAACATTTATTCACAGAAGCATGAATGACATATCCCCGTAAATAGGATGTATCGATTATTTTTACATTGCAACAAAGCAATGAAATATATTCCCACAATCACCAGGTACACATGAAAACATGATAGCTGCTAGAAATTTTAAGAGTGGGATGGCACTAAATTTGAATTACACCTAATTTTCATTTTTCCCGTTTTCTTGAAGTAACCCCGAAATTCTGTCATAAATGCTTTACTTAACGGTTTATAAAATAAGCTTAATACTATATCTCTTCCCATATACTTCACTCATTCTGAGTAAGTGATTAAGTGCTCATTACTAAATGCTATTTTTAGTGGCATTCAGTGGACTCAAGATACTTCATATATCACTACTTTAAGTAATTTACCTTTCATATAGTTGCTGCTTCACTGGAATCGCCACTTGGTCATCTGCATTTCCACTCTGAAGGACCCTCAGCAGGGCATCTGTTTCCCCAATGCCATAATTGAGTTTTGCTTCGGTCAGTTCCACTGTGAGGGGATGCTGATGCAGATCCAGGTGAATGCCAGACATGATCTGGGCACGCTCTCTCCGCAGTCTCTCGATCTCTTTGCTCCTGCTGTCACAAAGCTGGGATTTCCCTTCCATTTCTTGTGTGCTTCTAGTCTTCTTTTCTGCCTGACTTCGTAAATCGGTCACACTGCTACTCAGGCTGAGTAATGATGGAGAAGGGCTACCCTTAACACCACACCAGTTGCTAAATTTATTGTGTATAGGTAAGTCACGGAGACTGTAGCTCCGAGGCCTGTATGGTTTTGCAAAAACAGTATTTTTGTTGAGAGGAATTTCAGTGTCACATTCACTTTCAGTGACAGAATCTGTATTGTCGTCTCGGAAGGAAGTTTGCACATCACTCACATCAGAGTGTGGAGGAATGCAGCTGTTTTCATTCCTCCAGAAGAAATCATGAAATTGTAAAGAAGATACTTCTACCAGAGGTTCTGAGGATGTGCCAGCATTTGTCTTACTTGAACAAGTGGCACTAACCTTTTGATTAAAAAATAAATCAGCCTTTGGAGAGGAGTAGCTATGAATCCACGCGGTATCAGAATTCTCAATGTATTTTTCGTGTCCGACAGCTGAAGAACCTCTTCCTCTCCTCGTAACATACATACAATGAAGCGAATGTGCCAGTGAATTGTGGTCTCTGACATCATCTGCTACAACTTGGTTGTGGCCTGACACCTCCAAAGTACTGCTAGAGTGATACGGTCGTTTTGCACAAATGGCAGTGTGGGTGTCAACTGTGAGTTTATGCTGTTGCTCTGAGTCTTTTGAACCTTCCTGTCCTAAAAGCTCTTTGGCCACTTTCTTATCTGAGAAATTTCCATATTTATTTCTTACGCCATCGTGTTCTCTGGAAGCGCTTGATTCACTGTCTGTTTCTGTTTGTGAAAAACTGTCCACATGAGGTTGCATACTGGACTCTGGACCTGCCCTCTGCTTTCTCTGGTTGTGAATGGGACTTGAAGCAACACTGGAATATCCAAGACGTTCCTTAATAGGGCAGACAGACTTGCTAAAAGCACTCTGTCTGCTGGGACTAGCACTAAGAGTAAGAATAGGGGAAGAGGCCCTATCAACAAGCAGGGCGTTTTTGTAACAAATTTTTCTTTCTGCTGGAGCCTCTATTTCATTGACACATCTTTTATCCTGAGCATAAGATGCTGGAGAGTGAGAGGTGCTATTAGTAGGGCTGCTAACTACAGTGCAGGAAGAATCATCTTGCCCTGGACTTGGCAAAGATGATGTGAGAGATAAAACTCCAGTACTAGCAAAAGCAACATTCTGCTGTGCATTTAACGATGTGTTTTGAAAACGTAAGACAGGCGTGGAGGGTCTGGGTAAGACAGGCAAATGCATAAAGGAGTCTTCCAAAATGCTGTCAATACTGTCATGGAAGTCAGGATTGCCCAGACTTCTCATTCCTGTTTGTTCTTGTGTTCTTTCTTCGAGAGAGAGTGTTTCGTCTGTCCTTTCGGCAATCTTTCCTACTTCATCTGCACCAATTTCTTTACAATCATTTACTGCCTGAGCTGCCTTCAATTCATTTTCCATTTTTGCCTCTACTTGTTTTTCCTGTTTGCTCTGAGGTTCTTCCAAAATCTCAGTCTGAGTGCCTACATCTGCTGTAGTCTGAGTGCAGCTGTCTGATCTAGTAGCCTTTACAGCATCTTCAGTTCCTCTTTGGATGCTTTTGGCACTCTGCTCATTATCTATAATCCTCTGTTGGGAGAGGTTTCCCAGCAGCTCAGAAGTGTTCTGAAGAAGCTGTGACAGATGCATGGACAGGTTCTGCATGCTTGTCCAAGAAGGTTGAAGAAATAAATCTCTGTTTGTTTCCTCCTTTTTTGCAGAAACATCTGTATAGCTTCTCTGATGTCTTCTCTGCCTTTTGTACCTTCCTTTAGCTGCTGTTTGTGTTCCCTGCTCACGTGTAATCCCTGGTAGTTTTTTGGAAGACCTTTCAGACTCAGAAGGATATAACAGTACAATTTCATCAACCTGCACTGAAGAGTTACCAGGTCGTGCAGAAGGATTCTCAAATTCAGCAGTGTTATTTTCTGAATTAGTTTCTAATGTTTCACTGGATATTTTGCTATACTGCTTGGTACTGTCACTTGAGTATGCAGACTGAAAGTCTGGTCTGACACCGTCCCATCCTTGAAGACCTTCAATGCTACTTAAAGTGCTTGATAAAACTTTTGCTGTAGCATATGAACTTAGATGAGAATGAAAAGGAGAAATTTGAGAATTCAATCCATTGTCTGCACTGGAGCATCTCATAACTTTATGATTTTCCACATTTAAAGGAATTTGATTGCAAGAGACATCACTTGCACTTCCAAAAACATACTGTTTCCAGCCAATCTTGCATGATCCATCTTGTTGCCATGAGTGAATATATGGGTTGATATCACTTGAACTAAAATGCATTATATCTTTATTGTCATGCAAAAATAAATCTGGCTGGTATCCAGCTTCTTCGCCTTTCTCTTCACTGCACTGAGCTACAGAACTACTCTTTGAAGGGACATTTGCTTCTGTACCCACAGAACTGTGAGCTGTGGGCAGTAAGGATGATGGAGATTGAGTAGTGCAGTCTTTTAAAGACTGGGTGCTTTGGCTTCTTGCTGCAAAATTTTGTAAATTTTTGGGATCACAGTTTGCAAACTTCTTAGTTTGTGCCACCCTTTGCTGAAATCTGGGTTTAGATTTAACCTGTAGGAAGTTCTTTGATTCCTGCTTCAAAAATCTTTCAATTCCATAATCTTCTGTTGGTGATGGAGGCTCTACACTCATATTTAAATCTTGTAGTGATTTAGATGCAGAATATAACAAAGGATCTGCCTTAGATGAAACTTCCAAAGCATATTCTGTATCAGAGAAAACAGCAATAGCTGGGGCTGATACTCTGTGAATTTGTAAATAAGGTCTCCGTCCACTTTGTTTACAGCTTTCTGTATTCTGTGTAGTAGAATACGATCTTTTGCTCCCGAATTGCACCAATTTGGATTCTTGAGGAGGCAAATCACGATTTTCTGGCAAAAACTTTATGGAGGTAGTTTCATTATTTATTACAGAAAACTTTGGTGTTTCGGATTTCTGAGTTTTTGTCCTCATTACAATGTGTTCAGTTGTTGAACAATTGTCTGCATCAGCATCATCAGCGGGGCTATCAACACTTGAACCTGTGTGATTTTTGCAAAGTAAAATTTCTTTTCTACTATCTGGGTTTGTTCTATTTGGCATTTGTTCTATCTGTTCACCTACAGGCACATACTGACAATTATCTTGCAGATATGCAGCGTTTCTTTCAAAACCCAAGACAGCATGATATGGTTGCCTGCGATCAGTGCTTCTTCTGTGTGTGGGATGTGCTGGACTAACTGAATTGCAGGTGCATTCAGGATCCACTTCAACATCTGGATACAAATTTTCAAACATGGTAACTTCTGAGCCTATTATTTCATTTGAAGAATTCGAGGATACGTTAATTTGCTTTTCAGCAGGTTCTCTACTTAATGTTTTTCTCTGCTTTGTCTTTACTGCAAAATGCTGAGCCTCAGCATTTGAATGCAATTCTTCCTCGCTTCTATTAAGTGTACTTCTCACTTGTCCTTCTTTAACAAGAATTTCCCTTTCAGTATCCCAAAAAGGTAATGATGGTAATAAAAGAGAATTATCATTCAGTATTTTCTCTGTGTGTTCTGTGCAAGCTTCTTGGGGTAGAATTTTATCCCAGTGATGCTGATCAACTTTTATATCACTGTCAAATTTTTTAAGATTACTTCCACATACACATTCTGCATCTACAGCAGAATTTTTATATGAAGTACAGTCTATGTCTGACACTGGACAATGCCTATTTTCTTTTGCAAGAGAAAGTAAAATACTTCCTGAAGCACATATTGGCTCATCAAACACAACAGCCTTATCAGATTGAGTGTCTTGTATTTGAAAAACAGCAAATGGAGAATGTTTTGATATATTTGAATGTGAAATATCATATGTGTGAGTTTGACCATGGCCTATATCTGCAGTTAAAGCAAATTCTGGAAATGCTGTTAAGGATGGGTAATTGACACTTGCAAATGCTTGGGGAAAGTCTTCCTTCACAGAACACATGTTTGCAGAACTGGGGGATGCTTTCTCAGTCAAAAAATTATCCTGAAGTGAGTCCTCAAGCTGACTAAATATTGGAGGTTTTGATTCCTCAGGTAAACAAGATGTGTTAAAAACACTGAAGTTCTTGGAGCTTTGAAATGGTGTAGCAGTTTGAGTTTCTTCTGCAGAGTTGGATGGAAGAGACTTTGATTCATTACTGGCAGTCTGCCCTGGGCTCTGGAAAGCAAGCAAGTCCAATTCTGGTATAGTCACACTGTTAGTGTTACTGCAGTGTCCTGAGTATTCAGGAATTTTATTTTCTTTGATGTCATTGCAATTCTGGAAATAACCTTGAATAATTTTCTCCCGTTGATCTGTTCCCACAATTTTTTCAGGGAGTTTATTATTCTGAGCATATGTGACCTCTGCAACTGCAGAATTATTTTCCTTTTCATCTCCTTTTTGAGAAACAACAGGAAAAATTACAGACACACTTAAATCAGTTGATTCACTTTCCAAGTATTTTGTTTCTTCAGAGAGAGTAGAATCACTTTCAGTTTTCTCTCCATTGTTGGCAATCAAACTATCTGCAGATGATGCTGGACAATTCAGAAGACCAGGAGAATATTCAGAAGCACCCAAGTTCCTATTATAATTTAGAAACTCCTTACTATAATGTGAATTTTCCCCTGAAGACTTGTTCACGCCTTCTGAAAGGGCTGAAGCATTCTCAGAAGCAGTGTTGCCCGACTGGTCTATGCAGCACTCTTCAGAAGTGCCGTGCATTTTACTTTCTCTGGACTCATGCAAATATCCAACTACACCAGGAAACGTGCCATTTTCAGTTTTACTATTTGCTGTAGGATAGCTTGTGTTTAAACATTTTTCCTTCTCATCATGCAGTGATGAACTCCCCAACTGAAGCACTGTCTGAGTTACATTAATATTATGAAAGACTTTTGGTGTAGAGGCTTCTAGTAAAGAACGCATTTTCCCCAACCTTATGTCTTCCATCGCTTCTTCCTCTGAAGAAGAAAGCAGGTTTGACTCATCCAAGAGCAGGGAATCAGGCACAATGGTACCTTTTTCCTCTTGAGCTGTATCTTCTGTGGAATTAAGACAGTCTTTTAACAGTTTATTGACCATTAAATCCATACTGTCTTCTTCATGAGCACTGTTAACATCCTGAATAATATCTTCAGAAGAATCTAATTTTTCCAAGGAAAATGAGTTTTCTTTGGCCCTTTGCTGAAGTACAACACTTTCAGACTCAGGACCACCTGCACTGTAGGTAGTGAAAGAACTGCTCTCATTGACATCCTCTGCAGAGATGCCATAGTCAGGTGCATTTTTAACTACAAAGGATTGTTTCTCCTGCCTCTCCTGTGTGGTCGTGATTTGTGAAAAATCTACATTCTTACTTTGCTTTTTATCTGGAAGATGTTTGTCTTCTTCCATTTTGTTGACTGTAACAGATGTATCAACAGGGACTTCACTCTTCTCTAATGTTTCATAGTAAGGCATAACAGCTCCAGTACCAAGACTGCTATTAGGTGGTTTTGCATGTCCTTTCAATGCAGTGGGAACATCTTGAACAAGATGGGAATCATCACTTCCTCCAAGATATAAAACGTGATTTACAGGCTGGTGTGAGGAGTCTTGAAGTTCTTGCTTATTTTCTGTAGACTTCAGTGTTGCTGGTGGATTTTGTTGCTTGCTGATGTCTTCATTCTTTCTAGAAAAGCTAGTAGACACCCACTGGCTTTCTCTTAAGATTTCATTTAATTTTCTGTCATCGTGTGTCATTTGGTAGCTATCTTTGTTTTCAGGGAATAGTTCATCCAGGTTTTGTAAAAAGATCAGTTCTACCTCCTCTGTGTTTTCTGCAAACATCTGCTTTTGTTTGCCTGGTTTGGCCATTTGCATTAGCTTCATCAACTGCACCTTCTCCTCCTCAACTCTAGAGCCTACTGGGTCCAATTCACAAACATCAGGTCTTTCTCTAACAATACTTACATTCAAATTTTCTGAAGTGCCATGCTCAGGACATTGCATAGAACAACTCATATACATATGTCTGTCAAGACTTGTAAATTTTTGTTCAATTCTAGATTGGTCATTACCAGCACTATCATCAACTGAATATTCACGTGCATCAGCTACAGTTCCTATCTCTGTAACAGAGTTTACTGAGTCACCACCTTCACTCATTTCAGTAGGATCATGGTATCTTGAATCATCTAACAGTACATTCTGTTCTAGTTCTGAAGCTGTCAGGTATCTTTCAGGGATCTTAAACTGGTTTAAGATTTCTACTTTGTCATCTCTGTCACAATACTTCTGATGCAGAGCTGGAGACAGTTCAGTAAATAAATCATTTTCATCTGTGCATATGTCTTCTTGCCTTGTTATAACCAGTCCCTCAGTGTACGTCACAGTAACTTCTTCTTCACTCCCAGTCACTTCACATTCATTAACCTTCTCTTCCTGGGGCAAACAGTTTGGTACACAGTGCTCAATTAAATTGTCAGAATTTATTTGTCCTTCATTTTCAAATTTTTCTAAAATATTTCCTCGCCTCCTTGTGATCAGTACTGTTGCTGCTACATTTTCGGCTGTTCCGTTCATCTGTACAAGCTTCTCACAAGAATCAAGGAACCCTGAAATATTCTGAGTATTATCTGTTGTGTGGGAACACACAGGTGAAGGAGTGGTTTTGGGAGCAGAAGACTCTGGTGAGTAAATACCTATTTCTATTTTCTCATTTTGTTCTTTTTGGCAAAAGCTGCTTGTTTCAAGCTGGCTGTCAGAATGCAGGAGTGCTTTTGATTCCTCAGTATGTTCTACCCAAGTGCTGGCTTCCTGCAGTTCACCTTTGTCCACTTCTTCATGTGTCAGGCACAGATTTGTATTAAACTCACACTGAACTTCAAAGGCTACAGTACCAGTAGATTTCTTTGGATTCTGAGATAGACTAAAGTCTTTAAAATCCTTTTCACTCCTGTCTTCAGTTATACTTTGGACTTTGGCTTCTGGATGGTTAGGTAAAATTTCAATCTGTCTGGATTTTATTTCCAGTGCATTTTTTTCTAAGTTGATTGCACTATTGATTAGTTTTGTTATTTCTTCATCTCTGTTTGCCTCTGTATTCTGATAAGGAGCTATGGTTTCTTCTGTATCAGTTTCCAAGTTTCTTAAAAATTTGGATTCTTTATTTATATATGAACTCTCCTCCTGCGAAATGGTAGCTGATGCATTTGTGTTGCATTCAAATACCCTTTCCAACTCCGAATTTACATCACCTTCAACAAGAAAGATGTCATCTAGGCAAATAT
This sequence comes from Serilophus lunatus, assembly GCA_013399895.1. Lineage (NCBI taxonomy): Eukaryota > Metazoa > Chordata > Aves > Passeriformes > Eurylaimidae > Serilophus > Serilophus lunatus. Next base: position 89,781 of record VXBA01000121.1, read on the forward strand.
TTTCAAAAAAGGCTTCTTTCTCTTTTCTTGATTCAAGTAAAGATTTGTTCTGTTTGTCTGTTTCCAAGAGTATGGTGGCATCGAATTCCACAGAAGTGTCAGTTGTATTATGAGTACTGTTTTTCTGCCCTGTTGATTTTGAAGAGCATGTGGTGGAAGTGCCAGTACGTATGTCAGAACAACTTTCTGTGGCACTGACCTCCACAGTCAGATTAGATGTAGCATCACAATCCCCTTTCACTATTGTGACATGCTCCAACAGTTTATCATAATTTTCAGTCTCAGATGCACTTTGAAAAAGATTAGCTTTTGAAGCTTTGTAAAATACGCTTGAATTAGTGTCTTGGACAAAACCACTTGTAGTCTCACGAATAGCAGCAGGAAAGGACTTTGTGTCTTTCCCATTTACGTTCACTATGAAACAACTTACTTTGTTTACTACTAAGTTTTCATATTTGTATGAAAATTCTTTCTGAACTACAGCCTGAGAATTTGAGGTATTGTGTTCTTTGCTTTCATTGCTTTCATTGCTTTCTTCCCTTGTATTATCTATGCATAATGTGGAATTTTCTGAAATATGCTGGGCTAAGCAACTTGCCTGACTGTCTACTAGAGCACACTGTTGGGAATAATCCTTTGAAACAGGTTTGTGTTCGAATTCATAGTGATTCAGTGAAGACAAGTGTTCATTCTTCAATTCGTATTCTTCATGATCTCTGAATGAGGGCACCTCTGGCACTATCTCTACCAAGCTATCTGTGCTTGTTTCCATACAGATTATCTCTTTTTCAGACATCTCTACTGATGCTGCAGATTGGTCATAACTTGCACTGGCAGCAACAACTGAAGAGTGACATTGATACGTTGTCTCCTGTAAGGAAAAATCCATCTCTGTTTTTACTTCTTCTGCAGGTATTTGTTCACAATCTGTTTTTTGCATTGTTTCCAAATTACTCTCCCCAGACCTGAGGAGACCTTCTGTAACAGCTGATTCTGCTCCATGTCCAGCCAATGTCTGAAACTCATAACTGCTTTCTAGAGAGCAGTTCTTATTTTTTAAGCCATTGAGAAAGAAACCCTCATCACAACATGTTGGTATTTTTTGTATTGGAAAAAGCTGCCCATGGTTTCCAAATTGGACACGTTTTACTACAGATGTCTGTGTTGAGGTCATTTTATGAGCAAGTCCCATAGAAGACTCAGCAGCAGATGGACTGACAGATGCACTTCTGCTGCCTGAATCTGTCACACTGGATTCTGTCATCAAGTTATTGTAGTCGTTGTTGAGCTCATCTTTTGAAAAAGTTCTAAAGAAACCATCTTCTAAATCTGCATCTACACAGCCATTCCTTTGCTCCAAAATTTGCACAGGCAACACGGAGATAAAAGATGCTTTTTTCAGAGTGTGATCTTCTGGCAGCTCTGGATGAGTTGTGGGGAGAGAATGCTCCTGTCTCCTAGATACCAGTGACAAGCAGTCTGCAGTGGAGGTGAATGCTTGTGTGCATTCAGTGGTTGACCTGTAAGCAGATAATTCATTCAGTTGTTCTTGTTCAGGATGATGTGACCGTGAATGTTCATAATAATCATGCTTTGCTGAAGTAGGAACAAAAGAGGAACTTGGTCCTACTGAGCTAACAAATGAGGACATTACATTTTGATATTCTAAGGAAGAATTTTCATTAGTGTTTGTCCATCCCTTAAGAATGTTATTTAATGATCCATCCTCAGAAACTCTGCTGGCAGTTGTTGTTTCAGGTAAAGGTATTTCCAATGTGTCAGAAGAGAAAAGTGAGTTTATTCCATTTACACGATGTGATAAGTGAGGAATGCTGTGAATCTGCTTAGAGCCAGAAACAAAAGAAACTTCAGCAGCTGACTGCTTTAGGTCATCTTTCTTCAGCCAAAGGTCTGGCATGCTCAAAGAGCACAGGTGAGCTTCATGAAATTCCAAATTTTCATGGGAAGAAGGTGCTGTTATTCTGGGGCTGCTCATGTCAACCTTTGAGTCACAGGAAGACCGAGCATCATTAGTAAGCAAAGGATTTTCACTTGCATAACACAATCTTCTATTAAGAGACTTTTCTTGTTCTACAAAGGAGACCTTTGTCCCCTTCAGCAACTGCTTGCAAGCATTACTGGAAGAAGACTGTGGCTTAGGGTCCAAATAAAAGGAACCGTTCAGCTTCAGATCATAATTTGTCCCTTCTGTATCTCTGTCACAGATCTCGGACTTGTGGTCTTCTTCAATCTGTATAGCTGGTAACCTAGGAGTTTGTAGCTTCCAGAAAATCTCTGTTGGTACTTCGTCAGATGAATCAGATTTGGATTCTTCTACCAGATCTTCTGCTGGCATCTCTTCTCCATCAGCTAAGCTATCCAGAGAAAAGCTTCTTTCAGCCTTTGTCAGATTCCTACGAGATGCATATGATGTCACCAAAGATGAAATATGGTGCTCAGTTCTGCTTTTGTAAAGCTTGGCAGGCTCATGATGGACCTTTAATTTGTGAAAGGCTTGGCTTGCATTTTGCTTTTTGGATTTATTTTCCTTTTCTACTAGAGAGTCTTGTGACATTTGACTGTCATCGCTCTCAGAATCTTCTGGGTTGGCAAGACATTTATCTCTGTCAAAATCTTCTTGTTTCAGTTTCTCTGGGAAAACTTTTGCATAAGCACAGGAGAGAGAATCTACAGAATAAGAACTGTCAGTATCAGAAATCTCATTTTCATCATCCTCTTGCCAGTTCCCCAGAATATCTGTGGCTGTCTTGGACACTCCAGCACTTAGCATCTCAGCACTGTGCCACTTTTTTTCAACATAAGAAAGTGGTGCCTGTGAGTTTATCTTAGTGAGATTTCCTACTGATGTTGCTGCCATCAGAAATTCTTTCTGTTCAATGGATGATTTCTCCTGACATGGCAAAGATGGCTCTGTCCTCCAGTTCTTGACTGTTTGATTTAGATGCACTGATGGTGGGTTTCCATACACTGTTTTCTTCATTTGTTTAGGAAAGTTTTCTGAAGACCTGTGGCCTTTTCCATTGATATCCATACTAATTTTTTTATTGGATACCTGAGCTCTATTTTCTGCTAGATTGCTACTTGCAGGCTGATTTAAATCTCCTAGCACCTTTGATTTTGTCATTCTTGTCCCTGTAATAAAGGGTTTAGGCTCATCTTTCTCCTTAAAAAGATCAGGAGAGGAGCCTTTAGAGGTCTGGTTTTGAGATCCAGCTTGCCCTGTGTTGTCATGCAGCTTTTCAATTTTTTTATTTTTTTTATTGATACAAGCCATGATAGCTGAATCATCAGAGTCTTTTTCTGCTACTTTTTTATTTCCAATTGAAGATGGTTTTTGTTTTTCAGTTAGCTGCCTCTGGACTGGAAAGGACATCCCCTTTTCATCAATAAGGTCATCACTCCCAGAAATGTCTTTACCACTTCTGTAAAGGTATTCTATAGATGACAATCTCCCTGTTGCATTGCTTTCACAGTATTGATCTGTATTTGGTGAGGTAGATAACTTTGAGACAGACTCCCTCTTCAGCAAACAGCTGTGGAAATAAAGCAGAAATGAAGTCCAGCCCTTGCTTGAATAATGTACTTTAAAACACTTCCACCTCAGTAAAGTCATATAGTTAAGAGTAACGATTCATGAAGCAACAATCTTAATGCCTTGCAAAATCAAATTCTAGCAGGGAATAACAAAAAATAACTGAATGTCAATAACTATACAATCCTCTTGCTATCCTGAAATATGCTTTGCACAAAAAGCATAGCTTGATGTTATGTGGTATAGGTTGGTATTGCATCTCTGTAGGCTCAAGTAGCTGCAAACATTAATTAAACCTAAAGAATGGTTCTAAGTCACAGAAATTCACTTAGCAGAGTTTAACTATTTCCAAATGTGGAAATAGCTAAGGACCAGGCTGTGATACACACATCCACACTCCAATTTTTATCATTGTGTAGAGATGTGTAGTTAGCTTGAGAAATGCTGGCCTATGTAAAAGTCCAATTCATAACCACTCCAAAGATACCAATATTCTGAAGGAACAGTTTGACCCTAATCAAGTTAAAATGATGAAGAAATTAGTATTTACCAACAATCTGAACAAGGCCATAACAAGAATTAAGACAGTTCTGGAAAGAATTTTCAAAGAGGTAACAAGTACAGAAAGGCTTGAGAGAAGAATGTAAAAAACATGAAGAAAAAACACAACAAAGAGTTAAATAAGGGATGCACTGTACAAACCCAAGGGAAATGGACAAACCATTCCAGTGTGATGTACAATATAGTAGGTTTTAGGATTGTTTCAGTTCATTGAAAGGCATTTGGGATTATAGGTGGCCACTGAAAATACATTGCTTTTGAAAGTAAAAAGGAATTGACAGATATTAATTTACCTGGGTGCCTGGGGCAGATGTGGGTTACAGAACAAATGTTGCCAGTGCTGCAAGGAACTTGAACCCAATGACTTCTGTCTCTTTTGTAATTGGTGATCCGACGAGGACCGTACAGCAATATTTTCATTTAGGACTTGGGATTGTTTCATACACTCTTCACTGGGCCAGCAGCTAGCTTCCAGCTGCTCTAGGTTTTGCTTGGCTTCCAATAACTTCTGCTTCTTGACTATTCTTTCTAGCTGGAATTTGACCTTTTTCCGTCTTATGTTTCTTTCAGCCTTTTTTAAGGAGTATCTTTGCAAAAGCTCCAGCTGCACCAGTCTCTTCTTGTTCTGTTGTAATAGGGAGAGGCAGATTTCCAGCTCAGTGTTATTCTGCACCTCAGCCTCTGCATATAGCGTAGGCTCTGTTTGCACTGCAAACTCCCTCTGCTGCTGCTGCTGCTGCTGAAGGGCAGCCAGACGTTTATTCTCATTTATAAGCCACTGCTGGTCTGTAAACAAAACAATGATTGAAAGAAAGTAAAAATCATAGGAAAAACACTATTCATTACTATCTTGTTTCGTAATTTAATCAGCCTCTAAAGATCATTCAAGAACAGAATTTCTATGAATGTAGAGGGGAAACTTGGCAAAACATATAAAGGAAAATGTATCATTGCTCTACTTTATTGATAACTGAAAGCTTCTCCATTGGGTTAAGGACTGGTGCAGCAACTGCAGGATATAAGCAGAAGCTTGGCTGATATAACTAAGAAGACTGGTGGATAAGACCTTATTTGTAAGCAAAAAATAGAACACACGCCAATTTCTCAAAGATTACAGTCAAACATTATCTCAATTTTGTTATTAAAATACAGTGGAAGCATGAAAATACCTGAGTTCAATTGTGTGCACTTTTCAGGCAGAGTATATATGTTCACAGTAGCAAAGTATGATTTCATTAGCTTTTTGCTTGTGAAATATGCTACTACTTCTGCTTTATTATTCTGAAATCACATGTGAAACCTTTGTATGTGTTACTCAGGGGATGAGTAACTGCACTGGGAGCAGAGTTAACAAAGGAGCTAGAGGAGGAAATTGCACACAGCTAGAGTTAAGTATTTGCTTCTGTGTTAATGCAGCAAACAGAATTTCATGCACACCCTAATGAACCTTGGCTATTAGATTTGCACATTTTGAATGAAAAAGTAAGCACTTGTGCAATCTTGAAATGTGACTGATTTCTCATTTGAATGTTCCACAACTATTCTAAACCAAACATTTCTCTTTGTGACTTTTGTTGCTACCCTTTCCTCCTTGACCTGACTAAACAACAAAAAAAACCATCCCTGTGTGGCACCTGTCTGAGGTAGAGCATCAACCACAGATTTACTACCTCTCACAACTACGGCTGCCCCAACAAGCACTTGCCATAACAGCTTGATGGCAACCCACATAGCTTGTACACGAGTACTTTAGCATGTAATCAGAGAATTACAGAATCATTGAATGGCTGGGGTTGGAAGGGACCTTAGAGATCATCTAGTTCAATGTACATGAAATAAAACAAATACTGTCATGGTAAGGATGCCAAAACAACTTTTAGCTATCACGAGAAACAGAATTCTAAAAACACAAGCTCTTACCACCACTCAATGCATTTTTTTTCACAATATTAGCACTCCACTCCACAAAAGGAATTAGCTTCTCTGCTTTTGTTAATTAACTCCATAGTTCATAAATGCCTAAATATGTTCACAAACCAACTGATTAACCTAATTTGATAATAAAATATGTTACCTCTGCTTACACACTTAATCTTCTCTAAATATTCAGCGGGGAAACAGAAGAGAACAGAACACTAGGTTGGTTTGTTTTTAACCCTGGATGTGAGACTACTTTATTCCCTGCAGTGAATAGATATGCTCAGATGTTTTTCAGAGCACAGCAACTTCAACCTGAGCTATGACGAAGTGTAACAAAAGAAGAAATTACTGAGATCATTAGGACTAGACGGTATCCAATGACTTGGACATGTTTTCTTAATGGAGCAGATTTTTTATGCTGCTATAAAATTATACATATTCAGCTGACAAAGCAAACAAAAAAATTTCCATCTCTGAACAAGCAATGTAAAAAACTCAGGCCAGGTTTCTTTACAAGTGGAACACTCTTCAAAGAACCAAAGCCTTCCAAAGCACTGCTGTCTTACTAGCTGCAACATTATTTTTGGCCGGGCTTACCTTCAATGTGCAGTCCTTTACTGAATAAGCAACCTTTTGTTGCTTACTCAGGGACATAGGAATTAAGGGGTATTTAAGTCTGATAAGATGAATGAGGGCTACCTGCAGCTCTGCATAGCTAAGCTCTGGGGCTCTAGAAGTTTCCCTAACATAAGACATCACTCGTGCATAGACATCGTCAGCAACACTTGGTTGGTGACTACTGATTTTGTTAAACATACTTCATTAGTGATCCCTACCACAATGAGTCTCCTGTTTTATGTTGGCAGCTATGCACAGAGCACACGCACAGAAGTAGGAATTCTAGCTCTATGGTTATTCTATTGATAAAAAGGAAGCATTTTAGTCATTATGATAGTTAATTATTCTTAATAATATCTTTAACTTTCACACACAAAGCTTTTTTCCTCAACTCTTTATTTCCGGGCATGTTATTTTTAGCATGTTTTTAGCAAGCAAAATATTTTGCAGACCAGAATTTCCCTGCAAAACAGCTGCAAGTGTAAAGATGCTAATTAATCTGTGCTCACAAACTTGCCTCTGTCAGGAGCTGAGCCACAGAGGGCATAGAAAAGGTGAAGAACTTTGGTGGGTTGCCAAATGAAGAATTGTATTTGACTGGCAAAATCTACCTGCCTGGCTAAGCTTTGCATGAACACAGTGAAAACAGCAGAACCAAAGGGAGGCAGAGAGCAAGTCTACAGAGCCACAAAACAAAGATATTTTGGGGAAAAATCTTCTGGTTCTCTGTACTATCTACATATTCTGTTGTATCTCATCAAAACAATTTGCTTTCTTCGTTGTGGCTGGCATAATTAAAAGATAGCTGACTGCATAAGTTTTGGCCTGAGATGTTGCCAAAAATTCACAGAAGTTTTCTTCATCCAGGAGCAAGTAGCAGATTTTGCCAGGTAGGAATGATGCCTTTGTACAGGTACCCTTGGCTTATCAAGAAACCTGGACCAAATCATTCTCTAGAAGACAAACTAGAGAACACTATAATCACCTGATTTCAGTGATCCAAAATATCTCAAGATTTAAAATGTTCCCAAATCAGTCTATAAACTCACTAAGGAGCAGCCCAATCCCTCCAAGGCACCTTGCTGAATATGTCAGCTGACATTGTAAAGTAATGCTTTTGGGGGCCAGGATCCACTGACACTAAAACATACCTCTCTAAACATGCTGCGGCTTTACCTTCTGACATAGCTATATGCCATTCAAAATCTGTTCACTTTTGTAGCCTTTAGTACTTTTTGCATACACTGTGGAACTTCTTAGAAATAACTCCTATTTGAACCAAAGCATGCCTCTCTTTTTTTTCACCCAGTTTGGAATAAACATGGCAGAGTTATGCTACCAATGTGAGTACAGCAAAGCTGCAGGAAGGCAATCAGCCCGGGAGAGAAAAGGCTCAGTGCCACAGAGAGTAGCTGGTGCTCTCCCTCCCAGCAGTGACCCACAGAGCTAATTAAACAGTGCTGCTGGAGCACTGCAAAGGAGGTCCTTTAGTCCTATTAATCAAAGTTTAATAACTGCTCCCAAGGGCAAGGCAATTATAAAAGAAAACTGCCAATGAGCCAAAATAAAAGTTCCACTCATAAAATAAATCATCACTGGGACAAAAAACATTGAGAGGATGAAAGTAAGCAGTAACATAAGGGAATTGAGGGAAGGGAAGAGGCAGGTACTCACTTTCTTGGATTTGCTGGTTGATTAGTGCTTGGTCATTTTCTAGTTCCTGCTCTGCTTTGATCTGTCCTCTCAGAATCTGTTGCTTTAAATCCTCAACATAGAGCTGCTGTTGCTGAATTTGTTTTCTGTGGAAAGCTTCCTGGTCTCTCAGTTTCTGCTTGTACTCTTCATGCACGGCATTTATTTCTCTGCTGTTAGAAACACTGACAGTGAATTTAAACCAGAAACTAATATTATTTGTAATAAAACAAGTCATCTTACTAAAGCTAGACAGACTACATTTAAGATACTGTTTTGTTTCATAAGGATGCATTATGACAAAAATTTGTTATCATAAAGTAGCTGTGCATATGCATGTCATAGCAGGCTGCAGCCCTGTAAGTGTAATAAATACCAGCAAACATGAAAGCTCTAGTGGTGAAGCAGGTAATTTCATTGCCAGAAAGATTATAGCAAAAAGAATTTTAAATATATTGTCGCTTTTCATTTTGCTGTAGGTTTTACAAAAAATGGAATTGTGGAGGGGGTTGTTATAAGTTACAAAATTTTATAACCACCATATATTTGTTACCTAAGTACTTCAGAGTGCTTTACAGAAATGACAAACATTCTTCTCTCTTTACAGACCAAAAGACTCCAACCTAGAAATATTTACAGGCATTGCTGAGATTACACCAACAGTTTCTGGCAGTACCAAGGAAAGACCTTGATCACCCAATTCTCTGTTGGATGCAACAACTATATTAGGTTACTGCTTCTATATTTGGAGTAGAACTGCGATCAGAGAAATGGCTAACCTGCAAAAAATTGCTTTAGTTTCCTCCAACACGGTTGGCTCCTGATTGTGGGCCACAATTTTACACACATACAGCCCCCCTCAGAGTAACAATCAAAACAGTATCGATTCTTAGCATAATCCATGATAATGTTCAGAAGAATTTAATCCTCTGAAAGGAATATATAGTTTACCTGTCCACATGCTGTCATCAAGGTATTCATAACATTAACATTCAATTATATAGAAAGGTGATACATGATCTTTGCCTACTGTTTAATTTCTAAACACCATATTGTTATATATAAATTCAGAAAATTAAACATTTGAGTCTTGAAAAAAATGTTTTGAATATATTTTACTAATATAGTAAATGAAGTACTTACTATAATTCTAAAGCAAGCAAAAATGCCAACTCTCTAAAGAGCCCCTGAAGGTGAAAAAAATCCCAAAATATAATTCCAAAGGGAATCTTTAGCACCACCATGTAGTTTGTAAAATCATTACCAACGCAAGGTAAGCTGTATTAAAAGAGTATTTGACCCTTGCTACATAGGAATAATTTTAAATCTCTATTTAGAACTGTGAGCATGTGTTCAAAACAACCATTTCTACAGCAAAACCTTGATTCTGTGCGCTTGTTTAGCAGATAAAACAAATACAGAAACAATTAAGCAGCCAAAGTCTACGATGCTCCTGGACCATCTTCACACAGAACATATATTTCACTCTCTTAAGAAGAAGTTGGAAAGTACATAAAAGCCTTAGTTTACAATACTACTGTGACTCTCACTCACATGAGAAAAACAGAATTCAGTTTTGTTGTAATGTTTGTGTAAATGTAATGCTGGTGAGAGTGACTGAAAGAGAACATCTCCTGTCCAATTGTCTGGCATGGGACAAAAAAATACAAACTTTGCTACTGCAATCTGCTATGTGGTTTGTGTCTATTTGTGACCCACATGAACAAATTATAATAGGCAGCTCCAAGATCTATTTGTCTTTGGCTTGATTACAAAGATGCCAGCACCCTGTGATTTGTAATTTTTTTTCTCTTAGATAAATTTTAATTGATCTCCAGGAAGTAGAAATGGGATGCCTCATTTCTCATTCAGCTGAAGTAGGTATGAATTGACACTCCACTGCAGCACTGAAATGCTTGCATGGCAATTACAAATGTCCAGCTCTTCAGGCACCTGTAATGCCACCAACCACTGCAGGGCAAACTCAGAGGTTATAGCTAGACTGGGTTTTAACTAAAGAAGAACCACTTTTCAAACATAGTATTAAATCTGAAGGACCTTGTTCAGGAAAAGCTCCCATGATTTCATTGTAACTCTGAGGGAGGCTTTCCATATTCTCCAAGGGAAATGTAATGGAGCAGCCATATAATCTGGAGGTTAAAGTACTGACATGAGAGCAGTTATAACACCTCTGTGCTTTCTCAAACTTGGTCTGCAACGTTTTCAAGGTATGGACTGCTTCTGGATGCCTACGCATTAAATCTAACAGAATCTCTGTGAATACTCTGATGATGAGACAGCCTTTAACCTGTTCTACCAGCAGACATAACAGACTAACAGATTCCTAGGGTGGTATGGAACTTTAAAAAGATGATTCTAAATTTGTTACTGGTTTCACATGACCCTGGGCAAGTCATTTAGTCTGAGCCATGTGTAAAAGAAGCAAAGTACATTCATCCAAGAGAAGTGATGACGATCCATTAGCATTATCAAACACCATGAAGTCAAGCTTCAGAAGAGCTGATTTATATTAAGTTATAATTATTAGCACAATTCTGTATGACATTGAGAAAATTGAATAAATCATTGCCAGCAGGCTGAAAAGCAAAGCATGTAGTAAAACAGTAGATAAAGAATTCTTGTTCTGAAACTGTTTACTAAAATTAGATAAAATCCCTGTTATAAAATTTCTCTCATTCTTCCTAACCATGACTCAGCCAATCTTTCCATAAAATTGACTTATCAGAGTTCAAACCATTTACAAACTGAAATCAAAACACATAAATAGATGAAACAACTTCGTGTTGCATTTCAATTCAAAGTCACAACATTGCTTGCAGAGGTGGTTAGGTGACATCTGTTTACAGTTGGGAGAGGGTCCAACATTGCTGAAACCACACTCCACCCCCACATTATAAAATATCAGAGGTAATCAATGCAAACAGTGCACTTGGAAGAGTGCTGTTTGCTGCGCTCAGCCTCACTAGCACATTCCCTTATGTGTGTGGTAATGGCTTTTTGCTGAACTAACACGAAACTGTGAGATCCTCTCCAACAGGCAAGTGTGCTTGCACACAGAGCAGAACACGATGCAGGCCAAACTGGAGTTATTAATCAGCTCCATACTATGACTACATCCCAGAAAGGCAGAGTACGGAGGCATACTCATACTTCAATTTAAATCTTGGAAAAAAAAATAAAGCAAGCACAGCAACTACTGCAGTAGTATTTCTATTTGTTCAGGTGATGTAGCTAATTGGTAAAATTCTCTTTCTGTAAGGTTAAAGTTCCTGTAATGAAATACTGTTGCTGAATGTATGCATACAGATTGCAGTGTTGCTGTTATTTCAGTGTCTCTCTGCTTCATCTCCTAACTTTTAACAGTACAAAATGAAAACCAGGCAGGGGAGTAAAGACAGAAGTGAATACACAGATTGAACATTAAATACTATTTTTATGAAGTTGTTTCTTAAAGACAGTTTTCTCAAGTGCAACAAAAACAAAAGGAAATTTCATGCTGAACCAGTTACATAACACATTTTTGCCAGAAGATGTTTTGTCTCTGGTTGTAAGACTACTGACTATGAGAGCAAAATGACTGGCTGGTTTGAGATGCAGATCTGTCTCTCACAGAAACTGCTGAAATCAAGAACATAAAGTCAAAATGCTACCTTTGAACATGCTATGTCATACCTACACACTCTTGCAGGTTTTGGAAGTAACATGACAGACTAAATTAAAAAATGAAATAACAATGGCCCAAAAAGAAAATAACAGATTCACACACACTTCATAGCTAATAGACAATTCAAAGAACAATCAGTTTATATAACACGTTAGAATGATTAAACTAAAACCAAATATCAATCCAGTTAACATAAGAATTTAGCCAAATTTTGTAATAAGTAGATGAGATCACTTGTTTCTGTAATCTTAAATCAGATGTACTCTTAAATTTAGGATTGAAATACTGGAAGACTATGAGATACAGGAATCAAGCATGGACTGCTATTGCTCATTTCCTCATAAGCAACCTACACTCAGTACAGTTCTAGCAGGAAATAATATAGCTTCAGACAAATGTAAGAGAAACAGCTTAATTTCCATAGGTATCAAGACATATATAAAATCTTCACAGGACCAGAATACTCTGCCATACAACATATTAAAAAAAGCAGCCCTGCAGAGAATTTAACAAAAGCGTGCAGATTTCTAGGTGTACTAAATGCAGCAAGAAGTGTCAACAGTTACCCCTCCTCCAAGCAAACCTCTGAAAACAGTAAGTAAAATTACAACAAAAAGACAACAACCTCAAGCTAAAGATAATCACAAATTACAGAGAAAATTTTCATATTATACCGATTCTGCCGGATTGTTTTTCCATCTCATTTTTCTCTCCACAAAGTTTGCACGATGCATGCTAAATGAACTGTCTGTAAATCCACATTATTTTCCAGCCGGTTTTGTTGTAAGCTCTCTGGGATCCTATTGTGCAATTCTCCTCCCCTCTTCCCCAAACACTTCTACTGCTGATGCAGAGGCTGGCGGCTGCTACAGCATAATGCAGTTTCCAGTAACTATGGCAGCAATAGCTCTGTCGTGAGGCTGAATACCTGCTGCAACAAAATCTTAAGGCTCAAATAGAGAAATTTCAGTGAAAATAATCACTGCTGCTAAAAGCTGAAATTTGCCAGCTTTTACAAAGAAAACATCAGTCAAGTTAGCATCCCCATCTCTCTGGCTGCCTAGAGTTCAAGTCCCATTTTTCTTTTATAAACGATTTTTTCCATGGGAAGAGTCAAAAATACAGCAGAAAAAGAGATGTTGGCAAGGCATTTTGCACCCTTGCAAACCCCCACACTGAGAGCAATCACTAGTTAGAGCTACAAGCCTATTCACTAACACGCATCCACGCAACTCCCCTCCAGCTCCCTCTGGTTCTATCCTCCCCCTCCACTCGTGCCCAATCCGGGGCCCTTCCCACAGGGCCTCAAAGCATCACACAGCAGCAGGCACCACGCAGCTGCACAGCATCACACATCTGCTTCTGCCTAGCACAGAGGCCCAAATCTCTCACTTCTGCTCCGTAAAGCAAAGGCAAGAGCGATGAAGGTATGGATACCTTGTATTATCACTTTCTTAAAGGAATGCCACCCAGAAAATTCAAAGCAAAATTCGGTGTGCAGGAAGTGGGAGCCAGAAATCAGTTATAATGGCCAGCAGAGTCAGAGAAACTTTAGAAATAAGAGACCCTTGGAAATGTACACAGAAGTTACCATCGTGTGAAGTACCATTTGGATTTCTGGTTAACTGGCTTGCTCACAGAAAAAACACACTTGTGCTTTTTGAGTTGTGGGTTTTTTAGCCTTTCCATGCAAAACTTCTTTTTCTTCGCCTAAGCCCTCAAAATAATACTAAAGCAATAAACTATTTAAAGCACTCCTTTGAATACCTCTCTAAAATAGACCCATTTTTGGCAAAGTCACAGATACAAGACACAGCCACACACTCTAGTACAGGTTACTGCTTTCGTGATAAATTCCAGTTCCACCAACCCAGGTTTTCCCTCACAATTTCAGTTATACATGGAATTATTTAGTTCCCCTGCTAACCCACTATCCGTGGTTCTGCTGTAAGTTGTAGGGCTTCTGTAACTGACACACGGCACTTCTCTGTGAAATGGAATATTAGAGGCATCTTTTAAGAGATGCAAAAGATGATCTTAACTTTTTTGTTTTGTAGAGTACTTTGAAATTCTCAGATGAAAGCTGTTAGTGGGAACTCAGAGTATTTTAAAAATATTAGTTGGACATGTTAACTATACCACATTAGAATAATAACTGTGTTGTTATGCTGTATCAGATTTCTCCATCCTCCCTCAGTTTAATAATGTTTTCAAGGAAATGGAGTTTAAACATGTTCCAAGTAGCTAAAATTAAGTCAGTGTACTGCTATACAACTGGAGTTTATGTTTATATGCAGTATGGTGTTAAGGCAATGACAGGAGCAAGACCTTTATTACTGACTTATTTGTGGTGACATTATAATATGATGACTGATGCCATTCATAAGCCTTCTGTGTGTTTGCTGGCTGACAGCAAACATCAGAAATTTGAAGTGCTGAGTCTCTTCTGAGTAGCAACCAAGTAAGAGTACAATGAATCACACCCTTTTTCAAGGAAATTTTCATGGCTAAACTTTTACTATTTGTGTGCTGTGTAGACATTTGTTTTGTCTCTCATTTCTCAAAATATTTTAACGTACAATTAAAGGTTGAACCGGCAATTCAATGCATGAAAAGATGAGAAAAATGTCATGCTGACAGCATGAGAGATAAGATTCATACCATTAAGTAATCATTACTGTAATGCACATATTGATATGCTCTGAAATAAAATTTCCAAAAGAAAGCAAACTACCATCAGTTTATGATGAAAAAGTACTTAAACCAATTGAAACTGAACAATTTCTGAGTTATTTCTATGTGCAGCTGCTGTGCTTATTTGCATGAATGAACCATAGTCTATGCTTGGAATTAATCTTTTCAACTTTGCCCTTAAAGCATTTTATTCTCACCAGAAGATAATTCCATTTGTCCAAGGAATTTTCAATATAGTAGCGAGTATTCACAGTTCCTACTATTGACATAAAATTTAATATATTTAGGTTCTTATATATTGCAAGTTAGTGGCAGGTTCAGAGTAGACTCCTCTAGTTATGGCTTTTAAATGCAGGTTACACGTGCAACAAAGATGCAAACCATTTACACAAAATCTAGAGTAAAGAAAGCACATGGTTGCAGAGACTTGCCTGTAACTCACCTGGATGCACAGGTTCTTGCTTAAATATGATGAAATAATTTGAAATAGAGATTGAAGTTTAGTTTGTTGCAATATGACAAAACAATTTGAATTAAAGCTTGAAGTCTAATTTCCAGCTCTTCTGGAGGAAATCATTGTAGGAGAAGGATAAAGCTAAAGGGGTCAAAAACTTCATCATGATTTAGACACTTTAATACTCTTACCTTAGTTCAGGAGAACGTTTGTTTTCCTTACAGTTTCTACATTTTTTACTGTAAAAATAAAAACAGTAAATAATAAATATTTTCAAATAAAAAGTCAAAAAACCTTCACTGACACCTATTATGCACAGAGGTGTTATTGTACTTCTCAGTAGGAAGACTCCAAGATGCAGATTGCTAGCAGCTGGGGGAGCACCAACAACTATCAAATGATAGTGGGGACAGAGAAGAAAAGAGAGACACCTACATATACACAGAGCTTTCTCTGTTCTTGTATTTTCTCCTGAGCATCTCTTTCTGACAGAGACAAGACCCTGCATTAGGGTGAAGATTTTTACTGGTGAGCAAACAAGCACACCTTGTCCATTTAGTCCTGTCTTACAGTTTGCAAAATGCCTCAGGCAAACCTGTGCTGGTTTTGGCTGAGGTAGAGTTAAGTTTCTTCACAGTGGCTAGTAGGAGGCTGTGTTTTGCATTTGTGATGGACACAGTGTTGATAATACAGACATATTTTTGCTATTGCTGAGCAGGGCTTACAGAGGGCCAAGGCCATTTATGCTTTTAGCTCTGCCACGCTGGCAAGGGAGCTGGGGGTGCATGGGTGGCTGGGAGGAGACACAGCTGGGACAGGTGACCCCAACTGACCAAAGGGATATTCCAGACCATATGACATCATGCTCAGTATAGGAGGAAGAAGGAGAAGGGGGACATTTGGAGTGATGGTGTCCCCAAGTCACTTATTAAGTGTATTGGGGCTCTGCTCTCCTGGAGATGGCTGAACACCTACCTGTCCACAAGTAAGCAGTGAATTAATTCCTTGTTTCATTTTGCTTGCATGCATGGCTTTTGCTTTTCCTATTAAACTGTCTTCATCTCAACCCATGATTGTTCCAGCTCTTACTCTTCTGATTCTTTCTCCCACCCCACTAGTGCGGGAGTGAGCGAGCAGCTGTGTGGGGGTTGGCTGCTGGCTGGGGTTAAACCATGGCAACACCTTTTAGTGCTTGACATTGACTTTTCTTAATGAAAATGGGATATTTGAGAGACCACATATATTGTTTTATTATTATATAGATCTTAGGCTAAATGTCTCAATCATAACTCCTTCCACTAGTCTGTACAGAAACACAGCTCACTGGTTACAGTAAAGGAAGACTAAGTGGATCAATTCAGTTTACCTAAGCCAAATAACTATTCAAGAGGGAAAAAAGAGCACTGGATTATGTAAAATGAAAACCAAGTATTATTAGACAGGGTTCATAGCTTATTCCTGTGAGAGGTGGACACTCATGAAAATCAAGCAAAGGCAACACCATAATGTTTTTCATTTTCACTGAAGTAACCATTTGAAACACTCTAATTAAGCATGAGGGTAATGTTAAATAAAGTAATATGCTTGTAATATCCTGTCTATGTGATTAAAAAATTGATCAACACAAACAAATCTGGTATCTGAACATGCCCTGGGAAAAAAAAAAAAATCAGAAATGTTCTGCAGTTTTGTCAGGTTAAAAAAGAGGGAAACCAAGTGGAAGTTTGTGACAAACTGTTCACAGTGCTTCTGGATTTCTGAGGGTTTTTCTAGGATCATCAAAAAACTTCTTGGACAAAAGCTCCACATTTGATGTTTATACCGATGTAAAGAGCACCTCGATATCTATTTCTCAAGATCACTAGACAAACTCCTATTTTTAAAATTCTTTGTAATTTTTCCAAAGAAAATAATGCAATGATGTGTAAAATGTTCCTCAGTAAAGAAGCAAAATGAAATAACATTTTGTACAGACAGGTATCACTGCAGCAAATGAAAAGCAAATGCAGAGATTAGATACATGAAAGAGAACACAAGAAAACACACCACTCAAGGTGGAAAGCAAGCCATTTGACTAGAAGTATGAAGAGATGTTCAAAACAGAGGTGATATTCTATGCTCATAAAAATGAGATGAGATACTTCCTCTAGAAAGAGAGAAAAGATTTTCAGTATGTTACCACACCAAAACCACTCTAGCAAAAAGCAGAGCTATCAACAGATATGAATGAGAAGATGGCTGTTTCTTGCCTTTAACAGGTCAATTGAACGTGCCAGGCTGAGAGGAATTAAAAAAGAGAAAGAATCCAATTACATTTAATATTGTGGTATTCTATTTTCAATGTCATGAACTAAAACAGAAGATATCTCAATTAATATTCCTGATACATACTAATCACTGTGTTCATCACACCAATCCTTTCCATTTCAGAAAGGCTCTAGCATAAAAGCATACACAAAACACTGAGTATGACCAGCTCTTCGACAGTTTGAAAGCAGTATATGCCTTATTTACTGCTTAAAAAAAAGGGGATCAAATTTGCTTTCTGAGATGAGGGGCTTAAAGACGACTTGAACTAAAGAGAATTTATGGGCAAACAAACCAGATTTTCATGACAAATTAGCAGAGAAAGTGAATTGGTAAGGATTACCTTGGCTAAATCATATCCCGGAAAGTCCATTCTGTGCACTGAATTAAGAATATTGTAAAAATTAAAGATTAGCTGTAAGTCAGCTATAATGCAGATATGCAAGTGAACTGAATTAATCTGTCTGATACTCTCATCTCGTTTTCTTAGTTGTGCATCAATAAATGATTTTTCAGGTTTGTTGCTTGGATATATTAATGCTCTTTTTAAGCCAGTTTGCCAATGTATTTTCTTGGACTTTTTTATTTTATCACTTAACCATGTGATAGGACTTTTATATACACCTTTCTTTTGTCTAAACCAAGTCCCTGGTTTTAGATATAATCCCACAAGAGAAATTGTTCAGTTGTTTTTTTTTCTTAGTTTTAAACTTACTTGTAAAGAGAAGAGAGGATATAATGTGGTGAATTGGAGCAACTTCCATCTAGGTTGAGCCAGTCCAAAGCTCCACAATTTAGAGTGGGTGGGGTTTCATTAATCTACAAAACACACAACATGTGACTGGAAGAAAAAAAAAATAAATCACAGCAACCGAGGAGCTTCCAAGTTATCATTAATACCACCATTGCTAACTACTGTGTGCAATGCTGTGCTCCCATGTGATTTTATAATCTCACACTTCTCCTTAGTCTTTGTTAATTAGGAAAACAGCTAAGTATTTGTTACTGACTGATAAGTACTTGTTACTGAATACATCTCTTTTTGCAGCTCTATTTTAATGTACTGCATGTTTCATTAATCAAGAAATTAAGATGAAAACAAAAAGAAGCTAAGCCCCTTAACTATAGAAGCGAGTACAAAAGGACGGTTGGAAGTATAAGATGTTACTAAATGAAAATCCATTTTAAAAGGTAGATTCTTACCAGTATCAGTTGATAATATGGCTAAGTACTAAACTAGAAAATTTATATTATGTCTTTTAATTATATAAGCCAGTCATTTTAAGAATTATCTCATTTTTTAAACATTATTGAGGTAGCCAACCAAATAATATCTTACAAGAGTTAGTTCCTGAGCTTAACATACCAAGAAATATTTTATCTATTTCTGATGTATGTAAAAATAAAATGCTTTCAGAGTCAAGAATACTTAAGTACTTAATCACAAAAATTTACCATGTCCTCTAGTATACCTTGTTCAAGACAGTGAAATGACAGAGTAAGAAGATAAATCAGAAAACTATCAAATGTGGGAAGATTCTTGACTGGTCTTCTCACTGCGGCATTCTGCCTTTTTCTTTTAATCCTACTGTGGTCATGACTAGAAATAGGAAACACTAAATTATTCAAGGGATCTGCATCATCTTTTGCTAAGCACATCTGAAAGGAGCGCTAGTGTCCTCCCCCAAAAGGTTTAGTGTCATTACAGACCATTAGATGGAGGAAATTAAGCAAGTGAATACGATGACAAGAAGAAATACTATCTTTTTCAGGCTGGCTTTTAAGAAGAAAAAAACTGGGGAAAATGAAAAATTAGGAGAGAAAAATACAGTTTTAGAACTTACTGATCTTCTTTGTCTTAAGATAGCAGCTTCTGCTGGGTGATTGAATCTAAACTTATGAGACTTGCCAAGGACAACAAGGGCACCTTTGAAAAAAAAACAAAAAGAGGCATTTACAGAATATTTATCAAACTACTACAGAATAGTATGTTAAAAAAAAAAATTCTAACCAACAGTTTTCTGACTGTCACAGAACAGAGACCTGTTTTAAAAATTTGCCACTATGAAATGGCAGAATTATCATTCTGTAATGACAGCATCCAAGCAAACTAATCTCTGCAAACTAAAGATAACAGTAAATTCGCTGTTCATATTAAAGGCCAGCATGACCTCACACCAAAAAAATAACTAACCTTCTGCTGAAAACTTGTTTTTACACTATCTTTTTAAGAATCTAGATCACTGCAAGTTCCCAGGAGCTGTACTGTTGTTTTCAACAATGTAAAAATATGGGAGCTTGATCCATTTAATCTGAATTTATTCACCATAGCCTATGACTTAGTGGCATGTAGGCTTCACCGAAATAAACTGTGAAAAAGATGAAGGTCACTTTAATCATATTATGTAATTGCCAAAGAACCCCTTCAATGGTCAGCTGCCTTAGAGCCAGTCTCCACGACTTTCCACAACAGTGCCACTGACTACAGGTCTTCCCTTTTCACTTTTTAGAAGGCTACAGACTACTGCTGCCAAAAGGAGTCAGAATATTGTCACCAATGTCTTAATTTTATTTCTGTGAGGTACTTAATTTATTTGTCCCAACTTGGAAACTCTAGCCATGTATCCAACCTTGGGGAGCGGGGCAGCAGTAGGAGACTGAGAGATGACTTTCTTAGATATGCTCAAGTTCTGTAAATTCTGGTCCGTAAACTCTAGTGGTAAATTGAATATAACATGTCATTCACATTAAAAAACAAACATTACCTTGTGACAGACGACAGGATCCAGTGACTTCACATCCATTCACAGAGCAGAGTGCACCTTGAACTGGTCGCAGTGTCACAATCCCACAGTTGTTGTCTATCATACAATGATTCCTTTCAATCCACTGTCCCTGCAAAACTACAAATCATGTATAGATTTATCACATCTGTTGAAGGTGTTGGGTTATTTTCCTCAGAATAGAGTACCACACACTGTTTGACACTATGCACACTTCACAGAGTACTACATCATGTGCAGAATAAGAAGCTTAAATTGCCATCTTTAATTGCCAGTCAAGTGCTTAGTCACAGAAAAAATCTGTTATTGAAACTCACTATTGAAAATAGTGATTTTTATTTTATTTCTGGTTCTGGATCCTTATATATCATTTTCTGATTTGTAAGCTGATGTGCAAATTTTTCTATTGTGATGAATTTTCCTAATGCCATTATAGCATTTATTGTTTATATTTTACTAATCTACTGGCAGAAAATAATTCAACTTAACCAAGATGAGCAGAATCTAATCAAAGCTGAGAGTCCACAAAGTTTCTGATTTCAGTATAAAGTCTCAGTTCTCTATCATCTGGCTCTTGTGACTGACTGCTAAAATTAAAAGTAGAAATTAAAGGACATAAAAGATATTCTGAACAATTTGAGTTTTATATGTAAAATACTTTGTCCAAATAGAGCTGAAAAGCCACTAGTTTAGGATAGAACATAGAAGCAGTTGGTTGTTATATGAAGAGAGTTTTAAATTCTAATGTAGCATTTCATAAGTGGGAAGAAAATTCTGAAGAGATCTCAGGTCAAAACTGCCGACTTTTTTGCCTCTGAAGCAAAAACAAAATCACAATATGTTATCCAACTTAAATAATTAGTCTCTTCTACGCACTTTCTTCTATAAAGAAAGCTGACAAGCAAACATTACCTAGCTATTACACATGACAAATGTAAACCTCTTGGTTTGACCTGACCATATCAGCAAATAATTTGTAATATCATTCTCTTACCAATGTCTTGATCTTGGTCTGAATCACTTCTTCCAATTTTGGTTGTTCCTTCCTGGAACAAGAAAAGAACTAATTTAAAAGTTGGTTGCGGAAAGCAGATTATATATACTGATTAAAAAAGCTTTGGTCCATCATCTTAGCAAACACCTGAAATAAATCACCTCTGAATGACTGAATAGCTTGAAGCAAATCTAATACTTCAGCCCACTGTCCGCCCTAGCGCTGTAATTACTTCTGATCCTGCAGCTATGCCAGCTTCTATGACTCCAGTAGATGAAGTAACCCTCAATGTGTGACTTTTGGACTGTGCTTGAGACAAATATTTTAAATATAAACATGCATCCTGATGTTTAAACTTCTACAGTGAGATTTCATGTTTGCAAAAATGAGATAATGCTTTTAATAAATATGCAGAAAGAAAGCTGCATAATGACTATTTACTTAACCAAGCTTTTCAGATACAAAAGTGACAAGTTTCTCATTTGTAAGGGCACTTTATCATAGATTATGAATTCTTCAATCTAACTACTAAGGAAGAACTTTTTTTCTGAAGATTACATTACTTCTCTGAAAAGTCTTCTTGGTGCTTATGGTATATGGATAAGTTACTAAACTTGAAAATTCAGTAACTTCAAAGAAAGGAAATGCCAAGCAACAAAAGTCTACAGAACAAGAAGACTCAGATCCTATTATGGGTCAATGATGGAAGAGAGACAATATTTTTTATGGTACAGTGCAAAAACCAGTAAAAAAAGAGTAATATGAACAACACCATGAGAAAAAAAGCTTCCCAAAAAAAAGGGGCAATTACCATCTATCTATTAATTTCTGTTATCAGTTCTACAATTTTTCTTATGAAAACAACGTAAAATAATTTCCAAATTCTGAAGAGACATTGTATTTAGTTATAGTAAAGTGATTAGTAAATGCACTCTAAAATTACTTTAGTGGCAACTTTTTCAGTAATATTAAAATTAATTATGGACAGTAAACTAAGTAATTTTGCATTCATAATAGAATAAATTGAATTTGCTCTCTGCTCTGAGCATAGTGTAGGCTAGATTTAAAGGTTAAGGAAAAAGTAGTAATGAAAAGCCCAAAGACTGGGAAAACAGAAGCTGTGCACTACTTTAAATTGACACAGTTATGGGTAATTATGGATAAACCACGATGTTTTCCCACATTGGAGGGAAAGGGAATGGTTATCATTCAACTCCTCACAGTGCTCAGCTATTCAAACCAACTAACAGACTCCTCTTGTACAAGCACTGCTGAGACTTCCCTTGCTGGAGAGGCTGAAAGCTGGATTGTGCCCAGTGCTCCTGCTTTGGAGTAATTACCAAGATACATGTCATTTTAATGTCAGTGGACTCAACTACAAAATATCCACCCGGGTTAGCCACAACTTCCAGAAAACGTATGATCCATATGGCCTTTGACTCACCTTAAGCAAGTGAGTTACAACATGTATTTTATACAAAAAACAACTCCTAGAAGATTTTTTTATCAAGTATCTTCTTCACTAAGCAAAGACACAGTTATTGTAATTCCAAAAGAAACTCTTTCCAACTTGCTGAAATAACTCTCTAGTAATACAATTTAATTCAGAAAAATGTATTACAGCAGTATTGGCTCCTGAAATTCACAATAGCATCCCAGTAGGCAAAGTGATTCTGGGTGAGTTTAAATCCAGCTATAAATTGCATGTGACAGCTGGTGTACAGACACTCTACAGGGTACCTAACTCAACCTGAGAAAACAAAAGCCCCCAGCCACAATGCAGGCCCAGGTTGATTTCATTTTTTAAATGCTATTACTGAGGTAACAGTTTGAATATTTAAGTTCTTTTCTAATTGGATATTGAGTATCCTACCTGACAAAGTGAAAGATTTTCAGATTAAAGGATTGCAGAACCTGACTTTAACATGTCATCGTACATCTTCACATCTGTTGAAGTGCTTTTATATTGTTAACCTCTTCTGGCCGTGTCTCATGACTAAGGGTAGAACTCCCAAGAATTCCACAGAACCACAGAGGGAGATTGCTTTCCCCCTTTACTTTTGGGAGTACTCCAATTTTCAAAAAAGTTTATGAAGTACATATTTTACTAAATATTTTTAAGCCATGCAAAAAAGATCAGTTAAATTACAGGAAAGCAGGTATCTTTCATTAATGAGAGCCAGAAAATTAAGTACAGGCACAGCATGTAACTAATACTATGGAATATCAAGAGACTAAAAGAGTATTTATTCCATATGATCTGAAAATTGCTGCCATGACCTCTCTCTAGAAGTAAAATGCAAAGTGCTGTTGTATGTTGAAGCCCTAATATGTAAGAAACCACTAATGTTTTACCTGCTGGCTGTTCAGATGAAGGTAACAGACACCAGAGACTAAAAGATGTAAAGCACAAAGAAAAGAAAAGGCAGCATCTAGGAGCAAAGAAAGAAGGGACAAAGATGTTAGTGTGACAGAGACACGAATTACTTTAGAATGTGACCCTTCATGCCAGGTTATTCCACTAAAATTAATATATTTAAATTATTTTAGGGATTGTCAAAATTAGTATGGGAAAACATTTTCTGTTTCCAAAACAACAAATAATAGAAAAAGCTAGTAGCGACTGATTCTAATAAATATTTAATGTTAATGTAGGGCTTAGTAGTTGAAGTTGCATGCTGATCAGCACTGGGCAACATTACTTGGTACTACCTGGCACAATTTCTTTGTGCTGGCATGAGAAAAATGAGTCAAGTTTCTCATTCAATATGACAAAAGAACAGCATGGGGTTTTTTTAGGTATTTGTTTTCATTTTTAAGAGGCATAAAAAAAAATCCTCCTACCCTAAACTATAAGCTAGTTTTGGATAAAGACTTTTTATTACTAGACAGATACATGATTTTCAACCACATTAACATGTTCTGCCAATGAATGCACCTCTGTAGAGGTGCCTATCCACTATTCCTTTCACATTAGAGAGCATCAATATTTCAGTAATTTCCATTCATTTAAACAAAAGTTGAAGTCCAGCTTAATACTGGACTTCCACTCCCCCCAAGTATTTGACCTTACCACGCACAATATATGCCACAACATGGAGCAATATACATAAAATGTTATGAAATGTTCTTGGTGAAAACCTTGCCTTAAATGAGCAGTTACACAGACAAATAGCATCCATGAGGCCAGCATTTCTACCTCATCTCCAAAAACAGCTACTCAAGTAGAATCACAAGCAATTAGCCTTCATGCCACACCTGCAATCTACTTGGTAGACCTGGTAGGGCTAAAAGCAATACATAGAAGTCATTGCCAAAGTGAGTCTGTGTTTATTAAAAATTTATTTTTATCTACACATATACAAATATTCCATTCTTGGGTGTACAAATACTTCATAAAATGTGGACCAGTATGTCTGGTACAAGCACTATCCTTCATGTTTCCACATACAGGCACACATAACTGTTCTCATGCTTTGTAAACAAACTACCACTGCCTATTTTGAGTATTTTGCTTTGCTTATGATACATTATCAAATAGTTTGCACATGCTTTCATAAGAGGTCGACTTATGTTTGTATATGAATATAAGGTCAATTTATATACGAACTCATCTTCTCCATTTCCATGTAGTTTCTGCTTTTTTCCCCATTACATGTCTTGTGATCTGCAATCTTCACTTTTTCATAGCTGTTGTAATGTCACTCTAATCACTCTCCATTTCCAAACAAAACAGATGCTTTCAAATTAGAGGGTAAAAAAAGACAAGTGACAACATCTCACCCTGAGGTGATACAGCACCACTCCTGTGCTGAGGATATCATCATCCATGGCCATTAGGTGAGGTAAACTGGAATCTATTGTTACTCCAGCTTTTTCTTTGTTGATGTCCACACTGTATTCTTCCATGATGGCTTTCCTGTCTGTCCACTTACTTGTCCAGTCTTTGGTCAATTGTTCAATCTTAAAGAATAGGAGAGGAAACTGTTTCATTTACTAAGCAGGTTAATTTTTCTCATACACAAATTTCTTCAGAAAGATCAGCAATTTTTTGTCAGTTACTGGATGCAAAACTCTTTCATCAGCTGCAGTGTGGGTATATTTCCAACAGCAGCACATTTCTGTGGCAAAAAAAAATTTTGAAAAAACCTGTACTACTACCAAGTGAAGCCAGTTTAATATATCGGAGACTCGTTCCCAGAATATCAGAAAGAAGCGCGATCATGCTAACAAGTTATTTTGCCTGTC
The DNA here is from genome assembly GCA_013399895.1 of Serilophus lunatus. Taxonomy (NCBI): domain Eukaryota; kingdom Metazoa; phylum Chordata; class Aves; order Passeriformes; family Eurylaimidae; genus Serilophus; species Serilophus lunatus. The sequence continues at coordinate 115,290 of VXBA01000121.1, forward strand.
TTTGAGCAAAACTTAAGGTCTCCAAAACCTTCCCAGGTCACAGGTTATCGAATCTGAGTAATTTTAGTGAGTATGCAATAATCCCATTTGAATAAATTGGAGGAGTTTAATCTTAGAAAGGACAGACAATGTATAATGACTTATTGTGGTATATTTAGACAGCTTTCAATCAAAGAGTAGATTCGGCAGACTTAGTGATACAAAATGGACTGTGTCCCACTGAGGACACGAGACTTTCATCACAAATTGGTAGAGTGCACTTAACATGCATTAAGTAGTTTCCTGCAACTTCAGAGCAAGAAGGAAAGGATTAAGACAAAAGCATTTTCACAATGGTTTCAGAACTACAGCAACATTACCCCTATCCCCCTGGTCAAGTTAAACAGGAGATAGTTACAGCATCAAGTAAATCATACACACCTTCATTTCATTCTGAAGGACCAGCTCAGTCAGGTTTCCATCCCTGTCATCACTCCAAGAGGGACTGGAATTCCTCTATATAAAAAACAGCCACCAAGATCTACAGGTTAGTTTCCTTATTCACAACTGGCAGGCATGTTATTTCACTCTACAGCGTTTCAAGACGATGAACTCAGGAGAAGGAAAGACAAAATACATGTGCTGCCGTCCAGCATGTAGCCTACATCTCTCTGGCTATTGCGTGCAATTTTTTGTGGGTAAAGAACTGGCAAAAAAGCAATAAGAAAGAGACAGTTCTGTGTAAATAAATCCTGAAGGATAGTTCCCATCTCTCTCAGCAAAACACCCTCTCCAAGGCTTGGAAAACCAAGACACTATTATTATTCAAAAGGAGAAAAACACCAGGGATACAATCTGTATTGTGAGGGCTCATAGATGTTCACAACTTCTTTTGAGGGACAGAGCATTCAGGCAGAGTAGAATTGCCAAGATACTTTCAAGGTCACTAGAGTTCACAAGTCTGGCAGGAAAATTACATTAATTATTAATATTTTGTACTGTCTTGGTGCTTCCATATCCTTAATATTAAAATATTTCTATTTCATGATATTTCTGCACAGGAAAACCATCCAACTCTCCATGAAGGGCTAAGAAATCCTTTTGAATCGTTACATGACTGCTTATACTTCAGGTTCATCAATATAATGACAGAAATGACTGAAATGCAGTTAATATATAATAAGTATATATGAAAATATAGCATAATTAAATTATAATAATTGTAAAATTTCCCTCCAGTTACAGTAAACACGGAAAGATAAACAGATCAGATAGAAGTAAGCTAATGTGGCTCCCTAAAGTAACATAAAAGCTCCCAGGAGGGAAGTGTTCCTACATACCAGTTCAAAGCTCATCAGCATGGTTTTCAACCTATCAATTTCTTCTCTCAGTTCTCTGATCAGTTTCACATTTGCATCCTGAAACATTGAGGCATAGACCATTGGAAAAATCATTCTTGAAAAAAATCTAGCTAAAGAAGTCAATGCACAGATATTTCAACAGCCAGGAGGAGAGGAGAACAGGCAAACTCATAGCAGTACTCCTTGCTTCATTCTGCCAGGCCCCTGGGATGTACTGCCTAGGTGCTTCCTATCCTTCATAGGTTCTCTTTATCCATAAACTTTGTTCCATCTCTCTTCTGAACATACATCTACCACAGCATTTGTTCCCATCATGACTAGCTGGATACGTTGCTACTTTTAAGGATTTACCTTCAAAACAGTTACATTAGGTCAGAAAAAATTTAACACTGGTATGTAAAATCAGACTAGAGAAGACTAAGCCAGGATGTCATCAAGCATGGTATTACAAGCCCTTGGAGCTGACACACAAAGAATTTCGTGCCTGCTTGTGTGTAGGCATTTATCTCACTTTCAGAGTAAGCATTTCTGCACTGGTTCTCTCTGGAAACCAGCTTTTTACAGTCAGTTCAGGGAAACCCTTGAGTCAAGAATCAGCTTTCTCTGGGCTGCCAGTGACACTTCGGTTCAGGTCAATTTGTAGTGAGGGGGGAGAAGACTGAAGAACTCGGGAAAAGGATCCAGCATGGGCTGTGCAAGAGAATGATGGGCACACAAGCTGGGAGGCTGAGAGACTGTATGTGATGAGAGGCTTACCTAACGTCTACTTTACTTTAGCCTGTCACAGAGCTGAGAACTGCTGCTGACAAAATCAAGCACAATATTTCTGCCACCAGTGATACCTGAAAACTAGTTATAGGTGCCGGTAATACAGATCCAAATTAAATTTGGGAAACCTGGGATTAGGAGGGTTTAATTCTGCCCAAATTTAACAGAGTGTTGTTAGGAAAGTATGTCCCTAAGACTCTACCCTTTTATCTGCAGAAAAAATCTTGATATACTCAGGCCAAATCAGAAAAGAATAGTATTAAAGCTGTAAAGTCAATGACTTAAAGATATAAGGAAATACTGGAATCTGACTTTTTTGAAACCTAAATTCAATGGATATCCCTTAAATGGACACACTGTGATTCAGCCCTTGTTATGTGATCAGGTGTAACAGCAGAATCAGGTAGAAGACCAGGTGAAGAATACTTAGAGAGCAGCAATTCAAGAATTTTATATTTCTAGCATATGTGTATGTAGATCCTTATTACTATGTATAATTTGAATTTTGCTGTGAAGAAAGACAGAATTATACCTTTCCCCACGGATTATTTTTAATGCTGATTCTTATTACTATAGTGTTTAAAACCTCCACAAACTACTAATCAAGCTATTTTAACACCATATTTTTGATTAGAAGAGTTTATGTTTTTCACATTTGATAAATGTGGACTGGGGGCAAGAGTGGAAAACGAGCAAAAAGCATACGTTGAAGGTTTGCTTTAAGCATCTGGACTAGCATTGAACGAGAATGGTACAACAGGAGCAGCAACAGAATTCAGTCCTCCAATGCAGCATCTGACTCTCCTCTTAATACTCTACCAGCTTTTAACTTGTGCTGTCTGTAAAGGACCCTTACACAATCAAACAGATGGATCTGCCACACAATCAGAGTTCATTCCTGGAACAGGCCTATTTTGTGCCATAAATGCGGCTGGGATTCTGTGGACAGTATTGTTCTGAAGTATTTAAAGGCTTTATTGTTTTTTGTACTAAAAAGACGACAAATTGAGACTATATAGGCTACCTGAGGTGTGGCATATTAACTTTAAAATTCTTGACTGCAGCCTTAACAGTGTTCATTTAACTTGCCAAAGGAATGGTTGCAAGGGTTATGCACTTACGGTAACAGGTTAAATAATAACAAATAATTGTAACATATCTGTAACTCTACCAATGTTTAGGATAAAGACATAAATTAAACAATATGTGTCATAACAATTCAAAGATGATTGAAACCCAGTGGACAGAGATGAAAAATGTCAAATATCGGAGAAATTCTAAATGTTTTAAACTGTAGGAGATCAAAGAAATTATTTCTGTAATATCCAGGTTCCTATTTAGCTCTCATTAACATGGGAAAAAAGAAGCAAGAGCTTTCTTCATAGAGCAGATGTTCTGAATAAACCTTAAACTACACACACAATAAAATGGGACAAAAATGAAAAGCAGAACTCAAGACCTCACCTCATTCACTCTGGGCTTGTTAATAATATTTTTAGCATTTGAAGCATATCTCAAGGTACTCATGGTCTCATTGTAGCTGGAGCTGGCAGGAGAGATAGCTACAGACAGAAAACAATTAGATAAGAAACACAATTTTAAAAAGTAATCAGTTTAACCAACAATTTTTCAAAAAGATTTTTTTTCCAGTCTTTGTTCTTTAAAAAACAAAGCAGAAAATATACTTAGGGTTATTTAATCAAATTCTCAGAAAATGTCTTCTCAATCACTTAAAATCAAAGCTATGACCTCGAGAACTCAATCTCGTGCACAATCAGCATGCCTTTTCATTTCCTGGAGTATTCTACGGACTATTTATGAAAATCTTTACAAGGGCAGATTCTAAATGATATAATTGTCTTCTCACTGCAGTGGAATACGAATGTAGTGATGTTAACAAAAGAAATCAAACTCACTGGCAATCATAATGGTCTTGGAGTTGCCCCCCAGACTGTCCTTTAAAAGCCAGGTAAGGATGGAGTCACGGTACGGGATGTAAGCTGGTCGCCTGGTCCCACCGACGCTGCCTGTGGAAGGACTGTCCGTGTGACTGGTCTCTCCTTCACTTGCTATGGAGTTAATGCTCTGGCAGCTGCTGAACATCTGTGAATTTTGTGCTGAAGGAGAAATACCACAGAACTCAGGAAAGGGATTATTCCTTTCCACCATGGATACTTAATTTTCTTAGACATCACAACAGTTTATGAGGACAACATAGCTGCTGTGTTCAGCTTTTTGTTGTCAATGAAAATAAACATGAAGATACAACACATGGTAAGCAAGTCATATGCTTTTACAACTACCCTTCCATATAAAGAACTAATGTGCTTACCTAAAGTGGATATGACAATTCCAAGTGTAACTAATGACTTGTTAATATTGGCACCTTCAGTAATTCTATCTTTACAGTAACTGGGATCAGCTCTTTCACTGTAGCAATAAACATGAAAATGACAATGCAAAAAAAAAAAATTAATTATAACATAGTCAATATGAAAACATTGTGTGCTTTCAAGAAATACAAGAAAACAGAAATCATGAGGTTTGCAGTTAAAAACACATATGCTTTGAATACTTTATATTGCCCTCTATTTCAGAAAGTCCAAACAACCATGAGCAAAGGCTATTGGTGCAAGATTTTGTTAAAGAACTTTTTTTTTGTTAAGGAACTCTTGGAACATGAACAACAGAAGCAGGGAGATATAACTATTTTCTCCTGCCCGTGGTTAGGCAGCCATGAGGAATATATTCCTTTTTTAACTCTCTTTTCAAGCTCAGATTTAGGAATTTAGTAATTCCAACAATTGCTGCAGGAAAAGCCAATTAATAAGAATATAAGGTTGAATGGAATTACCTTAAATGTATGCAACAGCACAGGATTGGATCTGAGGACCCGGGAGTTCCCTTCCCCAGTGAAAACCAACACCCAGTACACAAGAACAGATGACATAGACAATATTAGCTTAATATTCCCTGTTACCATATAAGAAAGTCAGGCTTATTGTTAGTTAAGGAAATTTTAAAATATTAAACTTCATCTTTTAAGGCAGTACTGGCAGGATCTTCAGAGAAAATAACCCCTTTGCCCCTCAGTATATTATTACCTGCCTGCAAGGTCCACTAAGTTGATCTTGCTTGCAATTTCAGAGGGGAGATTATTCTCCAATATAGCCTGGAGAGAAAAACATAAATAAGAAAGACTATTCCTCTTAATTAATTAATATAAAGTTGATGCGCTCTTTCGTTTGAAACTGAGTTATACATATGACTCACTGCCTTTCTTTGCCGCCTTGACCCTACAACTATGTTCAAACTATTAACAGTCTCAACAGTTTTCTCACCCCATAGAGAAACTACCCTCTTATGCCAATTTCCTCCTGGAAAAAAACTTTACTGCCTAATCACTGTGAAAGGCCTTCTTGTAGATCTTGCACAGTTGTTCTCCACTAATGTATTCCAAAGGTCTTTTGTGAAGCTACAGAAAAATATCTCAAAATGTTCTGTGATTACAGGATGTTAGAAGTGTGAGATAGAAAAGGTCTATTGGATCACTAAATGAGTTCTGTGCCAGGGAAGGATATAATTCCTTCAGAGAAAGGCTGCATTGTCTCTGGGAGAGTAATGGATGCCAAATGCTAAAATATGAGGACATCTAAAAAGCTGGACAAATACAAAATTTTGATGTTAAACTAATGCTATACTTTAATTAAGGATCCTGAACAAGTGTGACAAAACATAACTTCAAACATAATCAGATGCAATTTTCACAGCATCCTAGAAAGAATATTGCGTTTCAAAGGGCTGAATAAAACCTAAAACGTTTCTTTTTAAAGTGAGCCTTTGGCATCACTTCTGACTACAAGCTTGCACAAAGGAACAGAATACTTCAGTAAACACTCAACACATCAGGCAGTATAGGAAGTGTAGCACATCTGCAGTGTGATCCAAAGGAAGTAAGTAACAGCTTCCACTGAGATTATTACAAACAGCACAAAACAGCAACAAGTAAACAATGCACAATATAGTGAACAATGCTTTTGAGCATGAAAAGGAAGTCGGATTATTTTTAGCTAACCTGAGTGTAGTGGATGGTGAAGATAGCATGGGATCTGCTGCTGGCACTGTGAATGTGTGTAGCTGCTGTGATTCTAGAAAGAAGAACAAACCATTCAATTACAAATGGTTGGAGGAAAATAAAAATAAATACAGCAGATAAATGAAGATGAAGGAACGTGAAACTTAGAGATTATAACAGGCTGTGTTCTCTCACAGAGCATTTGGCAGAGAACCTGGAAGGGTGGAAACCAAGGATTCATTAGAGGTGTTTCTGTCCACCAGCAGGACTCTCAAGAAATATCTTAAAGTAGCTTTACAACACAGGGATAAGGAGTTGTGTAAGTATAGAACAGAGCAGGGAAGTACAGCCAGCAATAGCATTGAACAGTTCACCCACAAAACCACTGAATGTACCAGTCTAGCACATTTTCTCCACATTGTCCCCATTTTTATTCCTTGGCACTTCCAAAGGGTCCAAAAAGCTTCATACCCTAATTCTGGGGCTCTTTTATGTCAAAGGGCTGATATGGTTCTTTTATACTTTAGAGGAGTCCTGTGAGATTAACCAGTCTACTCCAATGAGTATTAAATGAACACTGTAATTCACTATGTGGCACTTGCTTGACTTTACGCCATGGACAGACTGGTCACACGGCTCTAGTGCTCTGACCCACTACACTCTGCACCTGCTCCTACTAAATAAAGATATTGAGAAGCTTGAATGTGTCCAGAGAAGGGCAACGAGGATGGTGAAGGGGCTGGAGCACAAGCCCTGTGAGGAACGGCTGAGGGAGCTGGGGTTGTTCAGCCTGGAGAAGAGGAGGCTCAGGGGTGACCTTATCGCTGTCTATAACTACCTGAAAGGAGGTTGGAGTAAGGCAGGGGTTGGTCTCTTCTCTCAGGCTCCCAGTGACAGGACAAGAGGACACGGTCTTAGGCTGTGTCAGGGGAGGTTTAGGTCGGATATTTGGAAAAACTTTTTCACAAAGAGAGTGATTTCCCACTGGAATGGGCTTCCCAGGAAGGTAGTGGAGTTACCGTCCCTGGATGTATTTAAGGATAGGTTGGATGATGAACTTAGTGACATGATTTAGATGGTTTAGATAGTCTAGGTGGTTTAGATGATGGATTGGTGTTGGATAGGTTGTTAAGTTAGGTAAAAGGTTGGACTTGATGACCTCTACGGTCTTTTCCATCCTTGTTAATTCTGTGTGTAAAAACTGCCTTCAGTAAACTCTGCTTGCTGTTAGTACAGTGGTTATCCTTTGCCCCATGAAAGGCACTACCCATGTGCAAGGAGAGTGTCCCCCCCTATCTTTTCCTGCATAATCAGACATGGAGCTGTCAAGCCCCCTCTGCTCCTCTCCTTCCTTCAGCCGTATGGGGCAATTGTAACCTGTTCACCATTTTCTTCATCCCTAAGATCCTACTGATGTTCGTTTGGCATCATTTCCTAGACTGCAAATGTTTTAAATTAGTTTGATTGAATTTACACTATGCTAATAAATACCGTGCATAATATTTTATAAAATTAAAGACTATAGGAAAACAAAAGTTTTCTGTATATTCCAAATAAGTTTTGGAAATAAATACTCAGAAAAAGAAGTTGTTGCACTGTTTCATGCAAGTGACATAGTTTGAAACTACAGCATCACGGGAACTTACAAAATATTGCACCTCTCATTTTGTTTTCTTTGCATCTTTGATTTCCTTAATGATGAGACAACTGTAGGATTACACTAGCAGACAGACTGGAATTTTGTTCTTCTGAAATAGTTTCTTCTTACCATAGAGTTGCATCTATTGATTGCTGCAAGCAGAAGCACTAAACCCCAGTCCTCATGTATATTCTATGGGGTTTTTTGTGATAATGCAGCTTAGTTTTAATTTATTTCCCAGCATCACTGTTATTCTAAAATCTTGACTGCTCTTATGATAAGATTTAGAATTAATTTTAGAACTGTGATTTGCATTTAGAGGGTCCTTTCAAATACGACTTATTACATTGCTGTAATGGCAGTTGTAAAGATATTCAAGGCTTCTTGTAAAAAAGATAAAAAAGTGTCTTGACTAATGAGAGCAAAAATCATTGGCTTCACCAGTATGTCAGATCCTACAGTTCTCTCATTACAAACACACACGATTTGAACTAAAAACTTAAAAACAATATTTATAGAAATTAACCCAAATAGTTATAAACCAAATGCTTTTAGAAAATAAGCAAATAGACACTATTTTCTGCAATTTTAAATCACTAAATTATACTAACAAGTGAGTTGTAAGCTACATAGTCTAAAGTGTCATGAGCAAGTGAAGGGGAAAAACACGTCTGTTTACTACAAAATGTTTACTTGGCTTGCATTTTTTATCACAAACAGATGGTTAAATTTTGTGGGTAAGTCAGTATGGATCAGTTTTAAAGAAACACCTTCATGAGTGCTTGTTGTAGATGCTATGAGGATATGTAACATCTTATGTGTATGCCATATGCAGGATCAGCAAATCAGACATCCTGTCATGACAAAGCATAGGCAACACTGACAGCAAAATAAATATCAATGAAAAGAACATAGTGAAAGAAGTGTTAAATACAGATGGAGCTGGTTTGTTCCATAAAATACCTTTTCGCTATTCCTTCTTCTAGAAGTTTTACAACTTGCTTGTAGTCTGTAACTAAATGCTGAGTCAATCCTGCCAAAGATTCAAGAAGAGTTAAATAAACAGTGTTCTCAGAAAGTTTCAGCCATTTTATTCAACGATTTAGCGAACATCAGGAGCATAAGGACGTGCTGCTGAGATGCCAGCCTATTCTACAAGTAGTGTCTCAACTAGAGTAACTTTTCTTAAAAAAAACCCAACTATTTTTAAAAAATAAAGTTAAAAACTGCAGTCAATCCTTCATTATTTCACTGACATAAGTATAAAAAATGCCTTGTACCTTCATAGTGCAGACCTTTTACCAACTTCTCTGCAGGAAAATGTTATTTCAAAGCCAGTATAACTCTACTACAATAAATTTTCAGCCGTGTGACTGCTACTAATTGGGTACAGAGCCTGTACAGAAGCTTATTCCCATTGCCTCTGGACAAAGGCTCTGCTCACACAGCTAGCAGAATTGAGAACCAACCAAACCTCTGTGAGTATTTGCCACTTACTTAACCAGGCTTTCGCCTGAACTTTGGAGTCTTCATGCCCTTTCCTCTTCAGAGAGGGTTTTTGAGGGATCTCGCCAGATGATGATACAAAATATCCGGCCTTTTCCTTGTCTTCTGCTTTCAGTTTGGTACGTTTTAGTTTTGGTTGTTTTGGGGTGAGGCTTTGTTTGTTTGTTTTGTTTTCTATTTGATTTTAAGGGGGAGAAAACCCTTAAGGCAATGAAAGAAATACTGCATTCAGAGCCTACTGCATTGGAGGGGTGGTCCCGACTAAGCGGCCCCAGTGGAGGGCACGGTGCTGGGGTGCTCTACCGGCACTGCCAGCTCCTCGCAAAATGCACATTCCAGCAGATGTATGAAACGATGTCCAACGAGCTTGTGTTTTCTATAAATTCAGTTTCACATACGTTGTTTCCACCTTATGGTGATGACTGTTTATCAATTGTACTGAAGTGACTCCTTAAAAATCATCTGAGTCATGAAGCAAGACTGTCATACAATGCCTAGTAAAACATTTGTGCAGAACATTTTATCTCACAGCTGGAATCCAGGGCAACTTCCTCCCTTGCCACAGATTTAGGTTTAGATTGTTTTACTACAGATCACAAAAGTGTGGGTGAAGGCAAAGTACTGAAAAAAAATGGTTTATTTGGATCAAATAATCTATTTATTGCTAGAATGTAAGTCAAGATTAATAGAAAATTCAACAAAACTGAAATAAGTACTTCTGACATTGCTAGTGTCTATCCTTACAGGACAACAGCTTGCTTAATTTTAAACAAAAGCAAAATCTAAGCCAAAGATGGAATTTACTTTAGTCCTTTAACAACTGATACACATAAAGAAGAAAAAAAAAAAAAGATTTTTGGATCATCCACACATTTAAAAAACCCTAACTGCAGTGTGCATGCATGTGTACTTGCACACACACTGCTCTCTAGTGTCCCTTTACAATACATTAATGCCAGAAGTCATCACATTTTCCATTTGAGAAAGAGGCCCTTTATTTTTCCAGCAGCACTGGGATCTTCAAAGCTTAGAATATGGAAACTATCTACATTGTTTTCCCAGACCCTTTTTTCAGGGTCTTATTTAACTGCATAAACCCTCACTTATAAAATGGAGGCATGGATAAAATACAGACCTGCCTACATTTTCATAAGCATTGGAATGGTGAATATAGCACAGTTCAAAACTTTTCTTTTTATAAGACTAATAAAATATTGCAAATGTTGCTTGAAAAGAAATGATACAAGTGTTATGTTACCTGCTAGAAAGAGAAAAGTAATTTCCAAATCCTATAGAAGGATCAAACCCACTTATTTGTCTAGAAGTCTGTGTTGGAGTGAGAAAGGATCTCCCCCAGAAATCTGTCTCAGAGGAATAAAATACATTGCATCATTTCCTGATTTAAGAGAGGCCAATTCCTTAACAGTGCAACCATCTGTGAGGGAGAAGTTTGAAACGATTCCAATCCAAAGCACTGAAACACTTTCAGCATTTTAAAGGCTACAATCTCTCAGCCTTTACGTGAAAAAACGATGGGCTAGAAACTATTCAAAATACTTAGTTTTCAGAGCTAGGAATTCCTGAGTGGGCTTGCAAATGAAAATTGCATTTCCCAGAGTATCTAAGCATCATTAAAGGAGTTAAGTTTTCTGATTTTACTCTTTGTCTGTTCTTCATCCACTGCAAACTGTACTCCAGATATCATTGACACCAAATACACAACTGAAACTAATAGCACCCTGGGGAGCTCCTGATCAAAGTCAGCAAACCTTAAAATTGCTGATTGCTTGCAGGATTTATGACACAAAGACAGGTGCTAGTCCTTAACTTGTTTGACCTATGAAAAAAAAATGGAAAATTTCTGAGCTTTGTTGATGTTTGCCATTTTTATTTCTCCCTTACAACAAATTGTCTGCAAGGGAAACACAAAACAAGCTGCCCCTCTAGTAGACTTGCTGCTAATTTTGATCTCAGCCATTTAGCTACTGAAAATAATCTGGTACTCTGATCCTGCATAGAGACACTACATATTGCATAAACTGCACACACAGAGGCAAATTTAGTACGTATTTATATACACTTTTAAAAATGAAGTACATCATCTGTTGCCCTAAACCACTGATTCACCAGTCTGAAATCACTTCTGCTCACGTGGTCTCATAACAGCATCTAATGACACCCCATGATGGCTTCACTTAATTTTTCATGCATGTGATCAGTTTTTCAAAAACGTGAATCACATCATTAAAATTTTTCTTACAGGCATTAACACAATGATTTTTTAAGGCTGTCGTAACATACAGAGCAAGAGAATCTTCTAAAGCAAATTATTAAAACTGAATTTACAACTATGGCTAAAAGTGGAAAATTTTACTTAACCTTTGCCAATATATTTTTCTTTTAGATGACAAAATCTAATCAACTGAGAATTCTTATGGCATACTTCAGAACTCTAGCATAAAATTGTTCCACTCAAAATTTTCAGTTGTGTCTAAGTATAAAATCCTTATTCAAAAGGAGTAAAGCAAAAACAAAAAAAACCAAACACAACAAAAAGTCACTACAGAATTGAAAAAGAAGTGACTGAATTGATCTGGAAGGTTCCAGAAGACAAAATAGTGACAAAAGGCAAGCCAGCCTACTGGCAGAAGCTATAACTGTATTTTCTTTTAAAACTTGGAAACTCCATTATATGCAGCCAAGGAATCACTGGAGATATAAGACCCCAGAAAAGGGATGGAAATTCCCAAGGAAGGAAGCAGTTTAAAGACCTTTTCTTGTGTGGTGAATGAGCAGCTGCTAAAAGAGAATAATTAGTATCTGTACTCCACCAACAATGCAGTTCTCCGAAAGCAGGTAGAAAGGGAATCTTGGAAAGATCTCAATAAAGGCCAAATGTCTACGAATCTGCTTTTCATAGATTGATAAGTCTGCCATACTAATGAGACCATCAATTCATCTCTTTTCCAACTCTCCTTAGACAGGATGTTGATGTGCTGGGAAAACACAGCTGAAATAACCAGAAGGCCAGATAGGCCCTTGTTTATAAGGCCGTGCAAGTTCAACACTTTCCAAGTGCTGATTTCAAATTTTGAGAGGAGGAATCGGCCACAGCTATCAGTTGTTAGATGTACTATGACCAATACAGCAGGTGTCCAGAGAGTCAGAGATGGGAAATCCCAGGCTTTATTCAATCACACAGTCAAGTCACCCTATCTGTTGTCACAAACTGAGACAAGAAATCTATTTAAAAGCCAGAACAAATCAGTATCTGATCTGACGTGACAGGACCCACAAAATACTGTGTCACATGCATTTTGTGTATTAAATGCATACCCCCAAGTGTCACTACCCACCTGGTGGCCAGCCAACCAGTTGCAGAGTCAGTGACACCAGAGGCAACCTTGGAATTCTGCCCACTAGATATAAAGCAAACTGGAAAGGAAATGCATGTGCTTACTTCCTAAACAAACACTAATTTATGAAACTTGTACCAGTTTGGAAAAGGCTCTTCCTTCTGATCACCACTGTAAAGCTACTCCATGATTTTGTGCCAGTGCACAGATTTCGATACATGCCTTTTCTCGGTTGTTGGTCAGATACACAGCAATGTAGCAATCAGTCTTTACAACAGTAGCAAACCAATTCACAAAATACAAAAGGCCAAATTACAATTGAAAGCTGTGTGACACCCTGAGATGAAGGCACCAATCAAAACTGCAAATAAACTGGGAGTAGAAAAACAAGAGAGGGGAACCAAAATAAGAAAGACAACTGAAATGGGAAAAAATACATCTGTTTCATTTTTCATCTTTTTTCTGCCACATGAGTTGAAAGCTACAACTCATTAAAAAAAAGCAAAGCCATCCAAGGGGCTGCTGTTACAACCATGAAGGAGTAAAATGTAGGGAGAAAATTTGTGTGGTGAAAGCTCAATTGGATTTGAAGCTGGGCAATACTCTGATGGACGATAAAAACAGTTCTTTTAAATACATTAATAGGTATGAAAGCAGAGAGGCCCTAACAGAAAGACCTTAACAAATCAAAGAGCTGGGCAATCATCAACCATAAAAAGTTTAACAAAGAGCCAGATTCTGCACCTGGGGTGGGCAACCCTGAATGAATGTATAGGTGGGGAACAGGAGCCCGAAGAGCAGCACCACGGAAAGGGACCTGGGGGTCCTGGTCGATGGCAAGCTGAATCTGAGCCAGCAGTGCCCTGGCAGCCAGGAGGGCCAACTGTGTCCTGAGGAACATCAGGCAAAGCATCGCCAGCCGGTCGAGGGAGGGGATTGTCCCGCTCTGCTCTGCACCGGGGCAGCCTCACCTTGAATATTGTGGCAGGTTTAGGCACCACAATATGAGAAAGATATTAAGATATTAGAGAGTGTCTGAAGGAGGGCAAGGAGGATGGTGAAAGGCCTTGAAGGGAAGCTGTAAGAGGAGTGGCTGAGGTCATTCGGTCTGTTCAGTCTGGAGAACAGGAGACTGAGGGGAGACCTCACTGCAGTCCACAGCTTTCCTACAGGAGGAAGCAGAGAGGCAGGCACAAGTCTCTTCTGTCTGGTGACCAATGACAGGACCTGACAAAACGACCTGAAGTTGTGTCAGAGGAGATGTAGGTTGGATATGCAGAAAAGGTTCTTCATCCAGAGGATGCCCAGGCACAAGAACAAGTTGTCCAGAGAAATGGTCAGAGCACCAGACTGATAGAATACAAGAGGCATTTGGACAGTGCTCTCAGGCCCATAGTGTGATTCTTGGGCCTGTCCTGTGCAGGGCCAGAAATTGGACTTTGAAGATCCTTGTGGGGCTCTTCCAACTTGTATGACTCTATAATTCTATGAATTAAAAAGTCATGATGGTTTTAATCATATAATGCACCTACATTACCCATCCTGCACTTTTTCAGTTTAATGAAGGAAAATGAAGCTTATAGGGTTCTTACTTGGGTAATACAGACTTTAATCATGGCCTGTCCTGCAACATCCAACAGTTGAATTTATCTATTTTTTTTTTTTTAAATGTGTATTTTTCTGCCCAGGTCCAGAACATGTATGGGAGGGACCTCAGGGTGGTCTGGAGTAGTCATTTAGAGCTGATGTTGGTGGATTTCTTGATTAAATCAACACATTTTTAAAAGAAAAGAAAGCAGAATATCATGGCTCACATATGACCTATGTCTGGAAAATCAAACAGAAAATTGCAGGATATCCAGCCAGTAGGAAAACAAGAGGCAAAGCTTTCTGTGCATTGCACATGATCACACTAACAAGAAAATCATTTCAGTAAAGTAACTCTTCAAGAGTAGAAGCAATTAGGATCATGCCAGGAATGTATGCAGAGACACGTACAGATCTGACACCCATTTCTGTAATTCTGATGCTAACTGTGAAGCCCACTCACCTTGTACATAGGGTCCTGTTTCAGGGTGTTCTCGTACTCGGAGCGTGTAAGGTTTTTCTCGGTCTGACTGCTTTAACAAATCTCGGACACGCTCATTGTAGATTTCGAGAAAACTGAAGAGTAAAAAGAAAGAATATGAAACGCATGCAATTAAAAAAACAAAACAAAAGGAGAACATGTATATTTAGACAATGTAACTATCTGAATCTTGCATAGGTGTTTCACACTAGTGGGTTCAATCCCCCAAATTTGTGAACATAATGCTTCATTAAGTCTGTGGGAATGACGAATGAGAACGGAATGTAGGATTAGGGTTCAAATTTGGGAGCTAAACAGGAAGTAAATTTTCACTGCACTTCTATTTCAGATGTCTATACAAAAGTGTATATATAGCATCCAAAGAACTACACTGAGATGGAAACCTAAACCCAAGACTTTCTCATTCTTCCTCTATCTTCTTCCCCTTGCTCCAAAATTAATATCATCTGAGAAATCAGAAAAAAAGAAACTATTCTTTACTTTGAATATTTCATATTCAAAAGTTTTCATATAATTTTCAAAAACAGTGACAAACTTACCTGACCTTTACCCTGCAAGATGCTGTCTGGTCTGAGTAATCATCCTTCCTTGAAAAGAGGCCCTGCATAAAACAGAGATTTACGTAAATTTTAAAGACCTTAAGAAAATGTAACTGCTTCAATAAATGCAGGTGAAGAAAAAAAAAATACCTCACATATACGAGGTGTCAGCCCAATGGATGCCTTCAGAAAATAAAAAGAAAAAAAAAATTAAAGAACACACTTGCTATCACTCATGCAAAATTTATTTTTAAATAAAAGCAACTTATAATAAAAGGACAGAATAATAGTGCAGTAATGACTTTATGGTGGATTACAACACAAATAGCCCTGGAGTGTAGCTCAGAACATTACAGTTATTTATAACAAAAGTAATTTTAGAGAAACTTACACAGCATTGGTGAGAAATTTAG
The DNA here is from genome assembly GCA_013399895.1 of Serilophus lunatus. Lineage (NCBI taxonomy): Eukaryota > Metazoa > Chordata > Aves > Passeriformes > Eurylaimidae > Serilophus > Serilophus lunatus. The sequence continues at coordinate 131,015 of VXBA01000121.1, forward strand.
AGTCATGGGTTAAATCCAAGAGCTGTTCAACATAAAGATACTGGACACGTCTATGACAGAGGTGTTTCAGCCTAGATGAAGCCAGGCCAACAATCAAACTAATTTTATTAGTCATAAATATTTTGCTTTTTTGCTTATTTCACTTTTATTTCTTCATGCTGTGGCATCACAGAGGAGGCTTGAAAATTAGCTTTATGTTCTAGACTTAAAATTTTGTCTCTCACAGAGAAAAGGATATGAGGCTGCTAGCAGTGCCCAAACCAGCTGATTAAAATTTTGGCCAGGCTACACAGCACTGAAGAAATGATATGGTTTTAAGACATGATTGCTCACACTTCAGTAATTGCAGTGCCAACACGCCCTGGTAAAGACTCCAAGGCTTAGGTGGAATCTGCTTGCTGAATAGCATGAAAGGCACATTTGGAATTGTGTTGAGGGGAGAAAGTCCAGATTCATCAAGTGAACCACCATGGATAAAAGTTGAGTTTACACCAAACACTTGTTTCTTCTTAGTTTTGAACACTGCCTCACAGTGAACACATGTTATTAAAGATCAGATCAAAGCAGTATTCCAGTGGAAAAAGAAATAATTTTTTAAAGCAAGAAATCTCTTAGAAACACTATATCCAGAAATTTCCTCAGAAATAATGATAATTTCAAGATGTGGCCATTCTGATTTGCTGAGATATTTTTGAAAGAGTGTAATACAAATATCCTAGTTTGTCGCCTATTCACTCCCATTTTAACAATTCTTCAGGCTTTTATGGTGTAAAGCTTGTTTTTGCACAAAATAATGGAGAATAGGGTAATTTAACAAAATCCTAGTGTTGATGTCTGCTGACAAAATAAAATTTTATAAAAACAAACACTTGTTAAAAGCACAAACCATGTTAGAACAGTCTTTTCCTTATCTTCAGGGTCTGAACATATTTTGCCCTTATTTCACGTTAGGAATTGAATCCTGTGGATGTAGGGAATACTAGTAACTTACACAAACTATTAATTGTTTTTTTCTTTTCTAGAGGCATGTTTCACCAACAGCTAAGAATATTCATGGATAAAAATAAAATTGCCTTGTGTTACACCAGAACATAGGAAGTCAACAATCGACTCCATCAATCTGAGTAAGATTAAAATGCATTTTAAAGTGATTCCTAGTAGACCATCTTAAATAATAACAACTTCTGCAAATTCTATTCAAATACATTTCAAAACTGGAAGTGAAATGAGTATTATTCTCCGCAAGGCAAATGAAAACTGTGAGATAAATATCTCAAGTAAATAATTAACCCTGCTATAAAAGTATTAATGAGAATTATATCCAACTTTATTTATGAAAGTAATTTAATTTCAGGACAGTTCACACTGCCAAAACATTTCATGAGAATGAATACTTGGTATTATCTTCAGCTACAGTTTCTAAAATTGAGAACTCTTCACATGTATAGATTTTTTTTTTGTCCTCTAACTTGGTGGTAACACTCATATATAGTAAGATGAAGATTATCTGATAATAAATATTTAAACTATGCCATATTTTCTAGTATTTTTATCTCATACTGTATTATTTACCTAAACGTAAAGGTTCTCATTTAAATACACATAAAACTTGTATAAGCATTCTGCTCAACAAGCACTATAATCGTGTTTAAAAATAAAGCAATGTTTCTGCTAGACATCCTGTCCTCAAACCTAAGTTTAAAATGAATGGTGTAACTCACAGGTGTTCCCATCATTGTGTAAGTTTTTCCTGAACCTGTCTGTCCATATGCAAAGAGGCAGATGTTGTATCCTCTAAATGCACCAGACAACACAGAAGTGCCAAGGTCCTGAAACACCTGAAAAGACCAAAAAAAAAAAACAGTCCATGAAAAATATACCTCCTTATAAACACTGTATTACTCCCAGATCTTGACCTCTTAAGAACTTCATGGGAATAAGGATCTTCACAGTATTTGTCTTTTGAATTTATGAAACTCGATGATAAGTGCTCAGCATTCACTTGTTAGATCTTCCTTACAATACTAGTATGTCAAGCACAGCAGTTTGGAAGAAAAAGCACAGAAAAATATTGGGTTGTTGATAGAGAAGATGAAGAACAGCAACAAAAGTGTGAAAGACAGATGATTCTAGATCTGAAGTTCAGAGAGAAGGATTTGGGGACAAATTGAATGAGACTGGAGTCAAGCAGTATAAAGGACTAAGAAATTAATTATAGGTTACATTATCTTGAAGTAACGGGAGCAAGGGAAGGCCCAATTCAGAGTATCAACATTTTGTATGGCTCATCGTATGCAGAAGTGGCCTAAAACCAGCTTGAGTACTCCATATCAATTCAGAAACCCATACTTCACACGATAGAACCTCTTACAACAGGGAGAAATGCAGCCTAGAGAAATATCTTGACTCTCTGATATCTTCCTCGCTTGTTCTCCTTTCTGAAGGTTCACAATGGATCTTTGAGAGTTAATAACTGAGCTAAGTATAATAAAATGAAATCTTCACAAGGTGGCAAGCCTTCAGATAGCAATGTAAACAATGTCATCTGGCCACTGAAGTTGGTTACTTAGAACAACAGCGATTTACTTCTAGCTCTGTTGTCGAAACTTTTGTATGATATTGTGCAACTCATTTAACATTGTCACACTTTGATTTTTCCTACAAATAAAGCAAAAATAATGCTACCCATTAGTAGAAAATTGTGAAATGTTCTCACTAGTATTCACAAAACTCCTTGTGATCTTAGAATATCCAAAGCAATTTAAGCCAACTGTGGAATTATTTGGCACTCTCCATGTACATTGGACTCTCTGAAAGAAGAGCCTCTAATTCCAAAGCGTCAGTAAAACAAAGCTGTTACATTTACCGTCTATTAAACACACATGGCTACTCAGACACTTTAATTCAAATATGTTTCAAACCAGAGCTTTTTTAATTAGGCCTTGAGAAAAGACATGTAATACAAACAAAACTGTGTAACAGTGGAAACAGCGACATAACCCCAGGATAGTAAAGTACGAGAATTTCAAAAATTATTTACTGAACATCTATTAAAAGCTGATCTGAATTTTTTTGTGTTTGTTCTTTCTGGTAAATTGCTCTCTCTTCTTTTGTGAGGATAACTTACAATTCATTTAATTGAATATAATCTCAATTTAGTCAGAAAAGCCTCTTTGTAAAAGTGTTCTACAGAAAAAATAGAAAAGTAAAGCACAGCAAACAATTTATTACTTGTTTAAAAGTGAAAGAGAGTAATTGAACTCAAAGATTTTTCTGTGCTAATATCAGAGGCATTAGTCCAAATACCCATCAGCAATAACAGTTGCAGATTACACAAAAAGCATTATGATTAATCATTCAGGACATATGTATTTTTTATGATATAATAGACTGAACCACGGGTTTGCTGATCACAAGGTGAGGAAAAAAAAAAGAAAAAAAAGAAGATTCTTCTGGGATCCTTCCAAGTCTCACTTTTTAAACGAAACTTCAGGAAGATGAGGTTTTTCAAAGAACATGATTTGGATATGGCTTCCTGCAGAGAACACGCCATTTGGCTGAGACAACTATGTCTTCCCTGCATGGCTGCTCTGCATGATTGGCACTGTTCAGTTTGTTCCATGCAAGAATGCTTCTTTCAACAAAACTCTAACTGGCTTTGCCATGTCTTGTCCCTGCACTTGCCCAGCTGTATGGGGTTCACATCCTCTGGTGACCTGTGAAATGTTCTACAATTTATTACCTGTCAACAGTTCTAATAGTGGAAAAAAACATGCTTTCATGAAGTAGTTGCAAGAGGACATTAAGACAACAGTTATCATTTAAGGTACTTTGCTGGCATTCCTAGTGGGCACCTTCCAGCTTGTCATATTCTGTGATTCTGTGCACAGGGCCAGGTTCCAGTTCAAATCTAACAAATCCTGAATCATACTAGTTAGTCCCCACTATGGGACAGATGGGAGAAAGGTTTTGTCCAAAATGTAGTTAAAATGTTCTAACCACACAGCTTAGGCATACCAAAATGCTGTCCAAGTTAATGAAATATAAATGCAATATTTGGGGACGAAACTGTTTCATGTTAGATAATAATAATTTACTTCAAAGGTAACAACAGGTCACCTGAACATTTCAAGACCTATTTCAATGCCCCATTAGAAGATACCAGAAATAGTTCAAGGAGTGTAAATATTTGCAGACCAGGTGAACTGTTCACTGTGAAATCTTACATGCAGTAGGTTGTGTTACTGTACATTAGAAGCATATAGAGAGATTGCAACAGGAATCCTGCCCTTAACTAACCACAGTGGAATGTCTAAAACAGAAGCAAGACTCAAGCATATACTAAGGTACAAGGCTTAACAACTCTTAAGCAGCAACCTAAGTTTTATGACTGAGTTCCAATTTAGACAAAGAATCACAGAACTTAATTTCTGAAGATTACAGTATTAGTAATTTGTACTTGTCCATACTAGAAAATCAGACCATTTTAACTGAAATGTGTTTTCTACATACAATTTAAATCTTACAGATTTATGTGTCAGGGAAGCTACTTTGACTCTCATTCAGTTAAGAAGATCATAGAATATGCTGAGTTGGAAGTGACCCACAAGGATCTTCAAAGTCCAATTCCTGGCCCTGAACAGGACAGCCCCAAGAGTCACATCATCTTAATTCAAAAGAAAATAAAATTTAATAAAACAGAACAAACTGAGATGTGCTTTTGAGTTGCTTTTTCAAGAATGCCTAAGAGTTCTAACCTCTCCACACAGACCATTTTGAAAATGACATATGAAGAATATGCGTCTTGCCTTACCAAAAGATAAAAAAATTGGAGGAGTCCAGAAGATTTCAAAACAAGCCTATCGCCTGCCCAAATAAACAGTGACAGAAGACATTTCTTCTTCCTGTTGCATGAACTTTTACAAAAACAGTTTCACGACACTAAAATAGGAAAAAAAAATCTTTCTTTTTAGAAATTGACATTACGCTTTGCAATCAGATTTGTGGGTAATAATCAAACCACCATTTTTCACTATCAGGAGATTTATAACAGGGAAGCAATAATCCATTCTGATCCTTTCCCATTTGGACAGCACAATCAGAATTTTCCTGACACCAAACTCTCAGCTCTATCTTTTCTGGCTTAAAAGTGAAATTTATAGTAATTTTTCACATCTTTTTAAGTGATGGATTTTCAAGATACTGAAAAATACTTTATTTATTAACCTGAGATTGTAACACACTTAATCACATTAGACCTGCATGGCTGCATATAAATATGCACAGCAAATAGCTGACTATATTTTTTTTTTCTGGAGCTCATTTTGTACTAGTGCCAAGAAGTAAAAGATTATGTAAAGCACACCCAGTCAGACACCATAAGTGAAGGATTTTTCAGACATTTTTTATTAACAGTGATGATTTGGGACACTTATGTTGAAATTTTTGCTTGGATAATAAAACATGAAGCTTTCTGTTTCTAAGCTCTTCTTTTCAAAAATGCCTATTTATTTTGGCAACAAACATTTCAGCATATTCTATTTCTGCCAACTGTATATGTATATTAGAAAGACTTTTTTTCTTTTATGTTCCTTGACCCCTTAGTTCCTATCGAACCAATGGCCTGTGGACAACACTTGTAATCTAGGGCCTTTCTATGTGAAACACACAAAGACAGACACAAGTGTGCTGGCTGTCAGTTTTTCTTTTGTTCCTCTAAAAGGTTGCAGATAATTAAACTCTTCTTTAATGCACGTGATTTCAACTAATGTTATTCATTATTGTAACATGAGGCTCAGTTAATATTGATACCTTTGACTTTTCATTACTATGCATTGAACAGATACACAACTAGGACAATTGACAGCAAATACGTATTTTACATTGTAAGTGGAATGAAGTGTGTTTGCTCTGTGATAACATCCCTGTTACAGTAATAAATGCTTTAATTTTCAAGGTAACGAGGGCATTTTATCAGAAATGATGGTTTGACAATACGAATAAAACTTCCCTTTCTTAATCCAATAAGAACTTGAATTGCAAAAAGAAACAAAAAGCAATTGTTTTAAATGATATTTAATTTTTTTAAATTCTCTGTTTCACTTCGAGATCTAACAATTTGGGAAACAGAGTTTCACCAAGTCTCAAAGTAACATAAAAAAATACAGTAAACCTCCAGGGACCACATGTAATGCCAAGTTTGCAAGTTTAAGGGGATAATAGTGATAAATGAGAGGTTGATGACATTTGGGGTTCCCCCCCTCCCCAATAATTTCTGGTAAGTAGTATTTGCACTTTTTTTAAAGAATAAGGAACAGGCAAGGACCAACTTTGTTTGAAGTGAAGGACAAGAGAGGAGAAAGCAGAAGGAGGAGAAGAGAGAAAGATACAGCTTTCAGGAGCAGCAAGCTATCAGTAGTTTATCAAATCTTATATGTACAGTAACTGTTTTCTTATTTACCCAAAATGGCCAATTTCAGATTAGTTTCTGAAACTAATCTTGGACATGTCAGAAATTTCATGGGAATTTATCTGGCCAAGGAAAAAAATAGGAATAAAAAAAAAAATTTCTACTTTTATAGGCATAGACCACGGGCATTAATATCGACAAACAACTCACTAAAAGGAAACCAGTTTTACTGTAAAACATTAGGCTAAAGTTAGAACACTAAGATAAATTCCCACAAGCTAGTAACTAGGACCAAAACCAGAAGAAAATTGTCTTGTTGCACAGCACAGTTCAAAAATACCATGATTTAATAAAAGAGGAAAAGACTACATTCAAGTAAGACATACTGCTACCACAGTCAACAGCTATTTTTCTCCTTACAACCACAAATGACTTATTAATTGCTGAAAAAAAACTCAACAGCCCAATTTCCATTAAAGATTGGCTATGCAAGCAAGAAACCAGAAAATTTCCTCACTGGTAGATAGAAAGCTTCAGAACATCAAGACAATTGCAGCAGATCCAGATATAAAATTACCTTAGTATAAAAAAGGTATTATTTATTATACAAACAAAATCACTCTCAACAGAATAGTTTTAAGCTCTTGCAGAAAACCTAAAAGGCTCAGTCCTGCAGCATCTGTTTGCCACAGTCTGCACTATGAACTACAGATATGCTGTAGCTCATATTTGGTACGTTTTCCTCCCAGAATCTTGCCCCCCTTAAACTGTGACTGGTTGGGTTATGACTAAATTCTTTTTAATTAAATTGTTGCTATATCTCAGATTCAGCATCCAAGACTTGGATTTAAGGTGAAAAAAATATTTAATGAAATAGAATTATGCAGAACTAAGCAATTCCTGCCAAAGTAATGAAAGCCTTGGTCCCCAAACCCCCCAAATTTTCCCAAGATTAATTTAAATAAAAAGGCTTAAAGAGGATGCAAAGAAGGAATATGTGAAAACAAATTTAAGGAGTAGTTCCAATAATGCAAGGCTTTTTCTGCACACGTTTTCTCTTACAGAATATCAAACAAATGTCAGCTGAAGGGCTTCCTGTACATAGCCAGAGAAAGCACAAGCAAAGGGCAGTACATTATGCTGATCAGTTGCACAGAACCCTCTCCTGTGACATTAGGATTACTTCAGCAACATTACTTTTTGGCTTGAATGGGATAAAGAGAAGGGGGGGAAGGTATCGGTTGGTTAGTTTGGGAACATTTCTTCTCTCTTGTTAAGAGGCCACAGCTTCACAGCTAGGATTATTTCTTTTCCCTCTCTCCATCCTGCCTTTTCAGTTGCTTTTTCCCAGCGAAACCGGAAGCAGGGCAGTGAAAGGGACAGCTTCTCTCCAGCTCAAGCAGCTTGGCCTGTGGCAGAGGCAATTGCACCAGAACTTAAGAGACAGTTCTCTTCTTGGCTCTGCCGACAGACTTCCTGCGTGTCCTTAAATCTCTTTGTGCTTTAAGTCTCCCTGTGAGAGAAAACAATGATTGCTTTGTCCATCTTATCAGCTGTAATTTTCTTTCCAGGGGAAAAATTGTCTGCTCTGTGTGGTAATGTACATACACACACTAAATTTGACAGCATAAAAGTTCGGTCTTGATGAAGGTCTTTAGGTGGAATTGTAAAATAAAAATACTAGAAAAAGTCCCAAATAAAGTGTAAGAAATTTATACTGTTTCTCTGGGAGGTGGGAGGGAGAAACATGAGCAACACTGCATAGGGTAAGCGGTAGTTTTATACTCCTGCCATTTTATCTCTGAATTATATGATCACAAAAATACATTTTGTTCAGTTATAAAAAAATTTATCTCATTTTGAAAAAAAAGAGAATACAATTGGTGCTTACCACATCAATCGAATTTGTAAATAACCTGTTAGAACTTGAACTTTTAAAACATCTAAAGTGCTGCATCACCAAAGGCACAAAGCCACCCTCTTTCTTCCTTTCTTTCTTTTCCTTTTACTAAATTGCTGGCGTTCTACTGTAAAGATAAATCTGTGTATTGTCATCTCTCTGTACAAAACTGCATTTCCCTCTGGTCTCCCTTTTCCTGCCCAACAGAAAAACATATTTTATTATCACTGATTTAGAGAAGAGCAATTTGCATGTAACAGCGATACAATCAAAACCCCACAACATTTGACACTGTGTCAATATCTAATTTAGCTCAGTTTGGCTACACTTCTCATAATAATCCTTTCTACACTGAAAAACATGTCAATTTTTTTATTTTATTAATTAATACTTTAACATTCACACATAACAGTTACTGTTTTATGTAAAATTTTATTCTGGTACTTCATCTTCCCATTAAATCAATGTAGGCATATCATACCCATTAAGGAATGCATGAAACCACTTTCCCTTTATTAAATTATGAAATAGGTGTTAGGCTTGGTAATTGTCTCCAGAATAGCAATATTTGTTAGAGAGATGCAGTAAACACATTCTCCACCTTTCATAAAAAGCTAATTGTTACAAACTCTCCCTATTTAAAAGGAACTGTAAGAAAATCACTGTTCATCTTAGGGAGCTGTTTCTTTTTCTCATCTATGCATGTGGATCACCTGGCAGAGGTCCAACTTCAGACTCGAATCCTCTTTCTGTAAAGATACTCTGTGAAATAGCATTGCCCCAGGTGCTCTATTTTTCCAAGAGCCTCATTTGATTTATGTAAAGTAGTCTTTACAGATACAGTTACTTGGACATATGCAACTTCTCATACATGTCAAAGGAAAATTCAGAGTGATTTTAGGTTTAGGCTTAAGGAACACATCCTGAAAACTTCTCAGCTAAAGAATCATCCTTGTCTGATTTTGAGCAGTTCTTCCCTTGATACCATACTTCTGCCATGACACAATTGCAATAAATGATATGGCTGGACAGGTATGTGTCAAACTGATCAAATTTTAACCCCCCCACACACATATAAAGATCAGACATGCTCAAAAAACACTCAGATTTTTTTGAATCTGTCTACCTTCTGCAAAAGGAGTGAAGGACTCTCAACCTGAAGGCAATAAAGATGATTCTATAGTATCATTACATTATCTAGCTCTTAAAAACTAGATAAAAACTTCAGCAAACATCCTTAGGGAAAGGAAAGAGAAAATTACAAGTAAATAGCTAGCTACACACAACTTACAACATTGTGTCTACAAACTGCTTAATGAGAAGATGAGCAATGGAGTGGTTTTGTTTCCCTGTCCCAAGAACCTAGATTGCTGCTCTGTCCGTACTGGTGCCTGTTTGCTGGGTTTGATGCCAAAGGTACAGATTTAATTTCTGCCCTGTGCATCTTCACCAGCAGAACAATGACACGGTGGCTTACACTAATGCCAGCAAATATGCCATGAAGGAAAGTTTTTCCTGAGTGAATTCTGGGCCAGATCACTCAATAACAGAACCACTGAGGAAACTAGAACTTCAGCTTTTCTAAAGGCCTAGTAAAGGCTGATGTCACAGCTGAAAGAAGCAAAATAGTGTTCTCATACTGTTTTACTCCATCAGCGCCAGATGTATTAGACAGCCTATTCCCCTGGCCCAGATTGTCACTTTGTGCCAGAAGAATAATGTAATTTGTCACTTTAAATGTTGAAATACAGTAATTATCTGAGCCTAAATGTCTACCAAAAATAAATCAGATCACTTTTAGTGATAATCTTCTTAAAATGAGCAAAATAAATACTGTGAGAGTTGTTAGTTGAGGGGTTTTTTTTATACTGAATGCTATCTCTCTTGCAATGAAGACAGCAAGGAAGAAATAATGGATTATAATGAAGTTATAAATATCCTGCATTTTCTCCCACTGCTGCTAGCTCTTGGCTAGAATCCCAGGTCATTAGCAGATGTCTGTGATTCCATGTGAAAGGAAAGTAAAGAAAAACAACATAAACTTACTTTTTTTCTTTTAAGACAGCAGGGACAAATATCAATTCTCAGCTGTGTCTGAAAATAAATGCCTCTTAATTTTGTGAGAAGACAAGGATGGAAATGGAAAAAAGATTGTTTCTTGATTTTATTACAAGGAGGTGGGAGGAAAAAGTACTGATCCAAATTTTTTCAGTAATTCAGTAAGGGCTTGTAATTGCTTGTAATACTCAGACAAGAGCACAATGACACTATCAAGATTAGATTTCTGCCTTTTTTCTCTTCAGCTGGAAATGAGTATTTTCTTTGCAGGTATCAGCAAGCTGAAGTTGATATTTTTGCTAATAGATCATCAACTCTTAAAATTACAACACCAGAAAAAATTCTTATATCAACAATTCTTTTAAAATATCAGCATAATTTCTACAAGCCAGATCCCATTTGTAAAACTATCAGCAATAACTGAATTTAAACAATATTCAAAACTGATAGGCTTCACTTCATGCTTCTAAAAGTAAATTTCCTTTATTGGGCATTATTTAATCTGGGTGAACCCTGCAAGTGCTCATGAAACTCAATACAGCTTGGTTTCAAATTTCAGTTTTTTACAATTGCAACTATGAGAATTATTGGAAAGATATACAGTGACAGTTTCAATAAAGTGTCTTGAGTTTCAGAATAATCTAAGTTGGAAAAGACATATAAGTCCAACCATAAACCTAATACTGCCAGGTCCACAATAAACCACGTCCCCAAGCATCATGTCAACACATCTTTTAAATCCTTCTAGGGATAAATAAAACATAAATAATAAAAGAAAGGTGAAATCTTCTGATTTTAAGAGTTCCACTGAAAACTGACACATAAAAAATATTCACTTTAGACTTTAAAAGGTATAAAAATGAAGCAATGAAAGTTACTTGAGGGCAGTTTCATTTTAAAGCTGCTTTTCCCTGTCCAAGCTCAGAACTAAAAACCAAATAACAAGCAACTACTATAAAATTTTTCACTTTATACTCAAATTTATTATTAATAGCATAAGCAAGATTTCATGCAATAATTTGCTTCCCTTTAAGCTTATGAGTAAGTACAGTCTTACCTGCCAAGGTTGGGATTGAAGAATCTCATCTTTTACATGCAGCAATCAGCAGCAGTTAAGCCAAGAAAGAAGTGGCTTACCATGCTCTCTTATTCTGGTTCACTGTTTGTCTCATCAAATTAATCCAGTGAAAAACAAATACTTTTACTCAAGTTGTTATAGATGTATTATATATATTATACTATCATTTCTATTATATGTATGTATAGATATATCTGATGTTACAACACAAACCAGAAGCATTGCAACTTTATTACAAATTTTCTTCTTTAAAAGAAATTATGCCTCCATAATTGGAGAGATGGGAATTTTTAAATTATTGTTAGTGATACACAGCAGTTGTTTCTACTTTTGTGTTTCACAGGAGGAAAAAAGAATAGATTCATGTGTTCCTGCTAGTTTCAGGCCACAGACTTAGACTATATCTGTTTTAACCATCAGAGGGAATTTTTCTTCTGTTGCTTGCTTGCTTAAAATAAAGACATAAAAGCACATGCCTTCTGATAGGAAAGTCTGGCCAGCTTTTAGAATATTTACAGGGCTTATTGCCAAAGTAATAGGTTGGGAACCAGATAGTCCATCAATCCTCCCTGCATACATGTATGTTTCATCCCATACTTATTAAGTACCACCAGCTATCTTCATTAAGCACAGTTCACAGGGGAGGGATTAGATATCACTATTCCCACAGGCACATTGGCACACACAGAATCATGGCTGCTCGTGACTTGGATGGTGAACTGTTCATTGGATAGAAAATTGGCTGAATGGTTCAGCCCAGAGAGCGGTAAGTGGAGTTACATCCAGGTAGTGGATGGTCACTAGTGGCATTCTCCAATCCTGTTTAATATCTTCAATGACCTGAACAAGGGCATTGGGTGCACCCTTAGTCAGTTTGCAGGCGACATTGAGCTGAGTGGAGTGTTGGTCTGCTAGAGGGCAGGAAGGCTCAGCACAGGAATCTGAACAGACTGGATTGATGGACCAAAGCCAACTGTATGAGGTGCAGTAAGGTGGAGTGCCGGGATCTGCATTTGGGCCAGAACAACCCTGTGCAGTGCTACAGGCTGGGGAAAGAGTGGTTGTCCCCCTGTACTTAGCACTGCATTTTTAGCCTCAAGAAAAGCTGGCTCAGGGAGGACATTATTGCTCTCTAGAATAATGTGAAATGAGGTTTAGTTAAGTGGGTATCAGTCTCTTCTCCAAGGTAACAAGTTGCAAGACCAGAGGAAATGGCCTCAAGATGTGCCACAGAACGTTTATATCGGATATTAGGAAAAATTTCTTCACTTAAAGGGAATTGGAAAAGGTTGGAAAGGCATTGGAATAGGTGATCCAGGGAAGTGATGGAGTCACCATCCCTGGAAGTGGATGTGTGGATATGGCAACTGGGGATACAGTTTAATGGGGAACATGGTGATGCTAGGTAAATGGTTGGACATGATGATCTTGTAGGTTTTATCTAAACTTAATGATTCTATAATTCCATAGAATAGCTTGTAGTGAAAGGGACTTTTAAAGGCCGTTTAGTCCACCCACCCCGCAATACACAGGTAGTAGTGATGCTTCCACTGAGTAAAGCCCTTTACAGCAATGAGACTATATTTATATCTGTCTCTTGAAACACTTACTTGACTGATCTGGACTCAAAGTGCAGCTAACTTCCACAAAGAGGATGTGAAGGGAAAATCTACACACATCTACAAATTCAGACATGATTTCAATGTTTTTGGGAAGATCAAGAATCAGTAGTCAAGTGCAAGTTTCTTGACTGCGGTTCAGCTCTCCAAAAATTCTTGCAATATTAAAGTTACATGGGGCTTTTTAATTGTGAAAAAAGTAATATTGCCCCACAACTTTAAAAAAAAAATAGAAAGAGGTTTGAAGCTGTACAAGACCCTCAGGAAAAAAAAATGTAATTTCTAAATTTGTATGGTTTTAGCAGAGAATCCAAACAAAGGGAGGTAATTTAAGGTCACTAAGGAATTCACAGAAAGAGCTCTTGGCATTTTATTCTCAACAATATATTAACAACAAAGTGTCTCAGGACTAGTCCTTCAGTAAATTGTTAATTCTGCTCTTTAGCCAGGTCAGCAGCCTCTCTTCATTCCCAGCTTACAAAGACTGGGGACTATGTATTAATAGCCAAAGGTGCAATGAACGATCACAGCTTACCTAATTAGAAATGTTACATTAAAATATGTATCAGCTTCTTCTATTTTGGCTCTCCTTGTGACAGAAATTACTTAGGCTGGATGGAACTATTGCTTTATACTGTCCTTCTCTTCCCCAGTTGCTTCATACCACAACAATCTCAAAACTGGGGAAGGCATACTATGAAGATAGTTCAGTGTTTGATACCATACTTGGCCTAACTAGACAGTATTTGTGTTATATAGAAGAATTCAACCAGCCCAATACTTCCATAAAGCAAAAGACAACGCCATATATTTTTAAAAATTAAAACATGCACATCTGCTAAAAATCAGAAAAAAACCCAGGCATCACAACCAGGGAATCTCCATGTCCCAATTAAGGTCACATACTTCTGTGTCATTACAAGCCCAGTAACAAACCAAATTGTTGGTACTACCAAGAGGAACAAAGACCCTTTGGCAAGCTGTCAAGAAAAAAAGAAATATTCATAATATTATGGCAAGGCATTGCCTGTGAAGAAAATACTGGAGTTTCCCTCTCCGACATGATGTTTTCTGAGACAAAGGAAAAAAAAAAAAAGCCTTTAAATATTTAGAGGAACACATTTGATTGTCTAAGAAAAACTGCATGTTTTTCTCCCTTGACTAATAAAATACATGCAGAGGTTGTGGGTTTTTCCCTTTTAAAATGAGAGAAGGAAGAAATTTCATCAGCATTTAAAGTCCTTTGAAGAACTGGAGGTTCAAAAAAAACAATTTAAAAAGCACCGAAATACAAGACAGATTTAAGTAACCAGCTACCCTTCTACACATACTTAACAAAGTATTGGTACAAAATTCTTTTCAGTGCAATGACTTACTGCAGAAACATTGAGTGTTTCTTACATTTCAAGATCTGTATAGTCTGCTCTCCTCAAAGTAAAAAAGGCCACAGGATCTGACAATTTTTTTTTTTAAATGGCTGCCAGTGTTGATCAAAGCTTCACAAACACGTCAAAGTAGCACAGTGGTCTGTAGAGTTTAAATCCTTTCACTTCTAACACTTCTTTTAAAAAAAGTGTTTGAGGGACTAGTAAAAGTCAAAGCCTGACTTTAAAAGGATTTACAAAAGCATATTCTTTAAATATTATTCTCTATATATCAATGTGTCCTTGAGAGTTCCATTATCAAACAATTTCTCTCCTTGAGTCCTTATCCTCATTTTTAGAAATCAACCCCTTGTTAAGCAGAGTCTGGTTGCAAGAAAGTCTGCAGATTCTTTCCAACAGAAGAACATTACAACCTGCATGCTGCTAGATGTCTTGAGGACAGCACATTAAAAAAAAAAATTAGTTGTGGATTTCTTGATACTTAGTATGAAGCATAGCTATTAAAGATGCTAAAGTACATGCGACAAACTTTAGCTCCTAAAATTAACCCTCCACCTCTAATGCCCCTACTGGGAACACAACTCTTCACTCAGCTCCCATCGCCAGCAACTTAAATGTGCCCAGCCCATATGGCACAGACCAGCCTTTGTTCATACTATCAATACTCTCAGCCTCCAAAGCAGGGTGGTCACACAAAAACTACCACTAAGGAACAGAACTGCCAGTTCCTGGGCTGTTATGAGAAGTACCAGGCATCCCAGGCCAAACAGAACCAAGAATACTCTTAACAATTTAGCAAAATGGATGACCAAGCTGCAGTGCTCAGGGAATCTTCCCTGGCATTAAGTGGGGCTTGTACAGATACAGCTTCAGTTTGCTACGAGGAAAAAACCATCAACTCTGGGTTAATAAAATGACCTTCTAATCTCTTTTGTTCCCTCTTTCAACTCAACATGGCAATGAAATTCAGTTGTAGAAAACCACTTATATTCATAATAAATGGAATAGAAAATTATTACATTCCATATATTGTAATAAGCAATAAAAATATGCAAATGAGATGCAGTAGGATGTGAAACAATAAAAGCATTGTGCTGTACCAAGCAGAGTGAGACACACAGAAACGATGTAAAGGAGAACTCAAAGAGCTGGAAGAAAGTTGCTACAATCCTCTGAAATCTGTTTTCAGGCTAAATGTATCTTTGAGATATTGACAGTTCTTTTGGGTTTCTGTTAAATTTAAGTTAAAAATATTAAGGGCTACTTGAGTGAAGGCTTTAAATTATCTCATTCTCCACCCAAAAATCAAGAAGGTTGCTAATTTTCTGAGCATGAGCTGAAAATTCAGTTTCAATTTTTTGGCTTAGAATGATAAGACACATTTAAAATAACTAAGAGATATAGCTAGCTGTCATGTTGCCAAATGATTACTGTGATCTTTACTGTCCTGGTCGTAGACTGTGATTACTAGACTTGCTTCAAAAGCCCATGAATCACTGCTCAGAGGTTTTTGACTTTTAAAATCCATCAGAGCATCTCATATTTCCACAGTGAGGATTACAATATGTATTAACCATGAAGCTTTCAACATTACTGTTCCAGCCAAAAAAAGTTTATTTATTCCTAAGTCACTTTTATTTAGTCAATGATATTGTCTGTTTATTGTAAAGACTATGCTCTGTGTATCTAGTAAACAACAGTTAGTGCCTAGCAGGGAAACAGAACCAGTGCTAGAGCACTAGGAGATCGAACAGTCAGAAAGGGTTTCATTTCATTGTTTGTGAAACAGTTTATTGGTTTCACTCAGCTTGTTACCAATATTCAGCTTAATCCTTTCTCATGTATTCCCATTTAGGCTACATATTTGAAATGTATCTGCATTAGACTACAGCTGCCTATGAATGTCTCCAACTATACAATTATTTCAATTAATTAAAACTAATTTTTGTCTCCCCAAAATGCAATATTTTTCATGTTATGCATGGTAAATTGAAAATCAACTTGATTCTTTTTTTGTCTTCCAATCAAGCCTGCTTTGAAGTTCGCAATTATTCACATTAATTCCCAGAGAAGCCTTCTTGTGCAAAGGAATCTTGTACAGTCAGAAAAAACAACCTTATTGGATGATGAACTGAACACAGCAGCTGCACTGCTGGCAGAAGATATATAGCATTCACTTATGGTGGTTTCCCTGCCTGCATCATAATCCACTATATACTGATCCAATTATTGCATAGAACAGCCTTTTTCTTATAGCACACTCTCCTTTTCACTTCTGTCTACTCCGAGTTGGAGAAAAAAAAATCTCATGGATGGAATGCTTTCTGCTTTTCAAATATTTTGTGCAAAAATGCCATTTACGCCCACAGCCACCACTGCCTTCTCTTTTTCCCATCTTTCACACCAAGACAAGAGGAGTAGAGAGAGAAAAGAGAGAAAACAAATTTAAGAATTTTTCAAGGTATTTAAATTACAGTTTTATTGATTTATGTTTTTTATAATTAGGTGCATATGACAACAATTTTGATTTTTGTCTTGATAATACAAAAGAATTAAAAACTCACAGGGAATGCACAGATGCATGGAAGTGTCAAAAACTGAGAGGAAAGGTCTTTCAGGTAAAGTGCTTCAGAAGCATGACTATCTTTGCATTTTTAAAAAAAGAGGAATGAGTATAGTCATTCAGTCTGATGAAAGGTTGGAAAGTATGTTGTAATATTTTCCTTCTAAACAATTCTGTTTTATAATTCTTCTAAAATTTTCAGTTAACATGTAAAACAAATAAACAAAACACTTGAAAAAACACAAAATAACTTCTGTCATAATGGAAATCTTTCGTATTAAAACTAACATATGTTTCTTTCTCTATTCTCTTTTCAGTTACATTCTGAGAACCAGGTAAGAAAATCACATGCCACTTACCCCAGCTACTTTTCTTAGCTGGAAGTAGTAAAAACCACAACTATACTACAAAGTCAGATGTGATAGAAAGCACTTATGATACTTTTTAAACAAGCAAGAAATGAAAAAAATCCTGTTTATAGGTCTTACACGTGTTCACTCACACAAGCCATCAGCAATTCCCATTTCTGCCTTCAGACCATAGAATAATTTTCCCAGTGAGCATATTTATAAACAAAGAAACAATTAGATAATGTGTTTGAAGAGAAAGAAGCTCCTTCCAGACACACACATGGAATGAAGAGTCAGGCAAAGAGAGCCTGTGTCACTTGTTACATAAAGTTCAGAAACAAACAAACTTCAACTGAACACATTGTCTTGCTTTCGAACAGGCTTGTAAAACCCTCAATGGTCCAAATGCACAGTGGAAGTGCAACAACGAAAAAAAGAAGGATCACTGTTTTTCTTTCACTTACATTAGTAAGCCAGTGGTGAAGCATGTGACTGGGGGTGGAAGGTCAGAAGGTCAAGAAATTATGAGCAGTTACTGACAGGTGCAGTAAGACTCGTTTTCATACCCTTACCGCTTTCTCACTGTAAAACCATTCTGATTTATTAAGATAGTACTTTTCACATGTGACACATCACAGTGCAACTTCCACATATAGGGAAATCCATACGAAATACTGAAACCAGTATTTCTTTTTTCTTTTCTTTGATAGGCAGGTACTTCTCACCAAAAAGACCATGTAATCTTTCAGAGAAAAAACATTCAGCTGTTTACAACCACCTCCATGCACTCCTATGTTTCTTAGATTTACCTCAAAGACAGTTATCTTTTCATTTGGTCATGGCCTTTATGGTCAAGGGCATTTATGAATGCATCCTAGAAGAGCCAATGAGGGTCACAGTATTACTGAAAATGGAATATTCAGAGAGTTGCTGAAGGAATATTCATACCTGCAGAAGGCTGATACAGAATGTCAAACCAAAATAAAATACTTGTCAAGTCCAGAAATGTGACATTCTTAGACCAACATGAATACTACTTATTTCATTCTTTAGAAATCCTGGGGTAAAATTTCTAAAGTCTAAATTGGGATTTCCCTTATAAACACTATCATATGCATTTAACTGATACACAAAACTGAAGCAGAAAAAGCTAAGCTTGAGATCTACAAAAAGTGTTTCAAGAAAAACCAATTTGAGATTTGGATCCCACTGAAATCAATGCAGGTTTGGAACTTAAACACTATTCTAGATTTCACTATCTCTACCATTCAAAGCCTATTAGTCATGGAATTTATTGCTCTTATCAAAAGGAAAAAATTGCTATACATCATTGCTATCCATGGCAACTGCTGTGTGTAAATACCTGCTTGCACATCCTGTGGGTCAGCCTGCTCACTGCAGTTACTGTGTGACACAATGACCGGATGGGAAGGATGGCTGGAGGGAAGCTGAGGACTGAAGCTGTAGCAACCAGCTACAAGAATACTTAATCCTCTTGTGCAAAATAACCTTAGGAATATATTTAACTGTGGTTGCATTAGACCGAGCTGAAATATATATTTTTTTTTTGTCAGTAGGATTTAAATGAGCATTTATGTAAGTTTTGCAACTGTTTTAAATATTCTCCCTTGCACAGTGGAGCTAAAACAGATTTGGGGAAAGATCCATGAAGACCTATTAGGCTTTACAAAGGAAATTCAAAAGATTGGAACAGACTCTTCTACAGCAGCCAAAAACTTATTTAAGTTTAAATTTAGATATTTGTTTCTGAGACAACTGTAAGTGTCTCATACCACCTACACATTAACTTCCATATTCAACCGGCAGAATAAATCAGCAAGCCTGAATTTTCCTGTGAGAATAAAAATTACAACCCTAAATATGATCATAATATCTTTATCACACAGTATTTTTACTGCAAGATGGAAATATGCCATGGATCTCTAGTAAAGGATAGCCCCACAGTTACCTAACGGCCAAAGGGTGATGGATTCCCGTTACGGGTTAGATTCCTTTTGGTGAAATTTTCCCATTACTACCATGATGCAAAAGGAGGAAAGAAAAAGGTAACCCACTAAGCTGAGAACAGAATTCCTCAGCAGGGGTGAGGTAGAAGACTTCGTTGTTTTCAGCCTTGAGAGCCAATGGTCCTGATAGTTTGGGTGGCAGGGAGATTTCTACTCTCGGACGTGGGGGCGGTAAACACCGTCGCGTGCCAAGGACGAGAGGGCTGGGGGGTGGCGTATGCCTGCCTTTTCTGCCCCCTCACTCTGGACAATAAAAATGCTGCGGATGACCAGCCCAGAGCTTGCTGGTTTTCGGGAGCAACCCCGGGAGAGGGCCCTGGTGCCGCCTCGCTGGTGCCTTTCCCCCCTGCTTCTCCTTCTCACCCCGGCAACCAGCGGACAGATCCCAGCTGCTGCCCTGGGACCCCTCTCCTCTGCTGCTGTCACTGCCTGGCCCAGCCCAGCTCCCGTGTCCAGGTGGGCTCTGCAGCAACCCTGGAGAGAGTGAGAGAGACAGAGGGAGNAACCTGCCTGTTTCCCCCACAGCTGTGACCACGCAGAGGAAAAATACATGGGGATGGGGAGGGGGCGGGAAGGGGGTAGTGTTTGTTTGGGTGATATTTCTTGTTACTGATTGTTCTTTTTTTATTCTATATATATTTTAGTAAAGAATTGTTACTTCCTTTTTCTACTTTTTTTTTTGACAGAAAGCCTTTTGATTTGAAGGGCAAAGCGGAGGAGGAGTTTCTTTGCACTCCAAGAAGGCTCCCACCTTCCTTGGCAGATATTGTCTTAACCATAGACAATTTCCAACATTGCTTTTCAAAGACTGTACACAGCTTCCTGGAAACACCTGTGGAAGGAGGGAGCCTGTCCTTAATTCACATTTATTTGTTACCTGTTCTTTCTCTGGTTCCACAGAGTTTTTTGATACTCAGTTTCTTTCTTGCTGCCATGTAACTCCAGTGCTTGAGTCATCTCTCCCTACACAGGATTTAGCAGATGTTTCCTTCTCTCTTCAGTGACTGTTAAGTTTGGTTGATTTAGCCAATGACTCTTCTACCATGATATTGCTTGATTTATCTACTCTGTTTATGCATCAACAACTACACTAAGAAAAAACAAAATTGTCTTTAAAAGAAGGGAGACTCCCCTTTGGAAAGAATTGTGCACTTGTGAAAGCAGACAAAAATCTCACTCAGCATGAGCACAGAGTATTCGACTGCCTCAGAAAACAAAGGCAACAGGCCCAAGGATCTCAAACTGGCCACCTAAAAAACAGAGGTGACATTGTAAAATTCAGCTTATTTGGAACATGAACATAATGCTTGCATAGCTGACCTGTTTCAAAAGTCTTGTATTTTGTAAAGAATTTATGCAACCTCTAAAAGAAAATTAAGAGTTCAGTTCATTTATACTGGACTTCCAAGTGAAGGTTATAAATTACTGGATGATCATTAGAAAAACTGTATAGCTTCATATTTCATGACAGTTAGGAGAGAAATAGAGAAACAAAGTCTGGGTCCTATCTAGTTCCTCAGATGCTTCAAATGAGAAAATAATCATAAAATAACAGTAGAGTATCTACTTGTACCTGAAGGTATCTTCCAAAACCAACTGCTATGCAGCATGTTACACCTGCTAAGAAGCCTATTTTCTACACATCAACAGTGATGTATTCTTCTTTCAGCAGTCAAAAATTAAGTTTGTTTTTAATTTAGCAAACTTTCCTCTTTTCAGAAAGATGAGGTGGCTTACATTATTTCTGTAATACCAGAATTCAGGCCTAAAAAAACAGATAGACAATAACAATTCTTAAAAATAACTTACATTTCTGATTGTTTGCTCCAGCTTTTTGAAGGGAAAAGCACTTCTCATTTCAGTGCTACTAAAAAAATAAAAGTAAAGGCATTGCAGATTTTACTAAATTGATTCAGTTCCTCTTCAGTTTACTGTATTGCAAGGTCTGCTCTCCCCAAATTAAAGTGAAAAAACCTCTTCCTTGTTGTTTTGGTTTTTTTTTTAATTAAAAATACTAATGTGAATGTAGTATGAAAAACACAAAACGTGGACTACATGTATTCACATTTTGAAAAGTACAAGTACAGGTGGTAGAGAATGCACTGTCTCTATAAACAAAACAATAAACCCAAACTTATTCAAATATTTGAAAGTACATACATATGTGTGACTTAAGCCTGTTACAAGTACCTGTGAAGTATATGATCAAAATACACAGAGAATAAAATGTATTGTGTGTAGTTATCTCTGAAATACAAGAGACAGCAACCTGAAGCATACAATGTTAACATCTGGAAGGAACAGTAAGAACTATTCAGAGAAGTAGATTTGTATCCTTAAAATCCTACTTTTATTTAAACACTACCATTTCTAGCCTTCCCATTATTCCTATATTGTCAGAGAATCTTTAACAATTGAAGAAACTGTTAGGACTTTATACATCCATCTAGAAGACAAATAAGGGCAGTTTACTAAAAGACGGCATTCTACAAAAAAGAACCTGAAGAGAGATACTTTTATCTACTTTTCATCCTCAACCAATACACCAATCACATATGATAGCAGTTGGCAGGACATTTTCAAAGGAAAAGTAATCCAAGGTCAGCTCATGAAAGAAAGCTTTTACTGGGTTACAGTGGTATTGAGCCTCCTTTGGCTGCTGATAACCCCGTTGCCAGAGATTTTAAGGAAGTCAAGAAACTTCAAGCTCATCACTGATTTAATGATTCAAAAAATGGAATTGGTACAATAAACTTTGTTCATACAGCAAAAGAGGGCAGAGAAATGCACAAAAGCATGGTAAGATTGCAGTATTCCAGCAGCCTCTTCTCAAGGACATGTAAAGTACCTTTTACTGGCCCTACAATCACAGACTGTAAAAGACTACAAAAAGCCCAAGACATTTGCTTATGACTCGAGGCCTTTTTTCAAAGCACCAGTTCATCTTTTAACTTTTCTTAACTCATGAAAGACATTTGTCTAAGGCTCAGTGACCCAAAAGTTACATGGAGAGCCCTGGAGTACTTTCAGTCAGCATCAGGCATGAGCAAGGAACCACTGCCCATTCCTTAATTTTCTATGGCCCAAGAGTTCATGTTTCACCCTCAGTGTTTTTACTGGATAAAACTGTATTGCATGAGAACATAAGGCTCTCCACAGCATCTGAAATACCTACTCAACTCCAGCAAAAAAGCTGCAGTGTTTATATTGCAGTTTACATTCTTTCTCAGTCACACTTTATTAAATAGCAAGAACAAAAATTTATGGTTTGTAGCCAATATTTATATTTTCCATTTGTAGTTCTGAATTTTTGATACTGAGTAGAGATAAAACTGATGTGTCAGACTTTATTTATCAGCATTCATCTACTGAACCATTTCAGCTAGAAAGCCAACCATATTTACAAGTTTTAAGAAGTCTCTAAGTGTATTATGAGAGAATCTCACAAAGAACACAAAATCAAAATAAATAAGACAATATTAAGAGGGTGGAGTTCAAAATTTAAAAATTTATTATTCGTAATCTCTAAAATGGAAGTTTGTCTAGTACCGAGTACTTTAGGAAGACGATTGTCTTTTTTAAACAGCAAATACACTCCTCAAGCTACCAAAAACCATCTTCCACACTACTGTACCAAAAAGGAAATGAAGCACAGTCAAGAATTTCATCTATAGTTCTGGTAATTGCCAAATTTGGCAACTTTTCAAATGTTGACTCCCAAAAGTCAAACAGCCCTGTGCTCAACACCACCAGAAATACAAATTTTACAGAACAAACTCAGCCTTAAGTGATAACATCTATGAAAAGCAACACAATTATACAGGTCAAAATTTCAGGAACAGTTGTACTGACAACAGATGAAAATGAAATTATACAAACCCGAATACAGCACTAAAACCTGATTTAAATGCTGAAATTTGTGATCATATGCATGTATATGTTGAACAGCTTTGCTATTCACTGTATTTATTCGTAGATTTCATAAATCTTTGTTTATTAACAAAGAGTTGTAAGAATCCTATTTTAATATCAAATCCCTCAATCTTGTTTTTAATCAATCAAGCATTGGATCTTCAAGATAGGAGAAGTCTCCATTAGTTAAAAGATTTCTGATGCTTTATCAAGGAAAAGAGCTCTGAACAACATGGTGTAAGTAAAATTTACTACCCTTAAAGATGTGATTACTTCACTGTTGATCCTCTTAAAAGAATCACCTCAACACTCTTGCTTTCCTTCAGAGCTTTTTACCTCTAGATTCTCCTGATCTCATTTATAAGTTAGAATCCTCAGATCATCACCATTAATGATCACTACTAAATTTAACGTAACTAATGGAAGCGTGCATTAGTTGTCAAACAAGTATATTGTACTCCTACTGCATCTGCTTAAGACAAAAGTACTAAGTACTTTGGTATTACAAACAATAGAAGAAAAAGATGGGGGCAGAATAGAAAATGTCATGTATCCTACATCTTAATCTCTTCTTATAGATGTGATTATTAAGGAAAAAGTGGGATGGGAACACAAATGTGAAAAAGAGTGTCACTCACCATTTCCTGAGATGCATACTTTGGATCTTCAGGATCAACTGACCAGTAACAATAGTCAAAGCTGAAGGCCACAGTTTTTTCTCTCGAGTCCCAGCTGCTATCAAACCTACTGTCAACCTGAAAATAAAAAGACAGAGACACCAATTCACTCTGAAGCTGACTAAAAAGTAAGCACTTTTCAAATTAACAAGAAATTTATCTAGGATCCGTATTGTGGAAAAAGAACGGCAAATAGTTTAACCTGTTTATTCAATTTTCTTAGATGCTTAGAGAGAACTGAGCTCAGAGTGAGCAGAGTCATCCATGACATCCATGCTGAAGCATTTTTACTAAAGAGTTTATTTACCAAAGCTAAGGTTCTCCAAGATACATACAATAAACATAATTTACATAATCTTCATAAATTCTATATATTGATAGGAAACCTTTATAACCCTTTCGATATTTCTCTGTCATTCTTCTATTTCACTGAGACCTGCATCAGAGAAATGAGGCCCTAAATGAGAAGAGAAAACCAATTTTCTCACCATATAACTGAAAATGCAGGTCTCTTCCCCCATTTCCCCTTTCCTTTGTCATGGTTACAAGCTAATGCTTCTGTCAGTGGAACTGCACAGTCCAAATCTAAGCTTTATGGGTTAGTAACAATGAGAGGGCCTTTCTAGCACAATAGTCATAAATTGTGTCTGAAATAAAGGGAGTCATATAAGCCTTTTTGTATAATCTTGCCCAAGTGATCTGTAATAAAACAGATCAGCTTGTGAACAAGGAACTATAATATATTGTTGATCTCTGCATCAAAGCAGGAGAGTAATGAGTCAAAACACTACACAAAATTAACACCACCCACATGTAATTCTGACCTAATTAGTAACATATTATAACCTTGACATTTGCAATTTCATAAGCAGAAAAAACGTTTTGTCATAGCTTGGTAGCCAAACCACCTCAATAACTGACTCAAAAACTAGGGATGACACAATGCTATCCGTCAGATTACTGGATACAGGGCACTGCCACCAGCTATGAGGCTTATAGGGAAAACGAATTTACAGGCACATCTGACAGGCTTGTGTTTTTTTAAACTAAGAAAGAGTAAAGCAAAACAGGACAGAGATAGTTTTGTCTTTGAAGTAAAGGCTTGGTTTTTTTCTAATTTTAAACACTGCATGATTCTAAAATTGTCACATTGAATTAAGTACAACTAAGGTTTCCTTTAGTCAGAATGAACACCTTAATGAGCCTATGAATCGTCTATAACAACATTTTCAACATGTCAAGATTCAGAATTTTTTATGCTATTACTTTTTATTTTCCTAGGTTTTCTGCAGCAACAGGCAGATGATAGTTCAGTTCGGAGCACTGCCTTCCTACTACAATGTGCAAAAAAGAAAACAAAAAAAAATCCCCTTCCCCTCCCACCTTAGAAGTAGTTCCTGCTCACAGAGCTGGTAATTTCTTCTACTGAGAGGGCATTTGTTTTCACCTACAAAGTGCACCTACTCAGACACAATGATATTGTGAATATCAGTGAATAAATATTAATTTAAAATCTAACTTGGATTCACCAAATGCTGTCAAAATGTAGTTTATGCGTAAAGCAAAATCTCACCAATTACACAACCTCAAGAGATATGACATCAACAAGTTAGCCCCTCTACCTCCAAACAACCCTTCTCAGCCTACTAAGAGCAGTCTGCCTTGCTGCTCAAGCTTCCCCTGTATCCCAGGGCAGGCCACAGCTACTCTTAAAACAATAAAATACAGAAACCTCTGGGTCTAACATGGCCCATCTGGAGCCAGTCAGGCACCTACAGGACCACAGCCCTAACCTGACAGGGGGGGCTTCCCCAGTGGGGGCAGGCAGCCCAGGCCCCAAACATCAAAGCCCTGTGGTGAGGACCAAAGTCTTTCCAGACTAAGCACCTCATTCACTGGCAGCCTCATTCACTGTGTATCTCTGAGGGTTTTGTCACATATGTATAAGGAATTGGGGAAAAACATTTCAGAAAGCAGTGTATTTACAGAGCCTGAGATTCCTTTGAAAAGAGAAGATACAGAAAGCCTTTGAAAATAGAAGATACAGAATATAAGCAACATTTAACATTTACTAGACCTCTCATGCCCCTAATATTTTTCCCCTCTTCTTTCTTTAACACGAAGTACCTTCTTACACAAACACAAATCAACACAAAAATAAGTATAATGCGAAAAATAGCTTAGATCCTTTCATTCAATTTTTGCCAAGGTTTCTCTTCAAAACTTAGCGTATTATTTCTCTTGAACAAGTGAGTGGCTTGCAGATAGAAAGAAAAAAGGAGACAAGACATGCAAAAGCCATCCATCTTCTGATAAACCTACAGTAATCTCACGGTTTATTTATTTGACTTGGGAGTAGAAATGTTAGAACAGGAGCAAAGCAATTCTGTGTTGTCAATTAATTTAGTGAAGGACTGTGAACTACTTCAAGTAGTTCAAGAGTCTAAAGCACAAGGCTAGTTCCCAACCAGAGTTCTCATGAAGGTGGCTACATTCAGTTTATTCTTACAGCTCTTGATCTTTTACCAAGGCCTGAAGTGTAGCTAAACAAATTTTGCTTCATTTCATGTAAATCAATTGCACACTGAGTGCAAATATGAGAGGAGAGACACAGGCCAAACTGGAAAACAGATGTCACTAAGACAAGCACAAAATCCTAAACAATTTATTAACAGCTTTGAATGATGTAGTGCAGCCAGATTGCAGAAGCTTTGACAAATACAAAATGAAGACAACACAACTATGTGTTAGTTACATCTTTTGTCAAAAAAAACCCCTAAACCCAAAACACATACACCAACCCCAAAAGCAAAACAATCCTCCCCCACACTTCCACAGCACTTATTCTAGGCTGTGCCAGTCTAAAATTCTCCCTTAATATTTCTATTAGAATGATCCAATAGCCAAGCAAACATAGAAAGCATCAGGATATCAGGATCCTTATATAAGAAAGAGAAGACAAACAGCATACCTTTATATTTCTGACTTTCGCCACTTTGTCATCAATTTCTACAATCACTCTTCCTCCTTCTGCACTCTCTCTGGAAACAGAACACATTAAGAAAAATCTGTTTAAAATATGAAGAAACAGAAAGGTTCATGTCAAATTTCTAAACTTCAAAAATTACATTCACAAGCAAGCAAGTAGCACTGGTAGAGTGGCTATGCTTTGTGGAGTAGGGATCCACAGCACAGACTTACGAGTGACAAGTCATCAGACCACACTGCCTAGTTTTTACCACTTAATCCAAAGTGTTTGTTGTAGTCCTCAAAAAAGTACTCTTCAGGAGAAAAACATACAACAAAATGAAAAAGCTAATGTGAAATGTAAATGGACAGGATTGTTCAAGTGCAAAGGACCATGCATGCATATAGCTGCTTTCAGTGGGAATTTTAGACAGTACATAACTGGCTGCTACAGACAACTTCCACATCCAAAATGAGCCACAGCAGAAAAAAAAGGAAAAAAAAACAAGGCCAAACTGGAAAAAACCCAAACAACGAAATAAACAAAAGTGCCACCTTATTTCTGGACTGACATGATACTTGAAGATGTTCTTATCTATCTCAATAATTATCATGGATTTTTTATACATAGTAGGATAGAAATGAGGAAGAGGTCAGTGCCCTATCTCTCTGACTTTGGTACTGAGAAGCTAAGAACAAGAGAAAGATCCTTCATATTTCTTCTATATTTTGCTTTTTGCTCTGATTCTGACCTATCTCATAAGCTGCAACTTTCTGGTAAAGTTTTGTTTGTTTGTTTGTTTATGAAGCCTAATGCCTTTGGAAAGCTGTAAGAAATTGCTTTAGAAATAAAAACAATTTTGTTCTTAGTGGAGTTTGGTCACACTTTGTTTAAAATTAAGCTAAAGGTGCACTGTCATTTGAGATTAGATGTGTATATATTTCCTTGATTATCAGCTGGATTGGTATCATCAGGCCAGTCAAAAACTAAATAAGATAAAACAAGACTTAGAAAATTCAAACCCAGTTGTCAACCACTTATTCACGGCTCTAAATCTTTCTTGTAACAACTTTCCTTACATGTGTGCAGAAATATTTAGTTCTCCACTGATTACAATGTGCTTTCACTAAAACTTTTGACTCCCAGGTGGCACAAGGCACACACAACATGCCCTGCCTGAGGTCTCTCCTCTCCAGTTTTCAGGTTTTATCCCATGATTTCCATATCGAAACAATGTCTTAGGACATTTAAGACTTCCCCAATGACAATCACTGTAGCATTTGAGCTTTCCAAGCATAAAGAAGTTTTAAATAATAGGCTGACCCCATTTTGCAGACAGAAATAATGCTTTACCTTGAAGCCTCTGTACTTCACATTACTGATTTTGAGACAGATTGAACTTGGTACTTCATCTAATACATACTTACACATGGCTCTTGACAGAAAATACAAGGACAGCTCCCAGAGATTTTAGCTAAGCTGTGAGTGTGACTGGTATGTTGAACAGCTGAACAACAGACTCAAGTCAGATCCCAAGTGAAAGGGAAGCACATTATGTACAGCTGAATCCCAGATGTTGCATTATGTATAGATGAGTACTGAACAGAGGCCTCATAAGGCTCCCTAAGGAAAAACAAACAAGGACAAGTGCCTAAGGATACAGACTGTGAGTATCTAGGGTAGAAATGTGCAACTGATGCATTTAACCTGTAAATGTGCAACTCTTTAGATGTTTTGACCAGCAAATGCCTTCTAACAAAAGTTGGTTTAGGGACTTTCATGCCCATGTACAAACCTCTGCCAGGTGAGCTAATGGGCAAAACTGACAGCTTCTCTGTACAGCAGATCCAAGACAAAATTTTGACAGAATTCCACTATTTGAGAAGAGCAGAAGACAGACAGAACCAGAGGCATCCTTTAGGAGGGAGCTTGCTTCAGTGATACATATGCTTTCCTTCACTGCTGCAACATGATCTGGGCCATGTCTTGCTTCACAATCCCATGAGCATCCTTAATTT
Organism: Serilophus lunatus; assembly: GCA_013399895.1. NCBI lineage: Eukaryota > Metazoa > Chordata > Aves > Passeriformes > Eurylaimidae > Serilophus > Serilophus lunatus. Next base: position 159,979 of record VXBA01000121.1, read on the forward strand.
TCAGTCCTAGTGTTAGCTCTCCAGTCTTACCACCCTGAACAGTTCACTGAGTTCATATCCTTCTATACACACACATTCCTTACAGGTACCTGCTGTGCTGTTCTCTCTGACATCTTGTCCGTGGGCCAACACTAACTTCTAGTATCTTCAATTGCTCTGCAGGTCTTGTGTCCCTTCTCCTACTGCATTGTAGCTGGTTATAAGCTGAATTCTGTACGCTTTTTGTCAGTTCTTCCAGCATCTACCCCAAGTTTACTTGTACACTCCACAACTGAATCAGTGTTTTGACTTGGACACCAGCTGAGGGCAGCAGACAGATTATTGAGAACAAATCAGACAGAAGACTTTGTTTTCAGGTCCCATTCCTGGGCTTCAATTTTTACTTGGACGACACTGAGCTCAATTTCTTACAGCAGTACTCAGTGAGGTTTTTTTCCTTAAGGGGATGATGCACATACAATGTAGTCAACACTAGAGCATACAAGCTCAGAGAAACCAGGTCCTTTAAAACTTTTACTTGCTATGTTACCACTGAACATGTTAAAGAGTTTTAGTTATTTAGATCTGGGGCAGAATGTTTACATTCAGATGTGTAATTAAGAAAATACACAAGAGATTTCAAATTTTCAATCAGTTGGAAAATTCAAATAAAAAGGTCACACTAAGCTGCTCTTATATATTTTAAAACATAATTTTCCCATAACCATATCTCCTACGGCAGCTGAACTGTTCTGGGTGAAGCTTAAAAATAATTTTAAAAAAATCAAGCCTGAGGCAGGCATTCATGAATAGAGCATTTGTACTCAAATGCTTGAAACCTGTAAAAGCTTTTAAGTTTCAAATGCCGAAGTATTCCAACGGCAGATATAAGGCAACCTCAACAACAAGCAGTGTTCTCAAACCAGGCTATAATAATTACATGAAACTCACTGCCTCCAGTCCACATGTGTTATACATAACTCCATGAACAAATTACTTTACAGTGTGGGTTCTCATTGACTGATGTTCTTCCAGGCCATAGTCATTATTGAACGCTAAAGATGAAGAAATTCCAAACAAAATCTTTGAGGTACAAAAACTTTCTGGATATAAAATTTTTTATACTTATATTGAAATAAACATAAATCCACTAAGATTCAAACTACATAAATTAAAATTGCCACGCCACCTATTACCAGAGGATATAAAGGATTCCAGACATAAAGCACTATGCAGCAATCAAATACCTTTGTTCAAGTCTCACAAAACAAGAAAGTTACCAGCAAACAGGAATAGAACTAAAATCTTCCCTTGCTCTAGGTACAGATCCACACCCAGACTTTTATCTTAACTACAGACTGTCGCTGCAAGAGGCAATTACTCTTTGCTGCTCCAACCTCCCACGTGTTCCTACTTTCTAGCAATCACACAGCCCTGCAATGACTCCCATCAGCTGTGATCAGAAAAAACCCACACCAGAATAAACAAACAAGGTGTCACAGCACCAGTCAGCCCTTCCAGAGCACTGACTGCAGCTCACAGCCAGAGATCAGGGATCATAGACAAAATAACACGTAGCTACCATCAGCTTTACAATATCAGCTATACATTCAGGCTGCCTGTAAATGTGTTTATGTCATGTTTCATTTAGGTACAAGCCAGAGAACTTTGGGAAAGAAAGCACAATTGAATATCTAAACCCCAGGAGGCAAAGCAGACTCACAGCTGTTCTAGATGTTCTGACCTTAACTGCAGATTGCAAACACCACAAAAGCTCTCAGCAAAACCTATGTTTGTCAGCCCAGTCTTAGACAAATGTCCAATAATTTGCATTTGAACCATAAAACAACACATCATCCTTAGGAATGGGTGCTCTGCTCTACAGATATGAAAACTGTATTCTTTGTACCTATAAAATCACCACCAAAGTACATTTTGCTAGTAAAAACGCATTGACTTCTGCTGTCCAGAAGTCACCGTGGTCCTAACATTTAGTTTCCCCACCCTCCCTTCTTCCCTACTTCTTGAAAACTAAGTGCTATGTTTGGGAAATGCCTCTCCTAAATTACTTTGCATGAAAACAAGTTATCTGTACAAAGATAAAGCTGTAGAAAGACCATTTAATGCTGCACATTCCAGGAAAGACCTGGTTCTTCTCAGTCACAGAAAGCTTTAGAGAAATGCAGACCCAGCAACAGAACAGTGACACAAGTACGGAATGCAGTGGCAGTACTCGAAGGGGAAGTCACAAGAGGGACCTGACAGAAACAAAGCTGCTGCAGCAGTCTAGAAAAACACAGGCAGTCTGAAGGAAATCTCATACCATTTGCAGTTCCTATGACAAATCATTTCTGCAGCCAACACCCAAAACTAACGCAACCCCACAGGGACAAAGATGCTCTGCAAGATGTAGAAGAATGAGCCAGAGAAAAATAATCATGGGAGGATCAAGACCGCTGAGAGGGACTTTTCCACGGCATTCTGGATCTCATTGAGATGAGTTCAGACACAGAGTACAGAAGTGCAAGGAGGTATACAGAGCTGGAGGAAGCAGTGGGTGGAAAGAAAGGGGCCAATTGTTTATTTTATACTTTCTAAAATTTGCCCCACTTTTCCTCCCCCTCTTAAATAACAGTCAGGCACTTGGAGGACAAAGGAATTGGCTTTTTAAAAGTCCCCTGTTTATTTTAGAAACGTGTACATGCAATAAAGCAAAAATACTGGAGTCATTGCCAGTAATCATGTCATGCAACAAAACAGCTTCTACAAATACAGATCAACAAAGTACTCACCAAAGTAATCAAACATCCCAAAGCCAATACATACAATTCAAGTACAAGAAAAATCTTAAATAATCTTTTAAGGAATCAAATCTGTGTCTACTCATGAAAACTTTGAAAATAACCCTGTAATGTAGTCACGGCAAATACTTGAGCCTCTTACCAATTCCCATCACTCAAACTGACTCCAAACCCAATCTCAATCTGTAGTGAGACATAGTACTTCAAAAGCAGTACAGCAATAGTATCAATCTCTCCCCTTTTCCAGAGATTTTTATGCTTATCTGGTCAATCATGTATGTTCTGGGTTTTTTTGAACAACTAACTTCAGTTTTTGGATTGCAGGGGTTTTAACTTCTAGAGTCTTCCAGAAAAAAAACTGGCCTTCTGTGGCTTACTGTGATGGAGAGCATCTTCACATCCTCCTTACAAACACAACCAAAAAGCATCCGACACAGCTACAGCAGACCTGTAGTGAGTGTGGCAGAAGGCATGCCAGCAAGTCACCGCTGCTGTCTCCTGGACTTACCAATTCCCAGGACATGACCCATACCTATGATAGGCTACAAGTAGGGTACACATTTACCAAACTACCTTGACTTGTACCTGGGACACTTTGTGCCTTCTAATGGCACATCTATGCAATCACCATGCCAGCACCTTATGCATAATCCTGAGGCAAATCTAATCCAAGTTATTTGCTTGGTCATGAGGTTTAAAGATTTTATGAGGAAAACTTCAGTTAGTCAGATTTATCTTTTCCTTTCCATTAGCAGTATATTGTAGTGTCTTTGCCTCTTGTTTATTTGTGGCCTTGGCAGAAGTATCTTTGACAAGCTGCCATCTTTACACCTCCTGAGTGACTGACCTTGGCCATGGAAACAAAGAAACAAACAATGCAGGGCTCATTCTAAGTTTTGCTGTTCTTCAGAGAAAACTATCCCATCCAAACTGGTTGAGCACACACCTGTTGAGAGACCAAAGGTGCAACGAGAAGAGCACCAAGAGTCCATGCTGCTCCATCAGAAACTGTAGAGAGGAACAACAGTCATCCAAGCTTCTGCACTCTACTGACAAGCTAAGATACCTACAACAACAACTTTTGCAAACATAGCATCCTTCTGCAACACCAAGTTAATATGTGTCCTTATACCTTCTGCTGTAACCTGTGAAAGTCCAGGTGCTAATTGTATGAACATCCTCACTTTAGCTAATGTAGATTTTTTTATAAAAAAGAGTATCAACAATCAAGTAAACTTACCTAATTTAAAAAATTTGTTTTTAGTGTTTCTCATTATTTTCATTACCCAATACTATTTGGATATTTCTCTTTTAAGTCAAAACTGTTTCACTGTGTTTTGCAAATAGGAGTGCACACCCAGTCAACAATCCTCTATCAAATTCAGAACAGATGTTTATAAATAATTCCAAAATCTATACTGAAGCCAAGTACACAGAGTTCACCGAGACAGCATGCTGCTATACTTGCTCTCAAGTAATTTTTTGAAACTACTCCCAGCTGCATAGAGCTTTTTTTGGCTCTAATAATGCCTAACACAATCTGAAAGTCAAAAATCACCATTCCTAGGGATTACCATCATCATTGCATGGATTCCCTCTATTTTTCTTTGCAAATATTACGTAGCAATAAAAACATGAATATTTGGTACAGAGATAAACATGGGGCATTGTCAGTACTCTTTTCAGATACAGCCCTATTCATACTGTTAAAGTCTTTACTTAATCTTACCATACTTTTGATACACATATTCATGAGCTAGGAGACAAGCTAGGGGAATGCCCTCCCTGGTCACACTAAGCTCTGTAGTCCTGTCCATGCAATGGCACAGTACAAGAAGAGTGTTCCTGTCTGTGCCATCCCTGAACTCTTTAACTGCTAGAATAAGAGCATGGGGCATCTTCCTTGATAAATCCAAGTCAGAAATACTCCTGATGATACAGCAGTGCTTTGAGTCACTGTGGAATAATGACACTTGCCTTTCATACAGAGGCATTGAAGGGAGAATGGAAGAGGAGAGGAAAACATCTTTTCAACTGTCATATCATCAGCATTTAAAGAAATGTGAAATAAGGAGGATTTAAAGCTACAGTCCAGTCAGTTCACTTTCATACATGCTTCATTTCCCAGATTTTACTAAGCAATGACATAGTATAATTCAGACCTTTGTATCAAAGGAATTCTGTGCAAATGCCATGTTTTCCATGCAAACCAGAATTTGGATACAGAAGTCAGTTTTCGTTCCACTGGAGAGAACTTCAATCTGCAATCATAATTAGATAAATGACTGTGACACTGAATGCTGTGATGTACTGTCTCACTCTTCTTGCTTTGGTATGTCTTTCATTTTATTATAAGTACCTACTACAGTAAATCCTTAAATCCTATAAGCAAAGTTGCAAAACTTTTATTTTCTTTTAAATCTCTGTCACAGACAGGAAAGTGGTAAAGTTTCTGAAGTTCTACCCAAAACTCACATGCATTCTCTGTGCACAGTGCTAATGTTCTACCATGTATTGCACAAAGACTAGCAGCCAACCACTGCACCATTCCCCAGGGGAGATGCAGTCTCTATGCATGAAGTCATGTCACCTTACACTACTACAATTTTTCTCAGAGAGACTACATGGTCTTACAGAACAAAACCAGCTAGCAAAGGAATGGCTCTGACCAAGTTATTTAATGCCATTGTGCCCAAAAAAGTCTGATCCCTGCTCCAAAACATTCTACACTCAAAAAGTCTTCTTAGGACTTGGGAGAAAACATGTTCTATGAAAATGCAAAATATTAGAAGAACATTGGTTGTGCTGTTGGTGTTTGAGCATTGGTTGTTGCTTTCACATGGGTGACAAGACAAGACACAGCTTCTTTCTTTGGGAAGTAAAGCATCAGTAGCTAGCACCTTGTGCTCCTTGCTTAAATGACTACAGGCATGGTATCATCACATAACATCAGCAGAAGTATCATCTTCACAGAACAGGCAGCGGTGGCCTCTCAGGACATGCAGAGACCTGTCCTCTATCAAAGTCAGAAAATTTGGTTCATGCGACAGGAAGAAGAGTATAGCTGGGAGAAGCTGCTGGCGCAGAACCCTTATTAAAAACACAGATGCGGCTTACAAAAACCACCTGCTAATGTCAAGTACAAATGCTAAGAGAAAAGAGCAGCCAACTCAATGATGGTTTACATGAAACTTTAAATAATAGACTATGTAAAAGAAATAACTAATTTAGGGGGGAGGGGAAGATACTGAGATAGCCTTAACAGGATGCAAAATTGTTAAAATAAATTTTTTGGGGGAGAGGGACTTTCTTTATAAAATCAAAATTAAAATCTCAACTTTTAAAAATGTCAGCTCTCTGTGTTAACAGAACTAAGCAAGCTAAAAGATATTTTCTGCTCTTGCCTGTTTTTTCCTATATTTATAGCTTTTTTTTTTCCTCCCAAAGAGACATTCTTTGTCTTTGAAATTAGAGACAATTTTGTCATTTTCTTCAAAGAAAGCAGTATTTTGTTTTGTATTTGAAAGTTACAGAATATCTGTTGAGTACCTACAAAACCAAATTATACAACACCTATTTTCTGAAGAATTTTTGATTGTAATGTATTTCTTGTGCTAATGTAAAATATATGCAGGTTTCTAAGGAAACTATTTCCAATTACATCCAGTAGACCAGTTAATGGAGATGATAGCAATATTCCATTAACAGAGGGCTAATTTATCCTTCCAAACACTGTGGGGGTTTTTTTCCCAAGAAAGTGAAATACAAACGGTTTTTAAACACTAATCAAACAGCATAGAAAAGCTAACGGAAGTAGAAACTGAGGTTGTAAAAAAAAAAAGCAACTATACAAATAACTAATGATGCCAGTATCTTCTGTCATTATACACTTGCATCAAGTACATTTGAAATACAACCTGAAAGAGGTTGGTTCAAAAAGTGCTTTAAAAGAGCATCAGTGAGCAGCTAGTGAAGAACAAAGATTTTAAAAGGAATATGCATGAAAAATTTGTTTTGGTGGGTATAAGAAAGAAAACAACAACAATCTCCAATCTGTTGTTGCTTTAATTTTATATTGATAAAGCATTTAACATCTGTGATACATAAGAGTCAAGGAATGTTTTCTACAAAATTTACTAAAAGTTATTCCTCTTGTTAGCAGTAGGCCACATTGCCATATCTAAGTTCTTGTGGTTACACAGGGACATGTAAAATAGCTAATAGCAAGTCTATAAAACAGCAACAAGTTTTCCTTACAAAATAATCCTTCCTCCTGTTTGCCATAATGTTATTACAAAGAACAAAGGAGGTGGAGCACAGCAGAAAGACTAATTAAAGAAACCCTGCAGCAGATTAAGGCATACCCAGTAAAAAGCAACAGTGATTTATTTTGCATCATTTCCAAAATGATCTGAAAGTAATTTATTTTTCCACAGGGCTTTTCTTTTGGATAGAAATGGCTTTTAAATATTCACATCATAATGCAGTTGAGTTCCTTTCTCACCTATTCAGTAAACTTACACTCTGAGGCTCAGGTCAGCCTAGCACACCAAACACTTTTCTGGAACTTAACTCCTCCTCCACATCCCATCCTCAAGCCTCATTAACTGCTGCATCCAAGAAAGGTAATTAGAGGACTATGTCATACAGAGCAGCAGTAATGAGGAAAACAATTGCTGAAGCTCAGACTGGGATAGTACACACCTGCACAGCTGGAAGTGTGGTTCAGCTTTGACACCTGGGACTACCCAGACATTTCTTTGATGCTCTTATTTGCCAGAGTGTGGAGAACAAGGTCAGAAACTCTTGAAGGGACTGGGGAATGAAAAGCTGGCCAGGAGGCTTCAAGTTACAGCTGAGAAACAATGCAAAGCAGAAAGAGGTAAAGGACAGCTTTTGGGTTACTTAATCTGTTTAGCATCTCTTTCAGGTGACACATCTGCGAGGTTAACAGAGGAAGGAAAAGTTCATTTGTGAGTTACTAAAGACACCAGGAAACACTGTCAAATAACAGCTCCTTGCCCTTCTCTCCTTTTCCAGACCATTGAGGAGGCTGAAAAATGTTCAACAGCAGAATATAACATGTTTTACTGGGTCCTGCACAAGTAACTCCCAAACTTTAGGGCTCAGCAAAGTACTTTAAATTCTTAATAAAGCATCACAGAATTAACTAGGTTGGAAAAGACCTCTTAGATCCTCAAGAACAACATCTATGACTGAACACCACTTTATCAACTAAACCATGGGACCAAGTGCCACATCCAGTCTCTTTTTAAACACCTCCAGGGATGGTGACTCCACCACCTCCCTGGGAAGCCCATTCCAGTGGCCAATCGCTCTTTCAGTGAAGAATTTTTTTCCTAATGTCTAGTCTAAACTTCCACTGGCACAGCTTAAGACTGCGTCCTCTCAAGGCAACTTGCATGCTCTAGTGTCAAGGTTTTAACTAACACCACTACAATTTCACAATTGAAGTAAGCAAACTTGCTGTGAATTATTTTATCCAAACCTCAATCCACAATGAAGGAATACAATGTCTTCTGGCCCCTGGTGCATCCCAAAAAGAGAATCCTATAGAAATGCATGAGGCTTTTTACTGTGGTATAGAGCACTGTTTTTAAAAAAAATCTTCCTTCCTCTCTCTAAGGCTGCTTAGGTAGCAGGTTTCAAACTACACTGTGACAAGGGACTAAATCCTGGGTACACACAAATGAACTGAGTCCAGTTGGATGGAGAGCAGAAGATGTGGATCAAGGAGGGAAAGGCATGAGGTAGGTGTGCTCCATCCTGGCCTAAACATGATATGGCCCTGGACACATAGATCGCTCCCCTCTCAGAGGGCCTTCACACACAAATATCCCTCTCTCTCTTCCTCCTTTTTCACAACACAGGGCTGAGATCCACTATAAAAGCAATCAGCAGTCACACAGCTGGGTACCAGAATTGTGATGGGATACCACAGCAAAGCTTCAAACATGTTCGAAACTAACAGCACATAAAAACTAGTATTGGTTTCTGCTGGGCTACATGAGTGGTAAAAACACATGTCCAACATTGCAGGTGTTTCTGTAGCATATAAGCATCCAGCACAGCATTAAGAGAGCTACCCAGGCACAAGGAGGGCCCTAGACTCCAATAGAAATACTTGAATACTTTTTTAGCCAGTCACACTATTACCAGGTTTGGGGCTGAGGTCTGCTGTCACAGCACCACACTGCAGACTGCAGTGTTGGCATACTTCACAAAGAAATCAAGAAACAAAAAGAAACAACATTCCTAGTTCACATAGTTACATGCTAGCATTGAAAGTGTTTCCATCAACAGCTTCTGATTGACAGCCAAAAATAACATTACACTTTTCTTAGTAAAGTCTCACATCAAATAGACCAAACATTAAGATGTCTGGAAACAAGCCATTAAGGGATTAATCCATTCCCAGCTTCTATTTAATACCTGATTATTACCTATCGCTAGAGTACATTTATCATACCCATGCAGGCTTCTATATTTCATTCTGAACAGGAAATATATTTACACAGAAAAAGCATCTATGTAACCACAAAGCTTTTTTAGTATGTAGAAGAGTAAATGTGTAATACAAACTTTTAAAGCAATGATACTCCAGGGAACATACTTGAGTAAATTTACTCTCAGAACTACATTTTGTGATAAAAAATTATTTAGTTTGTTACAGTCAGATGGATAGCATTATGAAGAACACTGGCTACAAGCTATTTAAAGTTTAGGCAAAGGAAAAACCTTTGCATTTTGTGTAACTGTACTTGCTTTATAATTATTAGGGGTTATTTGTGCATAGGAGCTCTCTGTCAAAGAATGCATTGTGGTGGGCGCCATGCAGATGCAGAACAAAAAAACCACTCTTTGCCTTATCCTAAATAACAAGTTGCAGATGTGATTAATGTAGTTTATAAAAAATAGAGACTTTGAAGAGAAAGCAAGATTTTGAGAACTCCTGCATTAACATCTTTTAATATCTGAATATTCAGTAAATTTTAACATGCAAAATGAATGTTCATCTGCCATTATAAATTAAATGAAAGGAAGCAATGAGGAAGTTTGCATGATAATCTAGACACAACCAACTGATCCTTGAGTTCTACCCTTTGCCTGCAGTTTTTCAATTTTTGGGACTCTTAAAAAGCCAAGTTTAATATTTTTAGCTGGAACTGAGATTGTACACATTACAGTATTCAATACAGTTGAACTGATTTTTTTTCTGCAGGAAGTCCTCCTTTTTAAAACGCCTAAGAGATCTTAGGGGCTGCAGCACTGTGGGTACCTGCCAGGGTCAATCACAGAGTGTGTGTATGGAGAGGGTGAGAGGTTTGTGCAATGACAGTATGGAAGCAGTATAAGAAGCTGGAAAAGAGCAGGTCTTTAACCCCATTGACATATTTAGTCCTTTCAGTGTCTATCAAGGTTACTTTAAGCCTTCATATATTTGGTGTTTGCCTCAAAGTCATTACATTTGAACAATCTTGTTCGAGGCTAGAAAGCAAGTTCTCCTGTCAGAGCTTTCACAGAGAATATCCAACCATGTCTCCTTCTCACCTATAAGACATAAAAATCCATCTTGAAATGCTTTTGCTGACCTCAGCTGTGGCAGCCCAGGGAAGGAACAAATAGCTTTCAGGGTCAAATGTCATAAGACTGGTCTCTGTCTCTCTGCCCATCTCCTCTGTTACACTGCCATGAGTCAGTTGATGGAATTACTTAACAGCTTCTCCCCGCATTACCCCGAGTTTCCACCCTCACCTTCATACAAAGATTTCTGTTTCAGCTTCAGATTAATTTCTTGCATGTGCAGGAGGCTGCACACTTTTCTGATCTTACACTCCTCTCCAAACTACACACTCTACCAAACAGCTGGCCCCCACTGACTACATTAAAGGTCTTCCTGTTTGTCAAACCGTATCTGACAGTTACAGGTGCTGTTTAATGCTATAATTATATATTCATAAATATGCACTATTTAATGCTATAATTATATATTCACTAATATGCACTATTTAATGCTACCCATCTGGGAAAAATATGACAAATGTGGTGCAACATTCCTCATCAGTGAGGATCTGGTGAAAGAGAACATTACATCCAGTCAATTCAGACTTTGGCCTCTATTCCACAACTGCTACAAAATGCTCATTTTACCTTATGTCTATAGGAGACCCTATGAAGTCCACTACGTAATTGCCAATAGGCAGATAAATGTTACTGTGGGGGAAACAAATATGTCATTGACTGCCCATGAAATACATCACCAAGGCAGACTTTCAAGTAATTTCAAACTCCAGTGAATTCTGCAAGACTGAAAAAAAAAAGTCCTATGGTCTGAATAACTGTATCATTACCAAATTGTCATTTAATGGTAATACTCAGTACTTGTATATTGCTTTTTCTTTCCAGAGAACATAATGGCAATTTGTTTAACTAGTAAATGCTAAGAATGACGAACACTATGGAATAAGATAAAAATCAAATAATATATCCACCACCAAAGCAACACTAGGTAATGAAAGCTTAAGCTTAGCTTACTTCAATGCTGCAAGTCTTCTTTCAATATGCCAGTATCTATTAAAATCTGTTCCATTCATAGCTGTGCAACAAATCAGAACTATATTACCCAAGCACGATTTTAAACGGAAGTATGGACAGAGTACTTTTAAAATTAGTTAGCTTTGAGTTAAAGGCAGAATGTATTGAAAGTAAGTTACTCTCCACATTTCCCTATTATATTAAGACTAGCAGACTTGTTTTGGGTGGGATTTCTTATTTTATTCAACAATTTCTTGATGTCTTTTTTTTGGAACAAAAAAAATCCATATACTATTAAGAACTTAAGAGTCCAAAATATGCTAGTGTAGTGCTGGCTAAGTGACTAGGCTAGTTTTCTGGCTGGGCAACTCTTCAAGAATCATTTTCTCAACTGCATAAAGGAGTTATTTATCACAAAAGTCCATGCAGCCAGAAGACAATGTGAGGGACTCGTGCCAAAAAGAAAGGCAGCATCAAATCAAAGACTGGCCCTCAGAGCTTGTACCACTTTTCCAACCGTTCCTGTCTGGAGCGCTATAGCATTTCTCTAACAGCAAGAGTAAATTACCGGCCACTGAAATTCGGGCTGCTTGGTTTTTCTCTTTCTTTTCCTCCCCGAATTTGCAAAGGCTGCAAGGTTTTAAGTATATATTATATACAAACAACACCAGAACACCGTGCTACAGCATCTTATTGTTTGTGGGACTTGACTTCAAGCCGTATTATGAAGCTTTTGCGATTTCCATTGGAAGCACGCAAACCGGGGAGGGAGCGGAGCTGAGCTACAATGGGAATATCCGGCTCTGCCTCCCCTTGGAAAAAACAGCAACAACAGAAGGGGAACGGAAGATTCCTTGACACTGCATGACAATTGTCCTATTTTGGGGAGCTCAGGAAGAAGGAAGTCAGCCTAACAGCTCCACTGGGTGACTTTTCCAAGAAAACTTTCCGAGCTCTTTAGCGAGCCGGAGAGAGGCGTCCTGCCAGTCCTCCCGCCGCACCGCTAAGCTTCCCAGCGCCTGCCGTCCCTCCCCTCGGTCCCGGCCGAGCCGTCTCACGGCGGCGATCCCGGCCCCGCTGACAGGACCGGCGGCACCCGCCCGCCCCCCGCAGCCGCCCCGTGACCGCCCCGCCGGCGCCTCCCCGCGCCCCTCCGCTNCTGGGGAGGAGCGGAGCCGCCCCTCGAGTCCCGTCCCGCCCCGGAGAGGAGAGCCCGGCCCCGGCAGCGCCCGCGGAGCGGGTGGAAGGGAAGTCCTCGGGTGGGGAAGGGGGTGTTTCTGCCCGCAGCAGGAGCGCGGCAGCCTCTCTAGCAGCCAAATCGTGTTTTTTCGCTTGAAACAAGTCTGCCGGGAGAGCGGGATCTCAGGGCAAGAGATGGTGATTTCACGGTTTATATTATCAGAAATACCACTGCTCGCGTCCCAAATTTGCATTTGCAGCAGCAAAACAACGCAGGTTTTACCAAAGAGTGCAATGCTGACAGTCGCATTAGAGGCGTGTGTTGCCACGAAGGTGCTCACCAGGGACCAGCACTGTAGGCACACCACATTAATTTGACAAGATTTTAGGGAAGGCAAGTATCCCTTCCTTACAAGTGCTAAAGGAAAAGTCTCAAGTGTTTTAGATTCCTTTGGAAACCTACCGTCTTCACGTAGGTCCTACTTCTGGTCTAAAAGAGAATTTTGAAACTTCCAAAGAACTATAACCGAAACAAATGCCAAACTGTTGCATTGATAAAGGTTTTGTGCTTAGAGTAATATAAGAACCACAAAAAGGTTCTTAAAAAATTATTTCTAGAATATTGCCCCTGTCAGCTACCTTCCAGAGTGAAGTATGGGATAGATCCTTTGGACCCAACACTTTATTCACGACTCACCACAGAGATGCTAAAATAAATACAAGCTGTGAATCACTACATAGTTGAGTAGATTTTTCCCTTTAAAGAATTAATTGGTACATCAATGAAAAATGGCAATCAGCTAAACTCTACCAACTCCCCAATCAACTCTTTAATAATAGATACAAAGAAAATATGCTCAACTCTTTGGGATATGGCAAAAACACGTATTTCAAAGAATTATAACGAACAAACTAACTAGAAATGTTTTCACTGGGCATCTAAAATTATTACAACAGCTTTAATTTGACCTAAATGACCTAAAATTACCTAAATCATCACTGTAAGACAATGTGAGGCTAAGCCTGTGACAGAGGCACTGGACACCGATTCACAGAAACAATTAGGTTGGAAAACACCTCTGAGATCATCTTGTCCTGAAGAAGTCCAGAAGACTGGATTCTGTTTCTTCCCATTTCACAGAATGTGCAAAGCATTTTCAGTAAAAATGTCGGCTCTTTTGCAATTGTGTGGAAGACCTTCATTTCCACATCTGAAACAACAGTGACATGGGATTTTTTACTTAAGTCCTGACATTATGTATAGCAAATGTTCACACAAAAACTCTAGCACTAAAGTGTGTGGGACCTAAATACCAGTTTATATTCTCAGCTTCTACCTAGTGACATTCTGCTTGCCCTAATCCAAATTGTTTCTATTCTCTTTTCTAAACAGCAGCAGAGGAACATCAGCTATACTTACACAGTATGCTAAGAACTGTTAAGTTGGACGCCTTGTTATCACACAAGCAGAATAATGTAGTCTACAAAGTTTCTCAGAAAATTTTGGATATAAAAGAGACCAATTACAAGTAAGTCATAATAGAGTGTGCTCAACAAAGAGCCAAACATTTCTTCCTTAATTCTACTTCAAGTTTATATACAATAAGCAGATAAACTTTTGAAATTTGTGGTACTGAGCCATCTAGTGGTTACTTTCAAAAAGCAAAGGGATTCTGTTTCAGCAACAGAAATCAACAGGTTGGATGTACAAAGGAAAAATAATACGACGGTAGAAAGGAATACAGCTGCATCATTTCCAGTCTTCTCTGTATCCTGAATACAAAACAAACAACTGTCCTGGCTTATAGGTGTCCCGTCAGTGACATTTTACCAACCAGTCTTTTTATGTCCTAGAAGTCACTAAGGTTGAAAACTGGAACAATCACTGCTTTTGATAAACTGTCAGTCTTACTCATGGAACAAGAGTTTTATTCTAAGGGGGACACTGAAAATACGGCAAGAAACAGAAAAAGAGAATCTGAAGAATATATTTATCAGTATCATTGAAGTATGGTTTGGAAATCAGTAGACCTGACTGATATCACTGAGTCCATTCCCCGCTTTCTCACAAAACCACATAATAGTCATAATAAACTGTAACTTAAAACTGATTTATTTTCTTGGTTGCAACTCCTATGGAAGCATTACTTTGCTCTGTAATTTTAATCTTTAGGAATTTATAGCAAAATAAAAAGCAAGAAACTGAGCTCTTGAAGTCTAGTGCTTTTATTAAAGACTTACAGTGGCATACAAAATACAGTGTTTTATCAAGATTCTTACAAAAATGAATAAAGACATTATAGCAAATATATAAGAAATTATCAAAACAAATTTCCACTGAAGATACAGCCTCCAAGGGAATCCTATCCAACTATTTAAAAAAGGAATTCCTTAACAGACTTCTCAGTAGCCTGTCTTCCTATGAGCTACTACTCGTTGTCCTTTTTCTATAGTAAATAGCTGGAGAACTGGTACTGAATAACAGAAATATAACTATTACAAAGTCTCTGTTGGATTAAACCACACCTGTGTTGCAGTTTTCACAGAAGACAGTAAGAAGGTAGTTCTTTGAAAAGCCATCCTATTTGAGGAAAGTGATTTGTTAGGTTAAAGGTAAGCCAAAGTCCAATTCAGCAGTATTGCGCACGCTGTCAGAATACATTTCTTTTTGCAGTTCTCCCCATTTCAGCATTTGCTCTGTCAGCTCCTCCAAGTCCATCGCAAGAACCTCTGCTTTTGTCAAAGCAGTGTCCTGAGGCAGAAAAGGGTCGAATTTAATCTTTGTACATTCTGTCAATCTAACAGGCCATAAAAATAACCTAAACAACCAAATGGTGTTGCATTCTTAATGCCGCATAAGATGTCAGGCTCTGTTCTTTTGCTACTCACCATATTTTTCATCATATTGGGTATCTGAGGGATGCTTCTTACAGACTGCAAATGGCTTTCAAGGTTCTCAATGAAAGTCAGGGCCTCAGTCAACAGCTCTACCAGACACCTGTAAGCAAGAATGAGCCCTCTACTCACAAGTTGTGTTAAACAATGAGAACTTAATACTTAAAAGCTCTTATTTCTTTGCCCTGATTTTCTCAGTCCTTTTCTCTGGTTTTATACAAGTTCCCAACCACTTGATTAATTTTCCTGCAATTACAATTCTTGTGTGACTCTTAGCAACAAGTAGGGCAAGAACTACAGAAGTGAATATACTTCAGTAACTGAGTTAGATTTTTAGACCATAAGGAGGATATTTTCAAAACATGCACTTCACATGCCTGAGAATCATTCTCACTTATTCTGAGTAAGTGACAGTGGAAGGAATATACCCTCTGGAGAAGCTTAATGAATAAAGCATTTAGCACATTTGTTTAAAACAATGTATCACATATAGCTCTGCAGTTTTCTGAAGACAACACCAATAACCTAAGTAAATATTCAGAAAAATATGCATCACTACCTCCCTATGAATTTATCAATAAGTAAACTACTAGCTTTTAGCTGAGATTCTACTACCATTTTTAGTTTCTATTCTTATTAATGGAAAAATGAATGAAAGCACATGATTTTTACTGCCTAGTAGTTCAAATTAATTTGGACTCCTGTAAACAAAGAATAATTATTTTCTGTGTGCCTACTTGTGGTAAGTAGCCTCAATAGGTAGGCTCTCTTGACATTTGGGTTTTATCAACCTCTTCCTCAGAGCTCTCTTTTCTTTCAGTACAGCTTCCAAATGCGTGTTCATGTCTTGCAAAATTTTACATTTTTTCCCTGTAAAATAAAATGAAATAGTAAAGTTGAACCTAGTGTCCTGCTAAAAGGAGAGCAAAATTTCTTCTGGAGAAAGACAGAGAAAAACATCAATCTACTGAACTGGACAGTTTACACTCAAGAGAGACATTAATCAGAATGGCTTTTGCTGGAGTGTGTATGATTTAGTATCGGCATGCACCTCGAAGTCATAATATCTATTTTTAAGATATATAGATATGTTAACTGCTTTAAATTATCTATGGTTTTAAGTAAATTCTATTTGACATGAAGTTGACTTCTTAAAACTGCCTGGAATCAGATAGGGAATAAAAAAAACCTACAACACAAATAAATATAGGTGAAAAGAAAGTGTAGCTATTTACTGGGAGTTGAGCTGCCATCCAAGAGCAAGAAAAACAATTATTTCCTTACATATACACCCTTCAAAACCACCCACCTACTAAGGTGCCAACCAAAATTCGTCTAACACCTCTGTCCCCAAAGCACCCAGCCAGAATCCCTGCACCCACTCTGAATTAGCCCCCCCTCAAAGCAGGTCCAGGAGCTCTGGGCCTGTATTTTCTCTTGTTACCCTTGTTATCTTTAAAGAAGAATGTAAACATTCAGTAAAAGGCCTCTCAGGGAAACTTATAATTCAAGCTATGCAGTCAGTCTAAAATCCCCCAAAATAGAAGGAAAAACCCCAAGGTATCAGTACCATAGCACTGAAGTATTACAATAGATTTCTCTAGCCTAGCACAATAGTAGCAAGTTAGAATATTTTTAAGCATCAATAAAATCATGGTGGGAAAAGTGTGAAATAATGAAGAAAGGAATACATATACTCCCGAAGTGCTAAATTAGAAATGCAAGTAATTTTAGGGGCCTAAGGATGCATTGGAAAGGAAGCAGAGCAGCACACACAGGCCAAGGGTTACTGATGATTTCAGAACTGATGCTCCACTGATCCTGGGGAGCTGAGCACATCCTCCCACTTTTTTGGAGAAAGAGTAACACATGGAGTTTCTACCGAGACACCAGAGAGTGCAAGTTCAAACAGCATGGAAATATTCTTTAGGTGCTTATAAAACACCTAACACTTCTAAGATATCCAGAGATGACTGCTGCAATAAAGTCTAAAATTCTGACTTACATGGGTGAAACATTAATCTGCTGATTAAGTAATTTAAGACTCTTGGCTTTTCTCTGGTGTAACTGCACTTACCTAAGTAAAAATGGTGAGTAATGTCTGCTGTCTCATTCTCCAACTGCAAAATTTCAGTTTTCAGTTTTATCTACAACAACATCAACACATTAAAATAACACCAAAAATGCATTTTTTACATACTTATCCAAACATTGTTGACTCCTTTGGAGTACAGAATGAAGTAGAGAGGAAGAAATGAGAATGTGGGGGAGAGCATGACGGTGAAAAGACAGCAAGTATGTGTGAGAGCATGTTACCCTGTCCTCTGGACTGTTTCTACTACTGGGTGTGGCTTTTTTGGTCACTAGGAAAAAACTGTTTTAAAAAAACCAACCTAATTTAATAGTAATCTGTGGTGGAAAAGAGCGATCCTGTAAATCATTCCTAATCCACAGAAACTTAGGCCAGAACCATAGAACAGCTTGGGTTGGAAGACACCTGAAGGGTCATCTAGTTCCAAACCCCTGCCATGAGCAGGGATATCACTCACTAGACCAGGTTGTTCAGAGATCCATCCAACTGAGCTTTGAACACTTCCAGGGATGGGGCATCCACAACTTTTCTGGGCAACCTGTTCCAGTGCCTTGCCATCCTCACAGAAAAGATTTTCTTTCTAGTATTTAAATCTCTCCTCTTTTAGTTTAAAACCATTCCTCCTTGTCCTAGCACTATCTGCAAGTGTAAAAAGTCTCTCTCCCTCTTTTGTTTTATGCCCTCTTTAAGTACTAGAAGGCTGCCCAACAATCCCAACTCTCTCAGCCTGTCTTCGTGGGAAAGGTGCTCCAGCCCTCTGGTCATCTTCATGGCCCTTAACTTGCTCCAGCAGCTCCTTATCTTTCTTATGCTGAGAACCCCAGACCTGTATGCAGCATTCCAGGAGGGGTCTCGCAGGGACAGAGTACAGAGAGAGAATCCCCTCCCTTGACCTGCTGCCCAAAGTGCTTTTGATGCAGCCCAGGATACAGCTGGTTTTCCAGCCTGCAAGCACACACTGTTGGCTAACCTCCAGCTTTTCATCCATGAGAACCCCCAAGTCCTTCTCTACAGGGCTGCTCCCAATGAGTTCATCTCCCAGTCTACTCAGGTTTGGGATTGCCCCAATCCAGCTGCAGGACCTTACACTTGAACTTGTTGAAGTCGATGAGGTTCCCATGGGCCCACTTGTCAAGCCTGTCCAGGCTCCCCCTTGGATGGTATCCCATCCTTCAGTTGTGTCAGCTGCACTGCTCAGCTTTGTGCCATCTGCAAACTTGCTGAGGGGGCACTTGATCTCGATGTCTATGCCATTGATAAAGATGGTAAAGAGTACTGGTCCCAAGACAGAGCCCTGAAGGACACCACTTGTCACCAGTCCCCACCTGGACACAGAGCCATTGACCACAACTCTCTTGTGTCCATCCAGCCAACTCCCTAATCACTGAATAGTCCACCCTTCAAATCCACGTCTCTACATCTCCTACAAAGCCGTTTCATAGTCTCTCTATATAGTGTATAAAATAACAAAACACAAGCCAACAGCCAATTCAGGCAGTAGAAAAGGACTGAGATTCCCTCTTGCTAACCAACAAAATGGTGTAGCTGCCTAAAAAGAATGTTTTTGTGAGAATCCAAGACAACTACAAAGTCTTACTTATTCTTCAGTTTCTTCAGAAAATTTTAGGTAACACTTCAAAGGTGCAGCTTCCTGAGTCTTTCTACTTACACCTAAAGGTTTTGTTTCATAGGTCTTTCTGTTATGACAAGTCAGTCCACTGAGGAAAAAAGTATCAACTGTTAAACAGCTGAACTGTTAAAAAACCTCAAAACATGACACATGGCAGCCTGCTACTTCATTGGGGGCCCTTTATTACCTCCAAGGACTGAAGTGCTGAGCGTACACTGACAACAGTAAAGGCTGTACCTCATTGATTTCAGCTTGCATGTTTGCCATTTTTTCCATCTCTGAAAATTTCACAAAGCATGGCGTTTCTCTGCAAGTTAAATCCAACGTCTCCTGTGAAAGCAAAACAACAGGAAAAAACGCACTCAGCACCAAGAACATACCATGCAAATTCTCAAGAACGGCTTTTAATAAAGTCACCGATACTCTCCCGCGCTACGCAATACAGTAAATGTCACCCGAACAAGCCACCCGACACAGGCATTATCCCGCGGCTCCCCCGCCCGGCCCCGGCCGGTACCCGGCTCACGACGCCCTTGGCCAGGCACCGCTCCAGCAGCACGGCCGCCGCCGGGCGCTGCCCGGGCTCCCACTGCCGCCGGCAGCCGCCGCCCCGCTCCTCATCGCTCCCCGCGTCGAGACACGAGCTCAGCTCCAGCTCGGGCCGGCCCGGCCCGCGGAGGCTGGGCCGGGGGCTGGGGGCCGCCACGGCCGCGAGGGTCGGGCAGCG
>VXBA01000121.1:180021-206832 GCA_013399895.1 Serilophus lunatus
ATCGCCCCTTGCCGAGGGTCCCGCTGCTGTCGCGTCCCAGCTCCTTAAGAGGTGCCCCGGGTTTTATTCCCCACCGCCCGGCTGCGAACCCGGCACTAATCCTTCGGCCTGTGACCCGTGCGTGCTGGGATTAAACCCTGCTGGGTTTACGAAAATGGTTGTCGGGTGTCTAGAAATAGAGTCACGGCAGGAGTCGCTTCTTTAAATTAGAATAAACGTTTCCAAAAAAGCCACTTGAACTGCAGTGTTGTGGGCAGGCCAGTGTTGGAAGATGCCACAGAAATCACGGCTGGTTCTTCGTGGAGAATCTCCTTTCGCTACAGGGCCCTGAACGGCGAAATATGGACAGGGTGCTGTGTTTCCACTTAGTTTTGGCTGTGCTTGTTGCATCGTTTCGATAGTCAAACTGCTATAATGAAAGCAGCTTAAGCGAGGTAAATCCTTTGAGTTCTAGATTTTAGTTACGAAGAGGATAAAAATGCAGCAGTGAAACTGTTCAGTGTGTTGACATGCTTGTAGTGTTGGAGAGACTGCACATAAAATGACTTTGTACATTTGCTTTTCGCAGAGACTTTGGACTGCAGTTCTCTAGCACAGAGTAAGAGAGAAACTGGCTGAGACTGTCACTGGAACGCCGTGTGCTTGATAGAGAACTGCTAGGATGGGAAACAGTGCACTGAAAGCCCACCTGGAGACAGCACAGAAAACTGGTGTGTTTCAGCTAACAGGAAAGGGACTTACTGAGGTAATGTGACAGTAGGGGAAAGATGGCTGTTTGTGTGCATGAAGGACACTTCTGGAGAGAAATTCCCACCTCATTGTCATAATGCACTGCATACATGTATTTCTTACAAATAGTGATGGAAAATATTTCAGGATTTATTTTCTTTTTACCTGCATTGTCTTCTGATTGCGGGTTTATGTGTCAGAGCACTTGTGTGCTTATGAGCTTGTGCTGTAGAGTGCATATGTGTTTGTTAGTTATGATATGCTTTTTTAAAAAAACGGCTGTAAACTCGAGGGGGAAAATATAAATTTTGTAACGATATTATTACTTAGGCACTTCACAATTTGTCACATTTAGATACTTGCACTGTATTTAACTGTAGTCGTGTTCATTGGGCTGCAAGCATCCCGTGAGTTTATTTTATTGGAAATTGCCTTGACTTAGACTCTGTGTAGAAAAACACAGAATGTCCTGGAACCATAACTCAAGGAACAATTCACAGGATAGCCAAAAATAGCTCTATATTGCTGTAGTTTCCCAAGACTTTTCTAAAGTATCTTTTTCCACTATCCTACCTTCTCTCTTCCCTTTTTCCCTGTCAAACCAAAGGAGAGTCACCAGGACCTGATGGTGATTATCAAGTTTTTCTTTTCAGTTCAGTGCCAATGCTCAGTACCAAAGTGATACAGGATGCAGCTAAAAGGAAGGGAAATGCTATACATAATTATTTAAAAAGGAAATCAAGTGAAAATTTCCCAATATTACTCTGCTAAAATATAGCATTGTTAACTGGCTGTAGAGTATTTTAAATGACAGGCATGTTTAAGACAAGCGTACAAGAAGAATAAAGCATAAACAACCTTCCTTCTCCCTTTTTAATTTTAATAATTTGGATGAACAGCTACTCTTCCTGGATGAGTCTTTTTTCCTTCCCCAGATGAAAAAATATTTTTAAAAATATGTATTAAACAAATTTGCCAATCACACTGTGGTGATTGGACATTGTGATACATACGACAGTATGTAATAGCCATACAAATGTCAATTAAAATTTAAAGCTGTAAAATTTGAACATTCAAAATTGTATCAACTGTTTAAATGCTGTATCTTTTTTCTGCCCCCCCCAGTTTCCCGAAGATCTGCAGAAGCTGACAAGCAACTTAAGGACAATAGATTTGTCGAACAACAAAATAGAGCTCTTGCCACCTCTCATTGGAAAATTTTCCTTTTTGAAGAGTCTTGTTCTAAACAACAACAAACTGAGTATGCCTGCTAATTAATATCTCCATAGATTTTAAAAATAATAACCTGTATTCTCTGATCAGAAACCAAATCTAATGATTTAACTCTCACAGGATGTAAACAGGGAGTTAAGTCATCTAAACTGTAATCTTTGGAATTCATCTGTAGGATAAAATCCCCAAACCCATAAATTGTAAAAATCTAGTTGCCAACTTAGTTGTATTATGTTTTACGATGACACAAGAGTTCTTAAAAGCATAATGTCTTTGTTCTGAGACTTGTCTGACCTGAAAGTTCAAAAGTGTCAGGTGGTTTAGTGCTTACATAGAGAACAGGTAATGATCATTACGAAGCCAGTTTTGCTGGCCATTCAGAGGTTGTTACTGCTTCTGTTGGACAAACATCCAACTTTATGGAAAAATTAGAATGAGGTGAAGAAACTTGGTTTTTATGCATTAATTATGTATTATCTGCCTTTTTGAAAAAACAAACATAATTTACACACCTCTTTTGACTCTATAATGCAACTCAGGAGTGCTAGAGGCTACATACACGTGTAGGTGGAATGAGGGATTAAATGGATGCTAGCAGACCTTACCTGGTGAGGCTTATATGCTGCTATGAGACAGTATGAATCATCAGAAAACTGACTTTTGAGTGATACCTTTAAAGGGCTGCAGCAGACCTGAAGCTGAATTGTGCAGTACTTCAAAGGTCACAGAACATGTGTGCAAAGTGTTAGTAAGGAGTGTAACTGACAGGCTAAAATGTTCTGAGTAGTGTTTTCAGACTGTGATTTGTAGGTCTGCCTTGTCTGCAGATTATTTTTAATATATTTATGGAAGATGGTTAAAAAGCATGTGTTTTCAGGGGTTTAAGTTTCTATGCAGGGATCTATGCCTTCACTGGAAAATGGGGAGGAAGTCTGTGAGAAATTACTTAATATAATGCTGTTCTCCGTGCAGCAGCTTATTTGACTTAAATAGGTATGAATGTTTACTGCTCTTTGTTTAGGTCATATGTTTGTTCTGTCATTTATTTCTAGCTGCTTTACCTGAGGAGCTGTGTAAATTGAAAAAACTGGAAACACTACACTTGAATGGCAATCACTTGAGGCAGCTACCAGCTGCATTTGGACAACTTTCAGCTCTCAAAACCCTGAGCCTTTCTGGAAACCAGCTTCGGACTGTGCCTACACAACTCTGTGGTCTTCGCCACTTGGATGTTGTAGATCTTTCCAAAAACCAGATCCAGAATGTGCCCGACACTGTGGGAGAATTGCAGGCTATCGAACTCAATTTGAATCAGAATCAGGTCTGGTAACTGAGATGTTATGGGCTTGGAAATTTAGGACGTGGTTTGCCTTGGACTTAGTACATCTGCAGAACGTAAGATGAGACTGTCAAAACTTTATGGCTAAAAGACATCTCCTGGACACAACACAAATGAGGGATCATAACTAGAGTTTGTGTACCAATACATCCTACTGCCTGATTTAATTAACTAACAAATCGTGAATTTAGTTGTGCAGCAAATTATTTGAACAGTTCTTGACTGGGAATATGGTTAACACATGTGTAGGTTGGCTGTCATCATGGAAGAAAAAAATTACTTGGATTTTTGATCATTTGTTGCTTATGTGTTGTTGCTAAGTAGTTACTGTTAATGTAGTTTATATTTACCACATGGTAATTGTTCTGTATAAGTCTGAACAAATCACCTTAGTAATCACAGATCACTACCATTTTAATCTGATATCTCTTTTCATTTCTACAAGATTTCCCAGATCTCAGTCCAGATCTCCCACTGTCCACGCCTCAAAGTCTTGCGTTTAGAAGAAAACTGTCTAGAACTCAGCATGCTTCCTCAAAGTATCCTCAGTGACTCCCAGATCTCACTGCTTGCAGTAGAAGGCAACCTTTTTGAAATCAAGAAACTCAGAGAACTGGAAGGATATGACAAGGTTTGTAGAGGGTTTTTTGTGACTTGGTTTTTTGGTTGGTTGGTCTGTCTTTTTTTTAAAGGAAGTTCCTGCTGAACTCCTTACCCAGTACCTCCTTGGAATACTAAGCATTTATGCTGATGAATAGAAGCACAAAACAGTATATTGATATTGTCACTGGTGCTGGATTCATAACTCATATCCGAAAAAAATTCCAAGAGTTCTTCAAAGATTAACTTTCTCATAGGATTCAGGGTCAGTCATTTTCATCAGCATCCCTTGAAGGGTAGCTAATGATGACAGGTGTGTGTCTTCACTTTGGTAGGACAAAAAATAATGGATGCTTCATACTTAACATTAGTTCATCTTAAACACTGGAGATTTGACCATTAATCTGAATTGCGGCAAATGGCATAAATTTTTGGGTGCTTTTTGTTAATTTGAAATTAAAGCTGTTAACGGTTACATCTGCAAAGCTTTATATGCAGAATTTTTGAGAGCAGAAGCTGAGCTTTTAGTAGCAATGAATCCTCTATTTCTGAATCATAGAATTTTTTTGTTTTCTTTATAGTACATGGAACGATTTACAGCTACAAAGAAGAAGTTTGCATGATCATTATTCTGAGCCTGTATATTACCAATAAGAAGAGAGACTAAAAGCACCTGCTTCACTGACTGAAGCCAAGACTGAAGAAGGAAATGATCAGAGTACTCCTCCTCTAGTAGTCTGATAGAGCCTATTAAGGCCACATTGAATAAACTTGAACTAGAGAACATAGGTATTGAATGGATGAACCTGCCCAGGGGCCAGTTTTGATTATTGTGCCACAATAGCTTTTAACACAGTACATGCTATCCTTTGTCAGGGCTTGTTCTTTCACAGAGAAAGGGACAAGCATTTCAAATTTGCCAGTTTCCTTTTGTCAGGAAGGTGGCTGTTGATTTGTAAGAGGATTATTTCTTCTGGAAACGTTTTTCCATGGTAGCACATGGAAGTTCTACCACCAAAGCATTGTATGTCTTGCAGTAAGCACTATTCTACGGAGAAGAACTTTTGTAGATGAGGTTTTCATTTATAACCTGTGTGAGTTTTTTTTATGAAGCACAAGTAGTTGTGGT
The DNA here is from genome assembly GCA_013399895.1 of Serilophus lunatus. Lineage (NCBI taxonomy): Eukaryota > Metazoa > Chordata > Aves > Passeriformes > Eurylaimidae > Serilophus > Serilophus lunatus. The sequence continues at coordinate 185,052 of VXBA01000121.1, forward strand.
TCAATGTTGTATTAACAGCTTCCAGTAAACATAGTGGGGTTTGAGCATCCTTCATTCATATTTTACTGTACAGGCTTTCTTTTCCCATAAGCAAGAATTGCACTACAGTCGACTTCTGCTTGAGCTGTATGAAATAAAAATTAGGTTCATCTGCAATGTATTCACTAAAAATGTATATTGCTAGAAAATATATCCTTGTACTGACTCCTTGTGTACAGAGCAATGCTCAAGGTTTTAGTTGTCAGCCAACTGCTGCTGCCTTACTACCAAAAGCACCTAGAAAGAGCTAAAAATGTATGCAGTTATGTAACTTATACTGAAAAGGAAAATGTTTATTTTAGTAAATTATTTAAAAAAAAATCAGTTCATTTGGTGTAGCTCCTGCTCTTTTCATTTCACTTAGTACTGAGCTGTCACTGAACGCCCTCACTTAGGTACTTGAGTCTGTCAGTTTTCAGTAAATTACATTTCAGCAAAACAGCCCAATGTTGATGAGCAAGGAGTGGTTCTTCTATAAGCTGCTCAGAGAGATTTCTAGTTCCCTATTGCTATTTTCAATTCTTACTTAATAGTACTTATGAGAAGAACATTTTAGGGAACATCAGCTGCTTATGCAAAGGATGGATGTGATCGATTCTGAGTTACCAGGAAATCAGTTTTACTTAAGAACCCTCATTCCAGGGGTGTTGACTACATTATGGAAAAACACCCAGCCTATCAGTTTTTCATAAGTAGCTGACAACAGACATTTATGAGCCTACTTTGTTTTGCAAGACATAAGTAGGGAAGTGCTTCAACAATACAACTGTGTTACCATAATGCAAACCCTGTATAGTCAGAAATCCATTCAACTTCATATTAATAGATTCCACAAATTATGATGTGCTAAGCCAGTAATGAATAAAGCCCTGGGTGCTTGTTCAAAATTTTACCACCTTCCTCTTGGTAACTAAATCTCCTTTGTACGACTAATTTTTTTACTAGTTTTTTCTAGAGATTTGCTGTGTGTGAGACCTTAACAGAACAAAGCTCCTCAGCAGATTCCCCCTTTGCAACTCTGGCAACTCCCAAGACAGGTCTATTATCAACACGTATAGAATTTGCAATACTTTGTTATAGTGGCATTTTGGTTTCATGATTTTTTTAAAGTGGAAATATCTGTGCTAAGAGATGCTGCTTTTCTAATTTAGTGTTGGTTTATCAGGGGTTTTTTTCTATTCAACGAAGATGTGTAAGAACAGATGGTAGAATAAAACATTTGAAAATTATGGACCTAGTACTGCCATAAAAAATCTGGTTTTAGAAGTATGTCAGAAAGTATATCAACCTTCCTTTGACATGAGCACTAGTACATTGAGAAACCTTTCAATTACTCATGGTTAAGCTCCTTGGCTACTTTGTAGTTATGACAGCTATCAAAGCTTTTATAGAACAAAATGGAGAAAACACCATCACGTAAAATATTGGAGCTGAGTTAGTCCTGAATTAACAAAAGTTGTCCCAGATCAGAGAGGAAGACTATTTCTGATACAAGGAAAAAAAAATAAAAAAAAATAACTGGCTGCTTACATGTTTTAACTCACAGCAATGAATAACTGTCACAGTAGAATGCTGTTCTATACCTTTCAGTGCTCTGTCATCTATCAGTAGTCTTATATTGGGAGTTTGTTTTCCCTTATCATCCCCCACTCTACAAGTGAAGCTATAAAATAATTTTATTTCCATGCACAATTATACTTGCAGTTTTGAAATGACAGGTAGAATTTACCCTAGTTAGCAATATAATATATTCAAGTATTTGATTTCAGACCTACATCACTTGCTCTCCAGTTTTCCATTGCACCAAGACACACATTTTGTTCATCTATTCAACCAGCATTTACACACTGTATTGCTTCAAGTGGAGCAAATGTGAATTAGGAAATGCAAGTCACTGCATCATATAAACAGTGAGTTGTTTCACCATCCAGCCTTCACAAAGGTTAAGTTCTGCAGGTAGCTGCAGAAGCAGCACATGCTGTTCATACTGTAATAGTGCTGTGTTAAAAAGATTGGTCTTCCATCAAGGACTATCTTGAATTTACCAATTACTGTAATTTAAGTATACCTATGGGACACATGCTGCCTGCTCACAGTGGTTACATAAGCCAGCTGTTCCTAATTTTTTTTTCCCCTAGCTACTGGTAGAAATACACTGGTAGCTCTTCCCAGGTATGCTAAGTCTTTCCTGTAGCTCAGAACTATTGCAAGTCAAAACAAGTCTGTATTTCCCCTCACACCTCCTGCCCCTTAAGAGTTTTCTGGGAATCTGAGGCTCTAGTAGTAAAGAAAACACAAATTACATTTCCTCACAAGTGAAATTGCATTGGCAGTAGGTTAAACCACTAGATATTCCCTACTGGACTAGGTATTTGCTAGGCACCTGGAAAGTTATTTTGTTTCTTTATCATCCTGAAGTATACACTCATGTCAAGTCATGGTCTTTCAAAGAAGTGATGGACACATTTCATAATCTGAAGTTTGGAGATGCTGATTATGCAAGGATCCAAACTCCAGTGTTAAAGATCACAATCTTCATCTCTTCCCAACCACACCCATTCCTTTGTTAATATTAGGATTTCTGTGAAATAAAAATAGAAACTTCCTGGTTGCATGGCAGGAACTAGTTCTGCCAAGTTTTTCCAAGGACAAGAAACTAAACAAAGACATTTGTAAGACAAAATAATTTTTAAACATATTCAGTTATAAAAGTATGTATTTTTTGTGCACAATATATAATTTAACAATCAGAAGCAGAAACTGTAAGCCTTCATTCTTAAAGCATATAGACATACATAGATGTACAGGTGTTGATTTCATACCACAGATATTGAAATTAAGCAACTATTCTATAGACAGCAGTAAGACAAACCAAGAAGCAGACTGCATTGTTCACTAACAAAGGCCCTCATGGATTTGGCTCTTGCTGCATAAGGAAATAGTAGACACTCTGCTAAAACTCAAGCTTGGAGTCTCAGAAATTATTTCCTTGTGTGGTATTTACTGCAATCTTACAATTCTGACATACCAATCACAGCATTCTGTTAGCCAATGTGTTAATTTGTTGTTAGAGCTCAGACAAGTCAAGAACATGAACCTGTAATAGCAAGCGAGAAAAAACATTCCAGTGTTTGGAATATTCAAATGCTACAGAGCAGGTTTTCACTGTGTAAGCAGAGTAAGGTAACCATCTCAGTTTTCTGTTCCAGGAAGACAATTAAATAACATAGACTTTGCTTTCACAACTAGAAGCAAAAAATCCTTCAGTTAACCTGAAGTTTGTAAGACGGAAAAAAAGCACATACAAATTCCCTATACTTTCCTATGCAGGTGGTTGTTCAGAGTCTACTATGCAGTGTTCTTTAAAGTATGTCTTTGCTACTTGTGTTTTTAAGCATATAATCTTCATTTATTAATTGAGCAACTAATGAGCTTTTGAAATTCACTGGCTTTCCAACAATTCCTGGAAGCTAGACAGGAGTCAACCCAAACTACTTAAGTATCTAGTTCCCTAAAAGTGACCTTACCTTGCTCACAGTAAGGCAAACTACCACTGGCCTATTAACTACATGCAGCTGCTTCATCCTTTGGTCAGTTGTTTGGGGGGATTTTTTGTGTGTGTGCATGGTTGCTGGTTTTGGTTTTTTAAATATCAACTTATTCTGGGAGTGAACTGAAAATATACCAGTAATACTGACTGTATTTCTACTAAAAAGAAAACAACACTTAACACTGTCTAAGCATGTAAATGGATTAGTGTCATGTCTAGCCCTGGGATTCATTAGTGGCTAGGGGATACTTGTGGACTGTTCTTCCAAAAAAACTCCCCGTAACACTATTAGTTTTAATTATTCTCCCAATAAATTTGGTTTGAAGATTTTTGCCCTGCAATACTGAGTATCACACGTTAGTCCTAAACATCGTTTTCATCCCTAAAAGAGGCACAGTATATTGCTGGATGGAGCTCAAATTATTAAGCCACTTGCAATTTAATTATTATAAAGATTTTAAGAAAATCATGGAAGTAAATCTGATTATATTACAGTAAACCCAAAACGTTTTTTCTCATAGAAGAGAACTTAACCTCATTTGGTTGTAAACTCCTCTATTTGTAAGTTGCAAGCAGCTTGGACATGGAATACTTCCAATTGCCAGTCCCAATGTCTACGATAATAAACCGGCCAGCAAGCTATTTCCAACTAGCATACAGTTCATAAATAGCTACTGCTTCCTCCAGACTTGTGACAAACAGCTTCTCTGGTTTTGGTAGGTTTAAAAAGTCACTGCTGAGAGCAATACTCTACACCACATCTTAGTGATTATTTTGTACTGGAGAAAGGCATGAACTGAACTCCAGTGAAAACTGGCCAAAAGACGAAAAGATATGAGATACAAGAGAGAGCTGCATGCTTTTCCACTCAGTTTCTTTCCATTAAGATGCATAATTCAAACACTTGGAAGTTAACTTTTAGATGAGGGGTGTAAAAACTTCCATCAAATAAATACTTTAGGCAAATAGTTTTATTTTCTTCTACTCAAGTGTGCACAGGGCTTAGATCAGGCATATATATACACACACAACAAATACCAGAACTATGCAGCATGATTTCCTAGCCAGGGGCTCCAAAATGATGCCAGTTTACAGTAAAGAAATGGAAACCTCTGTACCCCTCAAGTTACCATTACCTTGAAGCTCATGTGGTTAGGAAGTGTTTTAAAGCCCTCAAACCACAATCTCTAAGTTATGGGCATCCACAAATTCAATTCCAAACCAATCGTGTGGTTTGGACTGTAAAGGTACAGTTAGCATTCTAGAGATACAAGTCAGACAATGTTCACCAAGTCCCTATTTTAGTGAAGACACTCAACTTATGAGGTATTTCAAACAGTGCAAAGTGCCCTCTCCAACTTCCCACAACTGTGAATTCAGGTTACCCAGCTTGTTCAACTTCAATAAAAGGACTGTATTTTCGGTGCAGGAAAATAAGATTTAAAAAAAAATAGTAAAAAAAATGGGAGGAAGAATAAAACATGCAAGAGTCGTCTCAAAGCCCTAATACTTTTAGCCCTGAGCAGTTTAAACAAAATGAAGGCAGATGAGTAGAAGGAAGTTGGCTGCTTTCTTTGAGTCAAGGCCATTCATTCAATACATGAAGCAATATGAAAATTAATTATTATAGAAAGTGTACTGCTTCATTTTTCCCAGCCCCTCTTATTAAAAAAATAGAGAAGTTTCACAGATCCATGAATATGGTGGTTTGCAGCTGGAGAGACAGTGTCATTGAACAATGACAGCAGGCTTTAATTGTCAATTAATTTCTTGGCTCTGATGTTGGCTTGCTCAATGCGTTCCCTGTTTGTATCAGCCTGAAAGAGAGAAATTCATAGGTCATTTGCAGACTCCATGCAAGACAATCACAAAATTCAAGCTGACATGAACTTCTGAATTCCAAGGTATTACCATTGCTGCAGACAGAAGGGAAGGCAGCATATGCTGCGAGTTCTGGCAAAAACAAAATCGGGAGGAATAGTTTTTATTCTTAGCTGACTTTCAAAACACAACAGCTTGCCTCAGCTGGTCAGGAAGAGTATTAACAAAACAAGGAGACAAACATTCCCTCTCTCCAAGTCTTTAACCATCTTAAGGACCTCTACAGTGCAAAAAAGTTGTTCTGAACTAGAAGCAGTAGTCAAAAGTGGACCTATGGGCATAAAGTCAGAATTATTTTGCTTAATGCAAATCCCTGACTTTCACTCACATACCCTCCAATGACACCCTCGTGTCATAAGAATATGGTATTTTTAAGAAAAAGCTCTTTATTTTATCATTATTTTACTATTATAAAGCATCAAGAGTCAGCTCACAACACCTAGGTTGAACAATTGCCAAAATACAGTTTTACCGAAAGGTATAATAAGGAGCTTTGTAATGATGCCCTGCAGCAGGGAACATCTTCATTATGAGTCAAACTCCTAAGAAGCTCTACCTGTGCCACGTACTAGCTGTTTTACTCCTTCATATTGCAAAGAGGACATCTGCAGATCAAGTCCTTTCCTCCTGTTCTCTCCTTCCTGCCTTTCAGGACAAGGGTAGTGGGAGGGGTGAGAATCTACTATACAGAGATGAGACTCTGACCTGTTAACATCACTTTGGAAACACATGAATTTAGCTATTAGATCATCTAAGAAGAAGCAGTAACATGTTTCATTACATGTATATTCAGACTAGGAGCTCTTCATAATATTGTAAACTACCAGAAGTCACCCAGTCAAGTCTGTGCATTTTCTAGGCAATTTAGAATTTAAAAAAACAGAAGCACCAACTCTATGCTGAAGTTTAATATTACTGTTTCTTTTATACAATTTATATGATTGGAGATTTACACTCTATTTTGATTTGGTTTCCATAGTATTTACTAGATTAAAACAAGTTATCAACAGAAAAGAATTAATACAAATAACCTGAGATAGGCTTCCAGTCTTAAAGCCACAGATACACTTTCATTTTTATTCTGTTCTGTAAAGCAATTCTAACTTGTATACATTATATTTTAATAATTACTAAGACTTGATCAGCAACACTTATTCAGGCCACCAAACAAAAGAGCATCAGGCCAAAACTGGGTGCTTCAATCTACTACAACCACTATTGCTAAAAATAGTAATTCCCACTTGCAGTTCATTTGACCAGGCAACTTTCAGTCTTTGTAAGTTTTAAGAATTTCCCAGCTCATTTTAAACGCCAAGGAATTTTCTATGTTTGATTTTCTTTACCTGATGATCAGATCTACAGTTTCAGGAAACAGTAAAAGACAGCTAAGGCACCCTCCATAGGATTACTGCCTTATTAATAAAACAACCTCTTTATTAATAGATAAAATTGAGATGCTGACAGCTACAATCAGCATTTTTGTCAAACTTGCTTTGTGTATTTGAGAAAATCCCATTTCTCTTGCTTTTAATCCTACTGCACATTACAGAGAGATTTTTGACTTTGAGATTTTTAATTTCCCACTTTGTCCCCTGCCCCCAACATATGTACATATGTTTAACCTGTTTGGGGAATATTTAAATAATATATAATAACTAATATATAATAACAAAATTACACAAAAAAGGAAGTTACTATGACTAACTTCATGTGCAGGTGAGTGTAGACCACGTTCTGTGCAACTACAAACCTCAATATTCCAAAGTCTCCCCAGCCCCAATATTAATTTGTCCACAAGAATTAGGGCAATGAATTACCTGTGTTTTATTTTAAGTTTAAACTATGATGACTTTTCAGAAATTCCAGAAGAACCTCGCTGTTGTTAGAAATACCTATTCCTTACCACATGAAAGATTTTCCTGTAAGCAACAATCCCCCAGTTATACATCTAGTAAATGTCTGTTCTTTTGATCCCATCAAGTTTATTTGTTTTCAGAGTAAGTAGCAACCTGTGCTGTACATTTAGGTTTCTCAACACTATGAAGCATTTGAATTTTCAGCTATGTGCCCAAACATTAAAGTAGATTTTGCAATCAAAATCACTGCAACCTAGAGGATGGTATAATCTTAATGTGTATTTACTGCAAATACAGATAGATACCACAATGAGCACATTCCTCCTACCTTCTCATTAAAACCTTTAAGTTGAAAGCAGAGAGCACCTTCGACACTTACCTTTACATTTATCCGGTCTATTTGTTTATTCTGGGCATCAATCTCATTGCCCATATCCAAAGCCATGTTTTTCAAATTCCCAAGAATGTTTCCCACTTGCGCAAGATTTTCATCCATTTCATCTTCTCTGGCATCATTTGTTATTCTGTTCAAATAATTAAAGCAATGTTTCAAGAATCATGAACTCGCTTTTTTCTACTCTAGATTTACTCTAATATAACTTACTTGTTGCACAGTGTTTTCAAGCCAAAGTATGTTTTTCCCCTTTCAAAGCCCTCTGCATTCCAAGCAAACATCTACCAAAAAAAGGTGTTAAGCTAGCCCCATTACAAAAATAGCCTTAAAAATTAAAATAGGTAACAGAGAAAGTTTAAGACAAATTTATCTCAAAAATGCCTTATGACTAAGCATCCCTCATACTTTCAACAGACCCTTCAATAACTGAAAACTAAGCTCTGTAGTCCTCACATCCAGAAACAGCCTGATAATACCACCACTATGAAAAAAGTGAGTGTAAAGTGAGCACTACAGTACTGAAAGCTGTCTGCCATCTCCTCTCCATGCAGTATCAACTCCGCCAACTTATTATTTAGCAACACATCTGAAAGAAGCTGGCAACTGGTAACTCTGTGTTTCCGCATTTGCGCCTGAGGACGGTGAAGGAGCAAACCTTGTAATGTATCCACCACTGGGCCCTCCAGAGGTCTGGGGCTGCTGCCGGTTTATACTCCTTGGCTGCATGGATATCACATGATCGGCCGCGCTCTCCGTTCCATCTCCCCAGGTTGATCTATACGCCTTGCTAGCCTCAAAGTTCTTCGTCCTACTCCATAACAATAAGAAATCTGAGCTACTACATCAGAATATAGAGCTTCCTCACTTAAATTTGGTACTGTTCTAAGGTTTTCAGAAACATTTGTCTTGTATTATACAGGTAAGGCTTGATCTGTACAAAACTTAATCTCTTTAAGATACAATTTCTTATATCTTGATAGTACAAATACAGCTGAGTTATAAAAAGGACAGTAATTGATTTGATCTTAAGCTTTAACACAAGAATAGTAACTTCCTTAATGTAATATACTTCACCAGAAGACAGAAGCTTATGACAGTAACAGGAAGGCTTATGTGTCATAAGATAAAGTTGCACTTACAACAGAAGTTAGTACAGAGTCACTTCTCAGGAAGAAAGGGGGATGAACAAAACAACTCCCTCAAACACAAACAGCAAGAAAACCATTACTCACTACAGGTATTTATCAAATATTTTCTGTTGCCAAGTCTTTAATTTCAATGTTTATCATCTGAATATTGACTATGAAATAACAGTAATCATGTGTAAATAGTTCCTTCATTTTACAATTCAACTGTACTACAAAACAACTTACCATTACACTTCTATCACATGGCTGATAAAAGCACACTGAGAAATCTCATGAATCACAGAGCCACAAAACCAAGAAGGGAAAAAATGTAACAGAAAAATAACTGATCTAAATTGTGGTCAGTTCTCATGAACCCTAAAGAACATACTTTTAGAAGAATATTCTCATGTTCATCTTGTTTTCTCTTATTTTCAGGTTTAAACTAAGCAATTCAGACTCCATTGTGACTTTCTGCTTCTTTAAAAACCTATGAAAGGAAATCTGTAGTGTCTTTCTACACATTAATGTACACATGAGTTAGTACATCTAACTTGACAGTTACAGGTAATCAATTTCTATAGATACAGCGCCTTTCAGTAGCTCAGATGTCATACATTTGAAGACCTGAAAAATTAGCTGCAATGAAAAAATATTCCACTCACTCTACTGGCATTTATGTATTTAAAATGGGAAATTGTGCTTCACAGGTTAGATCCTACAAAAAGTAATCTTGAATGAATACATGAAGGGGAAGGAAGGGGAAGAAATGGAATAACTTCTTCACAAGGGAAGTGTTGCACCCAGCAAAACCCTAAAGAAATCTAAACTAGTCAATTCTAGCTCCTTGTGCATACACACGTTTAAAGATCTCCTCTGGTTTACTGCAATTAGATTGAGCACTATATTTTAATCTCTTTTGTACTAAAGCCTGAAGAGCAGAACTTTGTATGATTTTCTTCTGGATAAGCAGAGTCTTAGGTCTCTGAGGCAAGTGTGAGGAAAAGAAAAAATAAGTGGCCTGAAAACTAATTGCACACCTGAAGTTGACAGCAAGAAACAGAACTGTTCAAATTAAGCACATTTAGAACAAAACTTCTCACCACCTGTTTAAGAGCCGTTTTTCAAATTACTACACGTTCACTCTTCTCCTGTTTCATTTCTGTAAAACTAAGGCAACTTATAGAACCTGTTAAGTCACTAATGGCTCAAGCAGTTGTTCACCATTTCCACAGCTACTACTCTGCAGTAATGAACATTTTCTATTCACATCAATATTATAGTACATCACAGTCACAAGGACACCTGCATGCAGACAGACATCATGCACATGCAAGCACAAATGGAATAGAAGCATCACTTCAGACAGCTGGTTACATATGCATCTGCACTACTAAGACTGACCTTGTCCTAAAATCCACTTTCACCAGTTTAAGCGAACACAGCTTCTTATCCTAGTCTTCACTTTCAGAAAGCAAGCATCAGTGTTAGGAGAGAATGGAGAAGAAAGAATAGTAAAGACCAACAAACAAGTAAACTGATATTAGTACCTAGATTGTACAGCATTACTGCCAGTATTTTGTGTTTTCAGAAAGCTTTTATACATAATCTAAGCCTAGGAGAAATTAGAAAAGCAGTATTTAATTCAGCAAGTGTTCTGGTTTTATACTTTTATTTTTATACCTTTATACTTCTATGAAAAGAATTAAAAGCTTTGGAAGCGGCTGGTTGGCAAATAATTCTGACAATGACACAAAGACTGATGTACCAATAGATATATTGAAGATACTCACTTCACTGCCCTCTCTTATACAGCACAATTTTTTCTACACATTACCGCCCAGTTTGGTACACAAGTCTTTTCTTCTTATCCGTGTACTTGGAGTGCCACAAGAGTTCACAAATTCTGAGCTTGCTCAGTGTCAGTAAGCTGCTCAGCTTCAGTTAAATAAGATTATCAACTTCAGAAAACAAAGACTGAACATGTCAAGATGTTCAAAGTCTGCCATCTTGATCCAACTAATACAAGCAGTAAGCACACCAGTCCAGAGGTCTGGACAGAACTACCTATATTTTCAAGGGCCTGAAGCTCTAAGACTTTCATCCTTAGAAGCCACATTTGTAACTATCCTAAATGATCCTCTTTAAGTATTATTCTGTTGGATAATCAAGGAATTTTTATCTAAACCTCTGCTATTTCTCAGTTGAATTACAAGATTTTTTTTGCTCATGCTGAAGAGCAAAAGACAAATACACACACTATTCAGTTCAGTTGCCACACAATATAATTTGTTTCCCCTTCACTTTGAAGAACTATGATCACATCCAATTCACATAAAACAATTTGATACTTTGCTGCTTAAAAGTAAAGCTAGCACACCTTCAAAAATTAATTCTGATCATTGTTCAGGCGTTTGAAAGTACAAACCAAGTGTCATACAAGAGTAGATTACTCAAGTGACTTGGATATGGTGGTCATAACACTGATATTATAGAGGAACTGCAAAGCAAGTCTGCAAGAATTTATATAGCCACTAGTCTGGCTATATGAAAAGATGAAAGCTTTAACACCAATCTCTGTTCTGTTCTCCTACTCTCACACTCCCACAATTTTCTTAAATGCCCAGAGAACCAGTATAATTTGCCTTCTCCAAAACCCAAGTTTTCTTGCTTTTAAGTTAGCAAAAAAGCATTTTCATAGAAAAAAATAGTTTTTAGAGACAAATTGCTCACAGAAGGCACTTATATATAGCTATTTGCAGGCCTATCTGGTCTCATTTACATGAACACTGACAGTATTCTACTAAATGTAAGCTTTAAGGAGATTAAGGCACAATTGTGGAACATGCTATACAGCAGCTATAGTTACAGTGAAAGGGGTACAATATATGGTTAGATACAAGTAAGCTTTAGCTACCCTTAACAAGTTCAAAAGGTGCAGCTCCATAAACCAATCAACTTGGCCTGCATTTTTTGTTAGCTCTTTTATTAGTGGACATCTCCCAACACAGGAAGTTACTTGGAATAGTCTAGAACTTCAGTCTCAAGAACCAATATAACTGACCTGTTACAAGGACAGACACAGAGCCCACAGCACTTGTTGAGCTCAGTCAATGTCTTTTCAGCTTCCCTCATGTCCTTATTAATCTGGTCCATGCCTTCTTCTATGCGATTTAGTTGTTCTAGAAGAGAAATAAGTAACCTGAATAAACATGAACTGAGGGAAGATGGGAGTAGGGAATATTAACATTTCTTTCAAGCAGGAACTTAAGAGTTGCAGCTCTATCTTTATACCAAGACTAAAGCCTTTTTTCTTTCCTGCCTTCTAAGAGGTTTTATTTTTAAGACAAATATTAAGAGATATGTTTTGTTTAGTAAACAAAAATTATTTTCCCTATCCTTAGAGCAGCACTTCTGTTGCTGCTTTTAGAATAAATGCTGACAATTACATTCATGGGATAGTGGAAAGAAGCAGCTGCTGTAGCAGAGCTGCATTGCATTCTAAGTAACGTCTCCAAACTACTTTAAAACCTCTCAAGTACTACAAAGACCTGGGAAAAACCAACTAGCAAACCTCATTTTAAGCCTTTAGTTTCAGCAACAACTCTTGAATAATGATCCTTTTGTTACCGCCATAATAATGATTTTTAGTGTTAGAGAGGAAGGAGGAGGAACTTACCTCCTTGTTCATCCAGCATGGTAATAGTTTTGATGCCAACATCCTGGGACTGCAAAGGAAATTGAGTTGCAGATATTGAAATCCAGTTTTATATAGCAGAGCAAAATCTGAATGTCTTGACAGTAAATTGGATAATTCAGCCAAGTTTATAATAAAATTCTGAGCTAGAAACAACTTCTGAAGTAAAGCTACTCTAAGTTTCACATTAGAGCCTATGTTAGAGTGATAAGCATCTCACCTGTTACCCTATGTCAATTAACGAGGCTTTTGTGAGGGCTTGGTTTTTAATTTTTACATTACAACAAGATAAAATGTATTGTAATACTCAGACTGAACTGTGCCCAGGTCAAACTAAAAGAGTAAACTTAGCTGTGCCTCATTTTGAGAAGCAGCATTTGGTTCATTCTTTATCCCTACACTCTGCAGTAAGGCTGACAAGGCCTTTGGTCCTGGAAGCCAGAATAAAAGAAAGCAGAATGAAGCATGCAAAGCCATTCTTGAGAATTCAGCACAAGAGATGAGGCAGAGAATAGCCCATCACTAGTTTTAGAACATCAAGTAAGAGAAATGAGCATTAAGGAATACACTACACTAGAGCTGTACTTTGCTGGCTCAGTCTTGAACTGAGCACACCAGTTGCACCCACACTTTTCTGTAAACTGGCAGCATAGACTGAATCACCCAACTACAATAGCAAGAGAAATTATGTTGGGTCATCACATGTACTTAGTGTTTGAGAGGTATTCATCAAGCCATGCTGATTCAAATGTCTCACTGATAAACTTCAGCAAGCACTAAGAGTGTGGAGCAATAAATTCCTCATACAACTTCACTCAGATAAACCCAAAATACAGATTGGTTTCTGTGGTGATTCGAAAACCTGGGGCTTTAGGGCCTGTTTTTGAGAGTTTTAAAGGTTAGCCTAAGTAACTCTGTGTCTCTGGCAAAACTTGAAGTTAGCTTGGAAAAATTTCTGTCGGAGAAATAGCAAAGTAAAAAGTAAACAATATCCTGGTTTGTCAAAACATTGGTAGAACTTTCTCAAAATACATCTGTAGCTTCTCAAAAAGAGCTTAAAACTTTTCAGGGTAGCTTGGATCTCTCGCACAATAACAATGACTTTCTCTTATCAAACAGGTGCAGAGCTATTTTTGCAGAGCTTTTTCTCATGCTTTTGTGAACAACAGCTCTAGCCAGTATCAAAATAACAGTGAAAAACAAAAGATGATCTAATGCTTCAGCTTGATCCAATGGAGAAGTAAGAAACAACTGCGTGGACCAATAAAGATGCAAAGTGCTGGTTTCTGAAAAGTATGAAAGATGTAAGTTTTCTCATTAAAATGGCTTCCTGGCTGAACCTCTGGCTCACGTGTTTCTATCTCCGCTCGGAGCGGCTTACAACAGGTTTCAAGTCACGTACAAGGGTGTTAAGTTGTATCTGTCTTAACTATCATTAAAAGTCAAACTGATGACGAGATGGTAAGGAGGTGTATGCAGAATTACTTGTTTAGGACCAAAAGCAGCCCTACTCTCCACCACCCCACCCAACAAAGCCCTACTGTTCTCACAGTCAAACATTTTCACATTGTTCACAGGCAAACTGAGCTAAAAGACAAATGAAAGATGTTATGATAAGCGAGTGAGGAAGCAGCCAAAGCCATAACTGACCACCACAGACTTATTATAACTGATACATAGCATTTGGAGACCAAGTCATTTTGTTTAAGCAGAAAACAAGTAAAAAAAAAGATATTGACCCTTCTGTGATCTTGCAAAGTGAAATACATGAAATCTAAGTCACTCCAACTCTACTACTGAATTAAAGCAACGGCTTATACTGATGTGTGTCTTGAAAAAGACAAGCTGATTAAGACCACTGTGACAGTCAACACGTTTCTTCTTAATAAACCCACAGAGAACTCTAAAGCTTTTCCTTACCTCAATGGCCAAGCCAAGAATCCTTCTTGTGCTTTCCAAAGACTAGAAAAAAATTTTAAAATGAGCATATTAATAGTATGTGTGCATATATATCAGTGTCTGAAAGTCTTCTTTACCAGTTCATTATCATATGACAAGTACTATACAAAGGTTCATCATCCTTCTATATTTAATACACACTACAACACAGTCGGCGGCAGCAAATTAGATTTTCTTGGTCTTTAGTCCTTGTTAGTACTTTATTTATCCTGTTGGAAAGTCATTATAAAAGAAGATACATTCAAATGAATTTTAGTTAAATAAGAAAGTCATGAAGTATCAATATGATTGATAACATTATAGTTACCCAACCTGCACTGTGTCTCAGGAATCAGGACTGGGTGATTAGCACTCAGTCAAGTGGGTGACTTAACAATTCAGAAGTTCACACAAATACCTATTTTTAGGAGTAGTCTTCACTCCAGTATTTACCAGATGGAAGTTTAAAACATTCAGCTACACCTCTCCAGAATCAGTACCCTGATCTGTCTTTATTTTTAAAAGATATTTAACCTGGTCAGACAAGTATTGTAATCCCAGATACCCTCTCATAATATTTACCTCATCAGTGACCTGGTTGGCTCGCAGCTGAATTTCTTCAGGTGATAGATCTTCCATGATGAGGTAATATTACTTGCAAGTTCACACTTTAAAGAGAACCTTCCCCCTGTAATAAGGAACACCAGCTAAGCATCAGAATTATCCTTTTATCAGTATTTTGACATGAGCTAACTGAGGAGCTAAAAGAAATACAAGAACAACCAGTATATGCAATAATTTCCTTTCCAAGACTTTAGTTCCTAAACTTAATGTAACAATAAAATTTTCCAAAAATAAGTCAGGAAATGAGGTCTTAAAATAAGATTCCCTGTGTTGGAAAGGCACATGGGCTTGCCCAGAAGTCCAGAAATAAATTCATGATGACATTTAAGTTACTAGCGTAAGTTTTAAGTGTTTTCCATTCCCACTGAGGAATTTCAAGAGTCATAAGAAGGGGAAACATAGATAAAGCACCACCTAAAATGATTCCAAGTAGTTGTTATGGTATGGTCAATCTCTCAAATGCAAGAGGATCTGCAAATATTTTAACTGGTATGTCTGTAACAGTAGCAAAGGCTTTCAAATCTACCTTTCTCATAATAAATATTTTCATAACTGAAGTCTCAACACACCATAATTTAATTTTTGCTATAAAGAGGAGATATATATTTTGCCTACAGATAAGATAAAAATGCAAGCCTATCAATAAATGCATTCTTAGAGACATGTTTTTCAGAGCTTATGATCTGCATTTTCATTGGAAGAATGGTAATAAAGCCAGCACTCCAAACAATGGGAAAACAAGAGGTCCCAGGCTATACCAGAACTTAATGAGATTGCACATATGCTGAGAAATAAGGCTTCCCCCCCAGAGTTTTCCCCTGAACTTTAATTTAATACTTGCTTTTTCACATGAGTAGCTTCCAACTCAGTTCATGTTACACACTGACAATTCCAAATGTTCTGCCTGACTAACAAAAACGTGTTCCATTTTTCCCGACAAGATGACTATTTTAGGAGACATAATATTAGTAACTGATCCTGGAAGGCCAAATTTATGCAGATTCATCCAGCTGTTACATAAAGAATGGATGCTCTTTCACAGCTCTTCATGAGAGGTGTGCACACCTCAGGGGGAACTGAAATCAAGACACCTGTGTCACAGCTGAAATACTTCAGGATTTAGAAAAAATTTCAGCAAGCTTGGTCATTAGCACCTAGCAAGAAACTGTGGCTCTAGCAGATTTTTCTAAAGTAGATGTCAAAACAAGTTAGTTTTTGCCATTATTAAAAGGAAAAAAAAAAATCAAGATATTTTCACAGAAGGCTTCTAGTACTTTCAGTTGCAGCATTCCAATTTCAGTGTATAAAGAGTAGCTTTTTTTCTAAAAGGCTTAAGCTCCTTTCACAAAGTTTCAGGCAGCTCAGTCTCAGCTTTGAATTTGGGAATGCCCCTCAAGCTGATTTGAACTTGTTTGATTATAATTCTGTTTAAAGCTGAACATCCAAACCCCATGCATTAGACCCCAAAAAGCCAGTTTTATTCCCAGTAGTTTGCAGCATTGCCTCTAACCTGCACAGGAGCTCTACAGGGGCAATCAGTGCTGTAAGGCAGAACAGACAGAGGCATTCCCCAGGCAGGAAAAAGACTCCTCACCAGACAGCAGTTTAAAACGTTAAAAAAGCATACAACACTAAATAAAAGCAACCCTTTACAAAAAGCCTGTTTCCAAAGATGAAAATACACGCTTGATAGCTGCATGTCTAATTGGACTAGCTGAACACTGTATGTACCTTTATTGCAAAATCTCTCTAAAGAAGAAGTTACAACACCCAAGATGAGGTCATTTCTATCGCAATAGCTCAGCTATTTCAACAGAACACAGATACATACACAAGGAATTCCCCCATCTTTCCCCCTAGGAATCAAAGCACCCATTCAGGTATCCAGCCCTTAGCTTAATGGTATATGACACAATGATTTTGTATCCAAGGCATTAAGATCACTCAATAAAGACAAAATATTCAGAAAGAAAACACTTGATATGGCTAAAAACCTATCTGGTATGTATTTTCATTAGGGCAACATTTGCAAAGGCAAGCATTTATTTTAGTATCAATGCTTAAGACCTGTTTTTTTTGCTTTCCCTCTCCTTCTATTTTAAAAATCCTAGTCACAAAGTAACCAATGTAAAAAAGACTACAGCCTAAAATGAGACTCAAAACTCTAAGAACATTTTGCTATTTTAGTTTATTTTCTCTCTAGATTGTGCCTAAATATAAAGCAGAAGTCCTTTGAAGAAGGATGTATTGTCAGCTGTATTTACTCTTCATTATCAAAAAGTATCCTGCAGTATTTACTCAGCAATAACACAGCAGTACAACTCTCCCTCTGCTTCTTTCACAGGAAGGCCTGGAACCTACAGACTGTGCAAAACTAAACTTGCTACAAAAATACATTTTCTTCAAGTGATGGGCCTCATGAAAAACTTTTCCACCAGGAAGCTCAAGACTACAACACATTAGTTACTCTAACTCTCACTGTCTGATTAAAAGGAAGATTCACTGAGAAATAAGAGCAACAACGAAATCAATGTATGACCTACAAATCAGAAGAATCTGATTTTTTTTGCCATGTCTTACTGTGGGGGCAGAAAAAGCTCTTGGAAATCCCAATTCCAACCATGATATTCTCTTCATAACTCACGTTAGCTGAGAAACTGCAAGCTCATCACTATAATGCATATTAAAATTATGGTATTGCTGCCCAAGCCACTTGAAGCTTAAATGACTTCTGCCTTTAAGACAAGAGGAAATAGATTTATGTCTGCACATGTGTTTTATCCACTTACTATGCATTTGGTCATGGCTCCAAAAACCCTGAAAAACTTTTAATTCACTCTATATGAAATTGTTAAGGTAGAGATGACTGAGAAAGAAAACAAAGGTGATTTTACAGAACTGATTAAAACCTCACAATATTTCCTGCAAAAGAGTACAGGACAAGACAAACACTTTGAGGCTGATTTTAGTACAGTACCAGACCCATTCAAAGCATCACTGGCTTGGAGATCTTAATTTGGTTAATCAACACACCCATACAGTGGATGAAGGATTTTAGTAGGTTCTTTGTCTAACTTGACAGTCCTGGAAGGTGACACAGACTGATGTGAGCTATGGTTACACCCATATTAGCAGTAGGGTGCTCTTGGCTATTTTTGCTTGGAAAAAGCACTGCTCCCACTGCCACATCTCAGGGCGATCAGTCACAAGTGTTCCATCAGAGTTCTGTCCCAGCCCCAGCTACTGAACTGAGAGGTAATACCTGCCAAGCTGTAACTTCCACAGTGCAACAGGAGCAAATTCAGTGTTAGTAACAGTGACTGACTATCTGCACCTGCACATCTCCGAGTTTCAATAGCTGCTTCCAATGAGAAAGCCAAAGCAGTACCACTTCATCCAACAGCAGCTCACTGGCTGGCTTTCCCCAAAAATAAGCACATTAAAAACTTTGGGAGGGAAAAAAAAAGCATTGGGATTGACAGATTAAAGTAGTGTTTTATGCAGCCAGCAACAACATCATTCATCTTTGCCACTCACCTTCCAAGACCACAAAGCAAGAAATTAACATGATTTTTTATATCTCTCTCATTGGTCTAAGATACTCCACCTACATCACTGAATAATTTTCTTACTAGTGCTTTCATTTTCATTCAGAATTACTTGTAAACTGGAAGCCAGCTCTTGATGCCAACACGTTCAGCTTCCAAAGTAAACAAGTTCCAAAAGCCACTACAACAGTGAGGATACACAGCCTTTTCAAAGGTTTTCAACAACAAAAATCTTCTGGAGCTCGTAAGGCACTCCCAAGGTAATGCAAGCTGTAGTAGGCAATTTGCATGCTGTTTGAATAGGCTTTCCTTCAGTACTAGTCGAGAAGCAATTCTAAGTCATTAGCTCTAGGAAAAAAACCAAAGCCTACTTACTAATCTTTACAAATTTAAATTAACTGCAGGGCACCACAAGGCCAAATAAAATGCTTGTTCTACTCCCATTATAAAATCCACATCTGTAAGAGACTGCAGACAGCAAGAGCTTTCTGAAACCAGACTGGTTGACTCACACCAGACCAAGACATTGTTTTGGACTGCTTGCACTTCCACAAACCACCTGAATAGTAAAATTTCGTCCTGCATCTCTGGCTGGAGATCTGCAGCAAGCAGCAGTCTTGTGCCTCTGAAAGGCTGACTCCTTTCAGAAATTTGTCATACATCCACCACATTTGCTATATATCACACACTAATTCCTTACTCACCATCAGAGTCCCCCGTTTGAGCCCAGCCCCTCTGCTATGAAGGTACACTTCTAATCAGTACCGCAGACTTTTCTTCTTCCTTCACAGATTCTAAACTAGAAGCTAAGCACAAATGTTTACTAATTGTTGGGTTTGGAGCTTTTTCCTGCTGAAGATGTTTTGGTAACATCAATAACAGGCAGTAGACTGTGCCTTGGTTCCATAAATGGAGAGTAAGACAGACATCCACAATTTTCTTGCGAGTAGGAAGCGAAGTAAGAAGCAGCCAACATAATACCTTTGGCCTTGGGAGACAACAGCTGCGACAACTGAAAGTCGGTATAAGATTGTCTCTAATAACAAAACCATTAAGGTATATTAAGGTTGCCTTCTAAAATTATTTCTTCTCTCTCTCAAAAGAGCAATTTCCAAGCTGTGAATGAAAACCACTCCTACAAAGTTTTCTAGCCAGACTCCATGCTTACATCTTCATGTTGTTGTCCTCTTCAAAAATCTAGTGAAAGTTTATCGCAGTTGAGAGGTAAAAGTAGCAGAGTTCAGTGGAAAGCTTTCATACATGCAAGTCCAAGTTACTCATTTTTATAAAGTCATGATAGGAAAGAACCCTACCCTTTCTGTTTCCAAATAACTGTATTTGACTACCTCTCCATTTCAGATAAACAGAGAAAGCAGTACTTGTACTTTACCCTTTTAACATAAGCCATGAGTACAAACAAACACCAAAGCCCCTAAAATTCCCAGGTCACTACTTTTTTCCCTGGGATGTTTCACAGGGAAAAAAATCCCAGCTACTACCCAGGAAGCCTCAAAGTGTGATTGAGAAGTGTAGCCTATGCCTCTCTGCCACAAAGATGGGAGCTAGGTGATGACACAACCCTGCTTCTGCAGCAACTGACAAAGCCAGTATCTCATGAGCTGGTTTTAGCCATCAGGAGATTGGTGCAGCCTCAGGTGATGGTGGATCCTTCACCTGTAAAGCGAGCTGTCACCGTCACCAAAAAGGCAAACTCATGAAACAATATTCTTAGAAGCGTGACTATTAATTAAGTGTCTGTGCATGCTTGTAAACATCAAAAACTACAAGTTAGATATAGCTTTGTGTTTAGGATTGGAGTTGCTGGTCTCTCAAATTCATCATATCACTAATATTGAAGAAGTTGGTTTTGTTTAAACCCTTGTTTAACTCAAGCAGTTTTTCTACTTGTTAGTTAGCTCAAACTCAGCCCAGATAACGCAGAGTGGCACAAGGTATCAGCACCTCATCATGTGCTCCTCCACATGACGATGCCTATGAGACAAACGAATAAAACATCTGTGATCCGGGGGAAGAGGCCAGGGCCGAACAAGAAGACACGACCCTGCGTGCTTCCTGCCCTCTCTTATCAGCTTCCTGAACGCACCACCCAGAGGCGATAGCACAGAGAACAGGCGTTAGCAACGCCACCTCCTCCGAGCAGCGTCTTCAGTTCTGTGCTCCTCTCAAGCCACTTTTGTCCCCGGGAAAGCCTCGTGAAGCCTCCACATGAGTTACCCGCCAACACGAATTTACAGTCAGACTTTGACCCACGCACAGACAGAACAGATTCCATCTCTTCTAATGGCACAAACTGTGATGTTTAATAACCTACTCCAAAAACTGCAGAGCAGAGGAGGCCAGGCATTTGTTACCAGACAATCAGTAAGCAATTAACTGCTCAATTCAATCAAACAACTGACGTTATCGAAGGCTTTTCCTTTGTCCCTGGACACCTTCCTACACAGCTGCTCTCCATACAGCACAGCAGCGGGTTTGTTTAGAAGGGGAAGTAAAGCAACGCTGAGCATCTACTGCCTTTTTAAGGGCGCAAAAAAAAAAAGGAAGGCAAATCGCTAGAGAAGTTGCATAAAGAGATTACCAAAGGTTCTCTGGCACATTTACTTACATAGGCAAATCACATATGTTGATTAATCGCGCGAAACAAAGCGAAAGAAGAAAAAAAAAGTGAAAATTAAAGCTGACTCTTCACTAACTTCCCAGGAGCTCCAAAGGCACGGAGACTCGCGGCTGAGGAAAGCACAGGTGACGTTCGATGCTTTTGGTCCACTACGTACCACTGCAGCGTTTTGCCGGGGAGCCTAAAGGCAGCAGGACACGGTGCAGGGTTACGAAGACCCAAAAGGAGACGGGCTTTCTTCTGTATCCCACAACCGCTTAGTCCACGGGCCCTCGCCAAGCGAGTAAAGCACACCCGGACTCGCCGCGTCCCGGCCCCCGCCTTACCCCGCGCAGCCGAGACAGGGCGGCAACTGCAGGGCCAGCGCGGCCGGCCTGGGGCCTCCCCGCCCAGGGCGCTGCGAGCCCGCCAAGCCCACCTCGACCCACACCTACCGGCGCTGCTGCTGCTGCTGCTGCTGCTGCTGCTGCTGCTGCTGCTGCTGCTGCT
>VXBA01000121.1:206883-333060 GCA_013399895.1 Serilophus lunatus
GGCCGCGCTCAGCCGCCCCTTTAAAGCCCCATGTCCCGCCCGGCCCCGCCGCCGAGCGCCGGCACGCGCCCCCGGAACCGGGAAAGGGAACCGCCCATCCGCCACTCCCAACATGGCGGCGCCCACGCGGGAACGCGCCCGGAGCGGGCCCGGGACACCCAGCATGGCGCCGTGCGGCGGCCGGTGCGCGTGCGCGCCTGTGCCCGCGCCTGTGCCCGTGCCCGTGCCGGCCCGCGCGGCGCTGGGTGTCCGTGCGGGCTGTGCGGGCTGTGCGGGCTGTGAGCACGGGATGCGCGGCGCTCAGTCTCCTTGCGGTGCCCCGCGGACCCCTACGAGGTCCCTGTTCCAGTGGAACTGCTGCGATCTCAGAGCCGGACCGTGGTTTCCCTCTTTTCCCTCTCAGCGCATCTCGGGATGCTCCGATCCCCTGCGGACTTCGGCTCCATAAGAAGTCACGGTGGAGCGCGGCTTACAGCACGGCGTTTGTCCTGCTGCTGTCTTCCCAATCGCCCCCGGAGCAGGTTTCCCGAGCCGCCCCAGCACCAAGGCCGCGGCTGCTCACCGCCGACGTAACCGCGGTCTGGGGCGCGGCGGCACGCGGCGCTGTGTGCGCTCGTAGCGCCCTCCGTCCGCTGCGCGCCGGCACCGTTCGTACCGGGCGCGGGTCTCCCGCGCCGCCCCAGGACTGCAATTCCCGGCGGGCCCCGCGGGCGCGCAAGGCGTGCCTCCCGGCGTGCAGCGCGGCCGCCTTCCCGCCGGCCGATTGGCTGGGCCGCGCCGAGGCCCCGCCCCCNATCTCGCCCTGGGGACGGGCACGCGCTCGGCGGTGCCCGTGGAGCGCCCCGTGTCGGTGCAGCGGCCCCAGACTTCGCTGCCCCGGTAAAGGCGGCAGGGTCGGTGTCACGGGTGTGCAGCCGCCGTGCTGCCTCCGCCTTCCCGCCAGAAGCGTTTCCAGGGGTGAAGCGTGGCTTTGGATGGAGCTGCTTCGGGGACCCGCCTCGGAGCGGGCGGCTGGGAAGCGTGTGGGAAAGTGGCGATAAACGTGTGGGAGCCTCACAGGCGAGAGTCCGGCAGCGTGGGGCGAGGCTTAATAGCGCAGTGAAGTACGGGGTGTTCGGAAGCGATCTTTCATTAGTGCAAGCAGGGTAGTTCACACGCAAGCTTAAATTGTGTGAAGAACTGTTCAGGGGTGCTTATGAAGTTCAGTTTGTAAAAGGTTGGGTAGCAGTGGCGTTGGTGATTAAAGTTTACATTTCAGTGTATTTCATTGATAGCGTTTTGATAACCATGTCCTCGTGTGAGTAAAAATTCTCATTTTTACCTTCCTTCCCTCTCCTTCTGAAGTCCAGCTTTAAAGAACAGATGGGTTCTAAGGTGTGACCTGAGAGAGAAGAGGGTTGAGGTTTGATAGACTTTGTTTTCCACGTGAATTCCTGGAGCTGCATTTCTTGTCTTTGCTGCTTATTGCTGCTACTTGTTATTTGCTACTTCTTTCCTTTAAGCCTCAATTACTCCATTAAACTAATAAACTGCTTTGCTGAACTGATAGATGCCAGCCTTAAAAAACCCCAAACGTTTAGGTCTTCCAAAGATCTGACTAATTGTTTTGCTGAAGTTTAAAAGTGTATCTCCATTAGCACTGCAATAATTGAGATTGCTCTTGTAGACTCTTCGGGCCAATGCACTGTGGCTCTGTAACATCCGACCTTGGAAAATAGATTCCTATCTTGGAGTCTCTTCCATTAAAGGACAGCTGTGGGGTTTTTTCCCCCCCCAAGTCGTTGCTTGACTTCAGCTGAACTGGCAACACAAGGAGCTGCATTTGTACCACTCCATATGTTCCACTAATGAGTGATTTTTGTAAGTAAAGCTAATTAAACAGGTGTTACATTCTGGCATTTTCAATTTGGAGCAATTCATTGGTTTTAGAAAACCTGTTTGTCTGTTACTTGGGTCAGTTTGATTGCTGTGCCCAGTCTTCAGGACGCTTGTATTCCATATATCCAAAAATGCCACATGTTTGAAGAGGTGTCAGCTCAAGCCATCTTCGTTTGTGCAGGGCTGTAGTAGCAGCAGTCACTGAATATGTGCCCAAACTCTGTACAGAGGTCCTGGGACTGGTAGACAACTTCACCTCAGTAAAAGAAAGGTATTTTTCCATCAATTTTCCTTCCATTTTATCTTGTAAAGAAGACAAAATTTGTAAGATATCTGGAATCAAACTTAAATTTGTTCAGAATCAAGTTTAAATTGTTAACACCTGGTAATTGTCTTCTGTGAACTCTGCCACCAGATGGTGTCATAAGATTTGGGGTGATGTCTGACTGGAGCCGGTTCTGGCAAAGCGAGAGGATACTGTACATTGCAAGCAACTTCTTTGTTTCTATGAAAGTGTTTTCATGTTTGTAGTATAAGGGTTTGGGTTTTTTGTCAGGTCCTGGACTGTTTTAAATTTTAGTCCTGAGATGGTGGAGCTGCTGCTGTTCAGCCCTGGGACAAACTGCAGTACAGGGATGGAGAAATTCAGACAGATCCCTGTATTTCCATTGCTGGGTCATCAGTGACTGCTGTGTTAATTCAAGTCAAGGACCCTGAACATTTTCTTGGCATGAAAGCTCCTCATCCTGAAAGAGTGACCCAACTGCCTTGGTTCAGGTGCCTCAAATCACTCTGCAGTAGTTTTTCATCCTCTGTGATGACAGTATAAATAGAAGAAGCTCAATAAGTGACTGAATGCTCTCCCTACTTGTTCTCTTGTGTCTGTTTGATCTTTCTCAGGCAGACTGAGTTATTTGACAAGGCCAGGTTCCTGCTCCTGTGGAACTGCAGTAGATGGAGTGTGTGGAGGGGTCTGGTGTCCATGGCCCTGTTCTTAACTTCTAATCAGAGAAAGAGACATTGTGTGTGCATACCTGTGAAGGATATTGTGAGATTAAATACCTTAGGAGGGGGGGAGAGGAGAAAGATACAAATAAATGTTCCAGAAATAAGTGTTAAATTTAGTGCTGGGTATTTCTGTCTTTCTTAAAAGGGTCTTGTCTGTATGTTGAAGACCCTTTCTAAATAGACTCAAGGTTACCTGGGTAAGCCATTGTGAATTCTTTTCTAAGTCACAAAAATCATTTGGTTGTTTTTCCCACATCTTGTGGATCACTCTGTTGTGTCTCAGTCCTGGTCAGTTATGTTTGAGGCTGTAACAGTAGTAGGGATAGGAAGACCCCTAGAGTGTGAGTAGGGGTCTTAGTTGGAGTATTATGTTCAGTTTTTAACAATTCTTTTAAAGTGCTTTGGGCAACTTGGAAAGAGGAACAGCAATTTTAATAGGCTCAGGAAATGTGGTGTTTGAGGAAAACATCTGAAGTAAAGGAGTTTGCATATGCCTTAAACTGGGAGTGTGGGGCAAAACAGAAGGTGTCTGGGTATATGGATTTCGGGTGTTCTGAGTGACAGCATACAGCAGTAATGCTGAACAGCACTCCATTCCAATTAGGACAGAGTATAACCCTGAATCTTCTGGTGCATAGAACGCTATTCCCTTTCACTAGGGAGGAATTATCTCAATTTACAGCAAGGAAAACGTAGTTTGAATATTTTTAAATTATTAGCATTCTTAATTAGAAAGATGCAATCTGATTGTGTCTTAAAGTGTATATGTACTTCTGGTCAGTGAAGAGTCTCTGCTCATGCCAAGTGTTCCAGTGCCTGTGCTGGTCTGTTGGAGGTATTTCTCTGTAGCGTCCTTATCTCCAGCATGCTTTCCCTGTGTACTGTAATGAACCACCCATACTCATAGGATAACATGCAAACAGCTCCTGCTCGATGTCTTCTAGGTTAGTGGAGTACATTTTATTGCTTTTAACAGTAACTTAAAGAACTTTGACCTGTGAAATAAGTTTTCTGTCCTGGCTTAATGTCAAAACAGTTGAGCCCTTGTCTGCCCAGTTATAACATTTGCTGTGCTGCTGCTGCTGTTCTGAGGTATACCCTCAGTCTGTCACGTGGGTGAAGTTAAATCTTGGAAAGCAGATTTACCTTTAAAGTTTGGCTTCTGGTACAAGTATTTTGACTACTGGGGAGTAAAAAAAGCCAGCCCTGTGAGTACAAAGTAGTTTGCAGAGTTTGTGTGCACGATGGTGTGCTGGAGAGGAATAATGCTGTTAATCATGACTTAACTTTAGTCCTGAAGTTTCTGTCGGTGGGCTGGGTTGGTTTGCACAGATCAGGTTAAAGTGCCTCCCCATATTCCCAGAAGCAGGGTTGAGGTAATTAGTACAAGTTGTGGCCTAGCAAGGGGATGCATACTGAATTCAGATGCCTCAAGGGCAACAAATCTGGGAAGGAAAGATAATCTGTGAATGTTGGTGCTTTATTCCATGTAAATTCTGCTTGAGGTGATGAAATTTGAGCACAGGCCTCTGTATTATTAGCGTTCCTATTCAACAGCTCAGCTGTTACATGTGCAATTGTTTGCTGCAGAGAGAAGTTACCAAGGCCATAGGAATGACATCTCTGAGGAGCATGTTGCTGCAGAACATTCTGCGCAGTGAATTTGTAGACTCCTGTTCTTCTCAAGTGTTGGGTTTCCACTGCTGTCTGCTGGGACATGCAACATTTAGGTGGGCCCTCAGACAGGCCAGCACTGCTGATCTCTTTGAAGCCTCCTGAGGATTTCTAGGCAGCTGGAATGCCAGGCTGTCTGCCCCACTCCATGGCTCTTGTGGCTTTATATAGTGTGGGTGTTCAGCCACTCATCTGTAGCAGATTGGATCTTGACGTACATTTTTAATGTATGTTATCCGGTGAGGTTGAATAACTGGACAAGTGGATGTTGTAGCAGGAAGTGGCCTAATGCCTTAGTTTCTTTGTAGACTATTTTTATTTGTCAGAAGCATTCTCCAAAATCTCTGTAGCAGACTTGCTTAATTTAATTAAAAGTGTGTGTTGTTTCCAAGCTCTGTGCAAGGGCAGGCTATGGGCAAGTCATTCACACAGTAGTAAAATGGATCTTTTCCCTTTAAAACAAACAAATGGAAAATCACCCACTGAACAGTTGCATTCCCTCAAAAGAGAAAGTTTTTGTGATATCCCATTTGTTTAAAAGGCTTTGCATTTTGCTGTTGACATGTGTTTCTCTTTTGTGTGGTGGTGGAGTCTTTTCGGCCAAACCTTATCTTGCTTGCAGTTTCCTCACTTTTTAGAGTAGCTCATATTCCTACTCAGGTCCCTTCAAAAGGAGTTTCCTACGTTATACAGCAAGTTGGTGATTTCAAAAGTGTTAAATCTGATAGAAGCTTGAAGGTTATTTATGTTTAAAGCTTGATTTTGTTGTTGTTAATACTTCAAATGCCTGCATTTATATAGAGAAAGCTCTGTTTCTGAAGTTTCTTGGTAGGAAAGTTTTGCAGTTGGACAGACCAGTATGAGATGAGATGAAATGCTCTCAGTGGCTACATGGCTCAAAAGCTGCCTCGTTGTTGTTGATTGTGCCTAGTGACTGACATTGATTGGTTATGTGATTCCAAGTGCCTCATGGAAGTTGTTCTACAGTGAAATGGAAGCGCTTAATTCAAGTGAGCCATGGGTTTTATAGGAGGATTTGGGAGATGGTGGGAAGTGGTTTTATACCTATGTCAGACAGTAAGTCAAGAGGTGATCTGGAAATAGAGTGTGTCTATGTTCTCCCACTCCCTGTAGCATCTACCGAATCTAGACTTCTGAGTCCATGCCTCTGAGGGCTTCTCTCTGTAGAGATGAAAGTTTCCCTTTCCATAGTGACATCCAATAGCATTTGAATTCCATTAGTATTTTTAGTACTCTCTCACAAGTAATGCCCAGTTGATTGGGCAGTTAGCTGCAAACTCTTCCTGTAATCGTGTATCGTTACTGTATGTTTTAATTAGCCAAAACAGGTGCCATGTCAGCTCTGGTGGTGGAGGCCTGTTTGTGTTCTGTGCTAACTGCCCCGCTTTTCCTGGTGTAACTCCTGTGCTGCTTTCAGCCTTGGGCAGAATGGATTCTGTAAATACTTGGGTAATCTTGAACAAGATCCTCAACACATGTAGGGCATTACTCTGCTAAACTACAAAGTAGTGCTACCAAAGGATGTTGGGGGAGTACAGAATATTTTAATGCAAAAGGAAGTGTCTGAAATTGGTGCAAGGATTAGCAGCCTTGCTTTTCCTGAGTACTTCCTTATTAATGCATTAAAACAACTTTCCTGTGTTGGATAGGCATCTAAACCTTTGTCACTTCTGTCTGATCATTAATAATTCCCTTAGATCTGTTGCAGCTGAGCAGATCTGTGTGCAAACAGAATGTTGATGATGTGCTACTGTACTTACCTAACAACTTGCTGGAAAATCACGAGGCCACAATATCTCATTTTTTCTACTTACTTATTAGGTTAAACTTTCTTTAACTGCTGTTGGAGTCAAAAATAGTTTAAAATCAAGTTATGCTCTTTCTATCTGCTTTTAAAATAGTTTATTCCAAAAGACGTGTTTCTGTATCCTGACCTTCCATGAAGGCAGGTGCTTTTGTATGCGTGTCACTGATACCAAATGAATTTATACAAATGTTTTATATGACCTAGGCTGATGGAAACTTCTGAGTGTTCTTGTACCTTTGTTGAGAGTGATTTGTCAAAATAAAAAGTTGTTACTGACGGTTTGAATACAACAGATGTCAATGGGATGAAGCTGAAGAGTGCGTATTTAAACGCTATCAGGTATTTCACTGAGATAACAATGGTGGTTAGGGAACATAAGATGACTGAATCTCTTGTTCGAAGTGTGTTTGTTTTGGTATGATGATGTGGATTTTTATGATGTGAATTTTTTTAGGGAGGAAAACTCTTTCTGTGTTATCTAGAGGTAAAAGGGCAATTGGAGCTTTCAGTTTTTCCCCCCTTAACCTGGACAGATGCTGGTGCACACCTTAACTGTAAATGGACATGCAGATCTGGAGGAAAAGAGTTACTTGGTCAAAAAATTACATTTTGGACTTACAAGGGTGTGGTTTTACTTGCTGAGTGTTGTTTACAGTTGGAGAGTTAACACTGAGTGTCAGAGCTGCTTTAGGTAGTCTGGATTTGGTAAAAATCCGGCTCTTGCCCTTTGCTCACAGCTTCTAGTCAGTACCAGATTTGGAGGTTTTCCTGCCCCTGGTAGAGAAAGCTGATGTTTAATAATTACAATTGACTTCTTAGAGTCAGCTGTGGAGAAGAGCTGTTGAATAAAGTCTTGTGCAGGTTCAGTTTGATGGTATTAGCTGAGTTAGCTCTGAAGCTGCCTAACAGCAAAACATGAAAGGATTTGTATTTTTGTGTAGAGAAAAAAAATGCCTAGCAGTAAAAAGATAGATCTCTTCCCACTTTAGGTGAGGAACTGCCTCTGCCAAGTCAATGAAAAAAGACAGTAATGGTTGCTCATTCTGCATTTTAATATATTTTAAGAGAAAGAAAGGGGAAAAATTATACCCTATTACTTAAACAGACACGTCTGTCTTTATAACTTAGATTGTTGTGTACCTCTCTAATTTAATCACTGTCCTTGGGAATTAAACATTATGATAAAATACATACGGTGTATAATTTGACTTGTTGCTGCTTTCACTTGCATATGTGCAAGTGTTAAGCAGATCACTGTTAATATGCTTAATATTCTGATGCAAAGTTTTGTATAATCTTGTACTGTTGTGAAAATCAATAGCTTTTATTAATGATTCAAATCCATAAGGTACCCATGCAGAGCATGTTGTTAGAAAATCTATCTTTAGAAAATGCTGTCTAAATGATTTCAGTGCATGTGTAGTTCTTACAGAGGCTAATGAGAAAAGCACCAAATAGGTTTTATTTTATGGTGAATAAGTGGATTGATAAGCCTTAAAGACTAGTGGTCTTTGATATAATGAATGGCCTTCATTTCATTTTCCTTAAATGTCTTCCTTGAGCCCTCCTGTGTACCAAAATAAAGATCCGAGTTTGCCCTGCTTGGTTTCCCCAATTTCTTATCTCCTTGTCATCATTCTACTTCAAAATTGTTTTGTTAATCTGTTTTGAGTAGTTGAGAAGATTCCTACAGATCTCTCTTTGTAGAATGAGTGTCATGTCTTGGAGGGCAAGGAACAAAATGAAAGAAAGGTAAAGCTACTTTTTATTATAGATGTTGTAGATGACTATTCAAAACTACCTTGTCTGTTTTTGAAGGCTGTTAACTATTCATGAGAGGCATGTATTTTCTTAAAGAAGCTCAGCCCAAGTGCTCTTATGAATAGTAACTTTTTTAACTTGATAAAATGGATTAATGAAAAAAGTAATCTTGAATGTTGGTTATTTTTAAATTATTCTTATTTGCAGGTGTGGGATAAGATCTTTCCAGAGTAATAAGCATGGTTCGGCAACGAAAATGTGTATTATGTCACATTGTGTACAACTCAAAAAAGGTAAATAATTAATGCTTTGCATGTGTCAGTAGGTACTAATATGAAACATGTATGAGAAATACTTCCTTTTTAAAATTGTGCAAGGTACAGTTTCCATCTCCCAGGTATAGATTGCTCTAGGTCTATCACAAAGAACATTTTTCCATGTGTTTTGGAGTCGTTTTCTATGCTTGACTCTGAATGTTAAAAATAATGAGGTCTTTGAGTTTTCTGTTGTATTTTATAGAGGTACTAAGGTGAAAAGCACAGTCATTTAGCTGTAAATTGTGATGTGTTAAGAATACTGTAATGTACAGTTTTTTTAATTCCCTTTGGGAAGTCTTATGTTTGCATATGGCGGGACAAAATGGTATTGTGTAACACAACTGGTGTTTTCATTAGTGCATCATCAGTTTGGTGTGCATCTTCTGTTTACTGCAAATTATGCAAAGTCTGCATTGAAACTGAGTGTTTCTTAATGGACCTTCATGTATTGCTCAGCCACATGGCATGTGGAGATGTTGCAAATGCCAATTATTAATTCACACGACCCTTCAAGGTTGAGGATGTTCCTTTCCTTTGCAGATGGGCTTTCAAGGGCTAAAGAAGATAGTGATTAGTGTTTGTTCTTTGAAGATTTCCAAACACTTTGGGTCAAGCACCAAAAGAAAGTTAAATCTTCTGAGCTGCTTCCTTTTGCTGAATGATGAAAGGTCTTGCTCTTCCAGCAGCTCCCTTTCAGGAATTACTGATAAAAACACTGCAATTCATGGATCAAGGTTACTATAAAAACAGACATATTTTGTACATCTCAGTTTCTGAAGTGCATGATGATTTTATCATCTGTGATGATGAAATTACACCTGTAATTACAGCTGTATTATAATAAAAATACAGAGAAATTGCCCTAGTTGGACAGGTAAAGTGTTTTAAATATTGCATTCTGGAGAGTGATATCAATGAGACTTTTAATTGAAATGACCATCAATGGTAATTTGTCAAAAATCAGTCTAATAAGCTTTGCTACATGCACTGTTATTCATCTTTCTCCTGGAATTTTGTTTCCCTTGTGTCGGAATTTTAATGATTCCTTTGTGTCCTTCCTTAGGAAGGGTGACATAACTAAAAGTGGGTCTACTTGTGCTTTCACAGTCATAGAAATGGGAATGGCAACTGCTACAGACCTGTAGGAGTAGAGTACACCTTTGTGCAAGGCAGGAGAGTTCTCAAAAGTGAGCGTTGCGTGTACAATATACTGTTTTGTTTTGACCAATGTTACTTTTTTTCTCCCCATGTTGAAGGAGATGGAAGAACACATGAGAAGCATGCTTCACCACAGAGAACTTGAAAACCTGAAAGGAAGGTATGAAAACAATCTTGCATCCTTCCTCTCCATGCATTTAGTAAGTCACCTTCTGGAAGAACTTATGACCTACTTCTCATACAAGCTGAATGAACAACTTCTTTTAATGCATCACTTGGTAGCATGCCTTGCCATAAAGCTGGCAATGAGCACATTCTCTTAATGTCAGGAACTCAGGAGACAAGGATGTAGAAGAAAGCTGACCTGCATTTCTGGGACTGCAGTGAAATAAAATTACTTTATTCCTGGGAGTTTCAGTCTTGGTTTCTTTGAAGCACTAAAATTCTGCCTTTGGTAGAAAATCATTAACACTGGAATTTTTGTTTTACTTATTCTCTAGGGTTTTTTAGGTTTTCAGTGATGCAGAAACAGATGTTGTTTTTTTAAAGGACCGTGAGAAGACTTCTTGAGTGACTGCCTTGTTGTTTGCCATCCTGGTCCAGTTGTTTGATTGAGGGACGGTTTTTTCTTTATGGTTTCCTTGCTTTTATTTGCAACCTTTGGAAAGTAGGAAGAGGAAGTTAAGAGATATTCAGATATCATCCTGGTAATATGGAATCAAGCTGCAACGAGAGTGCATTTAGTAGTGTTTCCATGTAAAGGCTTTTGAGGTAGCCAGAGAGATCAGACAGAATTAAATACTGTAAAATTTTTAAGTACTTGATATACAGACTAATTTTTAATCATCTTGCAGCATAAACTTTATATGGAAATGGTAGATCTCTTTTAAACGCCTTTTAAAGGACTAAAATAATCCTCTCTTCAGTTCTTGGAAGTGTGGGTGATTCATTGTGTCGTGACACGTACGGATACCCAGGGGAAGGAAAATCATAGATTCCTTCCATTCGCATGCAGACTTCTCATTCATGTAGCTTTTCTTCTATTACTTTTGTGTAAAGTGAGAGCAGCTGTCAGGGCTCCAAGATACTTTTTTAAAGATTTAACTTTTAAAGAAAGGCTGAGTGTATTTAAGGCTGATAGTATGATAGATATTAACACCAATGTACGTATGTTGCGCCAGGTTGAATTCTAGTAAAACTCTTAAACACTTTTATTTTACAGTGTTTCAAGACAGGGAAATCAGAAATTTCCTTCTCTTCATTAACTTTTTTATATGCAAAACATATATATAGCTGCAGAGAAGTGTCCATGCTTGGAATTTAAGATTATTTTACTTACATGCCACAGATGAAGGCATTTGCTTTAGCCAGCTGTACAGTAGTTTATACTACTGTTCTGTATTATTTCCAAGTATTGCTGTAATTTGTCTGAACTAACACCTTAAAATGTTTTCTTGGTTAAGACTTCTAGAAAATCTGTAGCACATATTTGCACCTTCTTCTATCTGCTAGGATTTCAAAATCTCTCTCTAAAATAAAAAACCCTTATTGCAGGACAGTAGGTAAAAACATGCTGCTTACCTTGAAGTAACTGTCAGTAAATAACCTCTCCTGTCTAATTTCTAGTTATTTTGAATATCAAATTAATTTCTGTGGAGTTTCAAGCAAGTTAGTATACTGGGAAAAGAATTTCCATCTTCAGAATCTCCATCAGCCTGTCGTTAGGCAGGGGTTGTGTGGATTGCAAAAATACTAAAATACATTTGAAAGAATGACAATCTTTCCCTCTTGAAATTTGGTTTAGTGGGATTCAGAACATCTTCATATCTAGCTTAACAAAGTTGTTCTTGTGTCACATTGAGGAAAATGTATGAAAGCAGCTTTTTGGAAGCTATTTAATTTCTTTTCAAATAAAAATTGCTTTTTAGATTGAGGGCATAAAAATGATAAACATCTTACATTCCTGGTCCTATTTTTTTTTCTTTTTTATCTTCTGCCATTGCTATCCCTTCCTCAGCCCTGTAGTTCTTGTGGGATGTTGTTCTGAATTCAGCTACTTGAAAAGAAAATACAACAAAACCAAAAAATACCCAGATAATTTTGTTTCCTGCTGTACTGTGCCTCGCACAACTAGGTCTTGGGAGCTAGAAACATTCTGAAAATATGCCTGAGATCAAGTGCATCGTGCCATTTGAGATGTTGAGTATGATGAGGATTTGTTCTGTTAATGGGCAGTTGGGAAGGGACTGCTCTGAAGCCAGAATCCTGACTTTCAGCTTCTGGTCAGCTAACTTGTGGAGCATTTCTCTTCTGGATTTCTTCGAACAATGATTCTGAGATCAGTTTAAAATTTCACTTACTTAACTTATTTTGGCATCTTATCATCATTACATTTTGTATTACTAACGTAACTGTCTTCATTACTTCTTTCAGAAGAGTGCATGGATGGAAGATGTTTGTTGTCAAAAAAATGATCTTCATTTTTCACTGTGCAGCAGCAGCATTGTCTTGTCTTTCCCTGTGCCTCTTCTTCCTCCCATTTAAGTTTGGTTAGAAGTCTTTTAGTAGTCTTTTACAGACTTGTTAAGCAACAGCTGCCTCAAATAGAAAATATGAAGAAGCACCAGTCTCATGAGTGTGCTTGAATTGTGTAACAGAGGATAATGCCATTAAAGTGTGTGTAGTATCAGCGTCACCACCAAATTTAATCACCACCTAGAAGTCACTTTTTAGACTTCCTAAAGTTTAGTATGAAAGGGGTAAAGGAAATACACAGACTGATTCACACTTTTCAAAGTTAGTCATCTCAAGACCTAGGTTAACTTTCTGAAGTATTTTAAGGCTCTTCTTCTTTTCTTGCAGCCTTACTTCATGTGGTAGATAAGGAGAATTGGATGCCAAGTACAAATCTGTAGCATATTTGGGTTTTGTTTGCTTCTCATTGATAGTGAAATAATGTTCTTGTGTGAGAGACATTGAGTTTACAGTCTGAAGTACGCATCCAACACATAAAGCTCTTGGATGCTTTTATACTGAGAATACTTTTGTTGTGTTTACTTCAAACTTCTTTGGCTGACTCGTTGAACAACTAAAACTGTGTGACTTTCCTGTATGGTACAGGAATGTGTAGATGTGATCATTGTGGAGTCATGGAGTATGCTAGTTATATCTCAGTTATGTTAGTAGAAAAACCACTGATATCCAGGATGAATAAAACATAGCTGCTGACACTTCATTAACCACTCCGATAAGGATGTTAGTTTAATATCTTGAGTGAAGGTGCAACTTTTGATCTTTTTCTCATTTTATTTTGAGCCATTCTCTAAAAAAATTGAGGATTCATGTTTGTCTCTTTCCTTTATGGTTCCCATTTTCCTGATCTCAGTCATGAACTGTGTTATAGTGCTTCAGTTCTAAGACTTTGGTCTCTAATGTGTCACGGGAATGTTCAGATCTGCTTTTATGAATTAGCTAGGAGAGTTGAAGAAAGCATGGTGGAGGAAATCAGTGAGTCTTAACTTGGTCCTCCTGAATTCTTTGCAGTGGACTTACTCTGATTAAATTTTTTTCTGATTTTTTCTTTTAACCGGTGAACTTATTTTTCCTTGATTTGGATTTATTATTAACAAGATATTTTCTTAACTTTGGAGTATTGAAAGGATTTCTCAGAAGAACAAATATGGTATTTTTAGAAATCTGAATTTCTTTTAAAAAAGTAAAAAAAATCTTGTAACCTTAGTCCAGTATTCACTGAAACATGAGTAATGCCATTTGTCTGACACAGCTGTCAACTTTCTCCAGCTGAAATAATTTCTGTATTTTTTAAGATAAGTCCTCTAAAGTAGAAAGCAGACCTCATGCACACTTGAACCAAATAAAGTACAGTGAACTGAAGACACCCTCCCATCACTCACTGTGCTGTGGAGTTTTTGGATTCCAGGCAGCAGTCTCAGCTGTCCCAGTTTAGGTTATGGTGTATCAGGATTGGCTGTATCCATGTGCCGCCTCCTCCCTTTTCTAAATTTCACTGGGGGAAGGCTCAGGGCAAGTATTAAATGTAGAAACTGTCACCAGGCTTCCCCAGTGCAGCTGGCACCATGGACAGGCTTCAGAGCTCTTGCTAGCTCTGTAAGCCTTCCACTCTGCCTCCTCGCTCACTATGTTTCCTCTGAAAAGATTTTGAGTACAACAATTCAAGAAGAATTCCTCCTCCCAGTTAATGCAGCTTTATTACCAAGTCTTTGACCTCTTGATTGTTGGAAAAAAATCTTCTAAAAATTGACCAACAAAAAATTAACCTTGAAAGGAAAAGCCAGAGAATTCGAGTAACTTAAATATACTGAACAAAACGTAGTTGCCGTGAACTCAAGCACATTCAGAGGAAACAAAGTAAGACCAGAGGTACTTGCCATGCCTGTTGGCAGAGTTGAAAGTCCACCCTCTGCCTCTCTTCCTAGGGAAAGCAACCATGAATGCCGGGTGTGCAGGGTGACGCTGGTGGGTTTGTCATCATATGCCAAGCACATCTCCAGCCAGCTGCACAAAGACAATGTTAATGCCCATGACAGAAAGGAGGAAGAGAAAGAAGAGGCAGAAGAAGAATATCTTGACAAAGAACTCATTCAACTAATCAAGCAAAAGAAGGAACGGTGAGTTTTCCTTTCTCCTCTTAGGTCATAGAATTACTTTTAACACCGGGAGGATACACTTCAAAGGCTTAGGTGCTCATTCAGTGTAAACTGCCTGTAGCCAGTGTACTTGTGAGAACAATCCAAGAGGCTTCTGTGGGTATCGTAGTTTCAACATGTAAACCTGGTTCTGCTGAATATCCTTGTTCTGTTCATCTACCACTAGTAAAAAAGGAAGTAGCACTATTCTCAATTGTAGGTAAAAAGAGTCCCCAGTGTTGTGTTTTGTGCTTTGAGAGCCCTCATGTTTTAATATTTTACACCCTTTTAACAGAAAGGCTTGATAAATGTGATGGTAATATTGTTTAGGGTGGATGGTGTGTGTAGGAACCTGACCTTTTAGAAACTGTTGCTGAACATATGTTGTTAAAAAATTTTAATATGTCTTTTTTTAAAATTAATTGGATTGTCCTGTCAATGTTACAGTGAGTTCCCATAATGCTTGAATGAAATTTCTTACCTGTTTTACCTTGCTGCTTATCATTATCTAAACAATAGTTCTAGTGGCTCACTGTGAAATAGAAGGCTGCAGAGAGTTATAAGTATTTCCTTTTATTTTCCATGTGACGCTGCACATGTGCATTGCTCAGATGATGGGCAATATATTATTTGAGTAGATTTATGGCATGGCAATGGTATTAAAGAGGCATATGACTTTTGAAAGAAGCTCTTGCTTCCTATGGCTAGAAATTTGAATTAGTGTTTCCAAGTGTTGAAATCTGTGGAGATTATTTGCTTTTGTCACCTTTCTGTCATAGTAGTGTGTCCCTGTACTGCACAATGGTAATGTTTTCATACTGGTCAATGTAAGTAGCAAAACCATCGCTTTTCCTGCTTTTATGGTAAAGGAATAATATTGTCAGTATAGTGGTGTTCTGAGACAGCTAAATCTTAGAAAATCTCTGTCTGCTGAGTGCTGGTTTGGAGAGCGGGAAGAACAAAGTACAGGAATTAAGTTATTAAGTTAAAATTCAGCAAAACCGTTTCCATTAGATCATAATCTAGTTGAGTTGGCTCTTAGAATTTACTGTGTCACTTAGACATTTTTTGTTTCCCATTAGAGAGTAATTATTTATGAATCTGTTAGTGGAACTGGAATATATTGAAAACTTAATGGGTGATACAACATGAATTTTCAGTTTGCTCAATTTTTTTTGAGCAGTTTTGTGAAAATTTTCTTGTCCAGGGATTTAGGATGGACATGTTCCTATAATGTCAGAATTAAGCAATTTTGTAATCAGTTTCTGAAGAAAACTTTTGGTAAAAACTCCTCATTTGGTAGAATAAATACTTTGAATGTTTAGACTGCTGACCCTGGCAGTAGCTGTCACTATTAAGGTAACATTTGCCTTTAAATGAGCACGTGATAGTTTGCCACGTGTTCAGGAAAAGTTGCCAAGCACAAGCACTGTACAAAGGGCAGTAGATAGTGCTGCTGTGAGGTTCATACAGACTCATGGCATGCTGTGGGCTGTTCAAATCTGTTGGTTAAAACAAGACAAACTATTTTTGTATGAGAGGTACAACTTCGGTGGATGTTTTATGTGTGTTTTAACTTAAGCTTTTTAAACTGAGCTGTCACCTCATTTGTTCTCTCCAGTAGGTAGAATAACTGCTTTTTCAGCCTAACTTCTGTTTTGTGTCAGTTCACTCTAGTTATACCATCTAACACCAGCAAAATAATCTGCAGAAATAATAATCTCACTACTAATGAATTTTCCATCTCTCAAGACTGTTCAAATTACAAAGATTATACAACATAAAGAAGCTTTATTAGTTTCTTATTGGCCTGATAACTATTAAATACAAAGAAATATTTTTCAAGTTTAATAGAAGCATTTAAGAATTAGTTTTTTGAACTGTCCCTGTGCCAAATCAGTTGTTTTTTGAAGTGATCTCGTTTAAGTAAAGGTAAAACACTGGTTTTGAATGTCAAACATTCAGAAGCCTGAAAAGCAAAGCAGCTAAATAAGTAGTCTCTTTCTAATAAATAATAATAAAAGAAATATTTTCTTCCCAGTGCAAATAAACTGCATGAGGCTTGTGTGCCTTTGGATTTCAGTGGAATAGCATCAGAGTTTAGATTTTTCACAATTGTTTTACAGGCAAGTTGAACCAAGCTGTGCAAACCAAGAATCAGAGTGTGATGACAGGAGATCACAGAGAAGGCGAGAAGAAAGAGCAGCTTACAAAGAAAGAGAAGCTTATGATCAGTCGTCGTGGCATCATCATCATGCATCACAAAGGGA
The DNA here is from genome assembly GCA_013399895.1 of Serilophus lunatus. NCBI lineage: Eukaryota > Metazoa > Chordata > Aves > Passeriformes > Eurylaimidae > Serilophus > Serilophus lunatus. Next base: position 223,445 of record VXBA01000121.1, read on the forward strand.
CTGGAAGTGGGAAAAGGATGATTACATTAGTCCTAGACAAGGCAAATTTAATACAAACAGACATTCAGGTGGTCCAAGGGGAGGCTCTGGGTGGCACCAAAATGTTTCAGGAAGCTCTTCAAATTGGCATAACTATGGGAATTCTGGAAATGTTTGGCATCAGAATGGGCGGGGAGGAGGAGCATCAAAATGGCATCAAAGTGCCAGGGAAAGAACTTCTACTTGGCACACAGAAGAAGCAGGTCATTATTCTAGCCGGAATTCCAAGAGTTATGGAGGAAACTGGAAACCGAGTCCTCATGGTACAAATGGCTGGAATTTTGGAAGCTCAGGAGAATCATATCCGTCAGAGGCAATTAAATACAATAAGGAAAAGTATGCACGGCAGTGGCCAGAGAAAGGTGATGCTCTGCCGTACAGGAGTCGAAAAGATAGTGACTCATTAGATTTTACTAGTGATAAGCTTCCTTCTGAGGGGGCATTGGATTTTGGTATGTTGAAGCAACCAGAAAGCAAAACTTCAAGAGCCAGTGGAAAAAGCATCAGTCCTTCCAGAGATAAAATGTATCGCTGGACTCCCTACCCATCCCAGAAAACTGCAGAGCCGCAACCACGGTCCGAAGATAATGTTTCTAAAAGTCCGGATAAAGTGGATTCTCTACTTACAGCTCCTACAGATTCATCAATGAAAGGAAAAACTTGTGAAGCCAGTGTTAGCCTTTCAAAACTTAAAAAACAGGATCCATCTTCCCCTTCTAATGTAACCTCAGATCACCTTGATTCTTGCAAGGTAATGAAAGACTGTTCCAGTAGTGAAAAGCCTGACAAAGATGATAGTGGAAGTCATAAAATGCCATCATTGAAATCTCCTCTTCAGAATATCACAGATATGAAGTTATCCATTAAAAAGCAAGACACAAACAGTTTCATAAAAAATCTCAAGCTTCTTTTATCCTCAACTAGTGGCGAAGGGCAGAATCATTTGAGTGCAGGAAACTTGGAAACAAACAGTTTCTCCTCTTCATCAAAGCTGCATGGTGCTTGTGCAGGTAACTTACAAGACAACAAAGATGTGCTTGCTGGCAATCTTGGAGAGCCTGTTAATAACTTAAGTGAAGCAAAACAAAACCCTGAAGATGTTCAGTCCAACCATTCCTTCCAAAATGTTCCCTTAAGCTCTTGCAAGGATACAAGTGATCAGAATATGGAAGAAACTGGGAAAGCATTGCCAAAGAAGGAGTTTGGACTAGATTCATTAGAAGATGTAAGTGGTGATGATTTAATGGGAAGTGATAAGTCAGAAGCAAGAGTTGAAAAGTTGGGTTCTTCTGTTAGTTCTCGTTTACTCTCTGATGCTCCTGAAGATAAACCTGCCACCTCTGAAAAGAAAGATGATGAAAAGCTGTCTGCTTCAAGCATTGCTTCTGCTGAGCTAAAGAATTTTACATTTCAGATAGGATCCGCAGTTTCTCCATCAAGCAGTCAGGATCTTTTGCATGTGGATTTGAAAACTTCACAGGTTGGAGAAGGGAATGAAGAGTGTGTCAAGTCACATGATCAATTTGAAATGGAAGGTTTTGAAAACCCTTCAGATAATGAGCTTCAAAAAGGAGGAAGCCAATCAGTAGGCCTCCTTCCTGATTTAAGCAAACTTGGCCTCCCTGCTTCTCTGCAAAGAGACCTTACACGACATATTAGTCTGAAGAGCAAAGTTGGGACACATCTCCCAGAGCCCAATCTCAATAATGCACGGCGCATTCGGAATGTGAGTGGCCATCGGAGAAGCGAGACAGAGAAGGAGTCGGGGCTTAAACCCACCCTCAGGCAGATTCTTAGTGCTTCCCGGCGAAACGTAAACTGGGATCAGGTCATCCAGCAGGTAACCAGGAAGAAACAGGAACTTGGCAAAGGTTTACCAAGGTTGGTAGCTTTCAGATCTAAGTATACCTCTCTGGACATGTTGAGGAGGGAGGGTTGTTTTTCTCCCTACCTATATATCGCTAAATATATATTTTTCCCCATGTCTAGGATTTCTCCAAAATCCTAAAAGTAAGACTACATAGTGAAGCTTGCTATACCTTCCTCTTTTCTGTGTACAAATAGTACAGCATTTTTAAAATTGATTAGTGCTGTGAATGGCTACCCGTAGATAATTAATAGTAATCTGCTCAGAAAAGATTCTGATCCGTTCATAATGGTTACTTTAATATCCGAATATGGGTGGTAACAATATATTTGCTTTTCCAGTTCTCATAATTGGAAGAATGTAAAAATGCCATCAGGATGAGAGCAATGCTGAGAGTTGCTTTTTTCCTTATTTCCGACAAGAAACGCTTGCATTGCTGCAGGCATTTGTTAGTCTTTTATTCTGATACGCAATTTGCTTTTGTATTTAGAGGAAGCATTTATATTATACTGCCTTTTTGAAACTTTCTTTAGTCGTGAAGTTTTTTGAAGTGTCTTGAACAGATGTCACATTTAATTATTCCAAACTTGGTTTGGAATAATTATAACAACATGATTTCTGACTTGAAAACCATGCTGCCAGTTTTTAGCCACTAAATCTGGTTACATGGAATACAAAAAATACTCCATTGCCAGATGAGGCAGAAAGCACCGAATACCAGTATAATGAATTGCCAGATCTCTTAAAGCACTGTTGTGCTTTTGGGGAAGGGGGAGGCTTCTCTCTATGTTTAGTTGTCTAGTAACGTATGCATTTGTTTTTCTTTTTGTCTTGTTTAAGGTTTGGCATAGAAATGGTGCCTCTTGTTCAGAATGAGCAAGAGGGTCTAGAACTCAGTGAAGAATCTGATCTGTCTACTCTAGAAGGATTCCAGTGGGAAGGGATTTCCTTAGCAGTGTCTGGCTCAGCCAGAAAACGTAGCTTTTCTGAAAGCAGTGTCATAGCAGACAGAAATCCTTCTGCTTATAGCTTTTTCAGGGAACAAGCCAAAATAAAAGAAAGTGGGCAAAGGCAAATAATTGCAGCCAGTCATTCCCATCCCATAACACCTGGATATGAGGCAAGCACTGACATTGAGGCTGACCAGAAACAGGAGACATCACCTCTTGCTTCGTCACCTTTTATGCCTGGAAGAACTGGGTCTGCTGGAAGAAGTCACAGCTTACAGGCCACCTCTGAGATTACAGGCCTCGCAAAGCAAGACCAGGAGAGCCCAGAGAAGAGAACACCTCTTCTTGAAAAACAAAATGTACTTGAGATCTCAGAAGAAAACCGTCCAGCTTCAAATAGTGCTTCACCTCTTGCAGTGTCTAGTAACATAGATGCAGCTACAGACAGTAGCTGCACATCTGGAACTGAACAGAATGACAGCCAAGGAATTGGAAAGAAGCGAAGAGCAACTGGAGTAAGTGTGCAATTCTGTCCAACTTCGGTGCCCTAAAAATGTTTTTTCCCTGTCAGTGGTCATTCAGCCTTGGAATAGTCTTTGCAAGGAGGACTTTCTCTGTTTGATTGTCTTGTACATTGGTAACAACAAGCTAATTTGCTTACTTGGCTTAATTTTTTTTAAGAATCTTTTCCTAGTTCTTCCTAGTGCAGGACTTTTGATAATCTTTTTTTAATTAGTAGGAATGTCAAATGCTCTTAATTTGATTTGGTAAACAGGAGCTGTTAAAATATTTCTGTGGAAGTACTTGGTTTTGCAGCAAGAATCTCAGTGTTTCACAATTGAAATGGAAGCTAGGTTGTCGGAGTTTGTTTTCCTTAGATGTTCTTTGTTTTATGGTTAAGGAAGGACAGACAAACCGTTTGCAAAAAATATGCTTGAAATAATATCCTTTTATCTGAATTTATTTCACAGTCCTGTCTTGGACTTATCCAAAAGTAAAAAAAAAAATATTTCTGATCAAATTCTCAGAATGGTTTTGCTATATGCAGAAAACAGTAATTTCAGTTCATCACTGTTTAATCTGTTAGACCTTCAACTAAAACTGTAGAGCAGAAAATGTGACTCAAGTGTGGTCTTAAACATCTGAGTGAGAAGGCTGAAGGTTTATTAAATATTTTTTCCTAGTTGAGATGAAAACATGACACTCAGTTTGTTGTCCTCCCTCTTACAAGCAGAGCAAAGGATGAGTTATACAAGAATGTGCAAAATCAATTGTGTGTGCTTCTCTGTGGGTACAAGTAATGAGTAAAAAGACAGTGGATGTTTGACTTTTTGATTGGGACAAACTTGTTCTTGTAACTTGTTAATATATGATTTTACTTGCAGGAGGGATCATCTCCTGAAATCCCTAGTCTAGAAAGAAAGAATAAGAGAAGAAAAATCAAAGGTAAAAAAGGTGAGTGAATACCATATATGTGCATTCATTTGGTGTAGATGTTACAAACACCCAATAGTATTTTGACTTGGCTGAAGTAGTAGTTCTTTAATGTTACTTTGGTGCTTCTTTGATGCTTAATAATGGTCATGGGGTGGACTGCTCACAAGTGTGCAACACCTTCTTTTCAGATTTCTATTTTAATTTTTCAGAATTTATTTCTAAGAAAAGTCTATGTGCATCCTTTCTGCCTGAAATTCATATTCCTGATTGTATAAATGGGACCTTTGCTTTATTCTACTCAGGGAAGAGAGGTTTGTTACCTCTTTGGATGGAAGTTCTGAAGGGAGGAGTCCCCATCACTCCCTTCTAATTTACAATGCAGCTTACCCTTTCTAATTCTGAATGATCTTATCAGAAAATTTGCACTCTGCATGATTTGTTCTGTTTTTGACATCTCTGGCAATACTTGGTACTTTTACTCCTCCTTTCCTGTCCTTAATGGGAATGAGTGTGGAATGCCTCACTCCTTCGTGCCCCTGACCAAAGAAGACTTATTCTGACATTGGACAGATCCTTCTCAAACATGCCTAACATATCCACATCCCCATATATCAAAATGAACCATCTGTGTTTCAGGAAGAATATTTTCTTTGGGAACTAAACCATTCCATCACCGTCTGGGAGCTTTGAGGTCCAGAAGATGGTTTCAAATGTTACATTTATCTTCCTTTTGTTATTTATTTATATTAAGAGTTGTTTGGAATGCAGGGCAATTAATATGGATCTTATTGTGGGAACTGATATTTCACTACTTGAAAAGGTAGGGGTTTTTATCAGCCCCTGTCTTCAGTGTCACTTTCATTGTCAGCTAGTAGTATTTATTGTGATATCATGTGTAATGTATCTTAATGTATTGTTCAGTGCAATTAGCCTCTACATTTTTGATTTTTCAGAACGTTCTCAGGTAGACCAGTTGTTGGCTATTTCACTGAGGGAAGAAGAGTTAAGCAAGTCCCTGCAGAGTGTGGACACCAGTCTCTTGCAGGCTAGGGCTGCCCTGCAGGCTGCATATGTTGAGGTTCAACGGTTCCTTGTATTAAAGCAACAGGTAACAGCAAGCTTTTGAAACTGTCTGAGCTAGAAGTTAGCAGCTTGAAAAACTGCCTGTTAAATCAGTAAAACCGATAGTAATCACAACTGTTTTGCAGATAACAATGGAAATGAGCACGCTGAGAAGTCAGAGAATCGAGATCTTGCAGGGGCTACAAGGTACAAGATAGCATAAAACTGCATCAGAATGCTGACCCTTCTGTTCTTGAATCCACTCATTTAAACAGTGCAATAAATTGTAGACTTTAAAATGAGGTCTTTCATGTCAAACGTGATCTCTGTTTTGGTAGTGCCATCTAGTGTCTTTTTGTGAAATTTTTCTCTTCCTTGGCTGTGTGTCTGGGAGCTCTTGGCACCACTAAATGTTATTGTAAAATATGAACATTTTTGTTCTGCTTGTGGGGTTTATTTATTTATTTTACTTCTCTCTCGCCACCAGAAACATATGAGCCTTCTGAGCTCTCAGAGCAACTTTCCTGCAGTGTCTTAAGTGAGAGAAGAAACAGTAAATCTCAGGTGGCAGCTGATTTAACTCCTGCAGGCCCCCTCCAGCCCATTTTGGACCCTTCGTATTCTTCTGGACCTCCACCAGGAGCTTCTGCTCGTGTAAACGTGCCCTCACCGTTCCAGTCTTCTGGCAGCGCGCCTGCCGATTCTCCCGACTCCTCAGTGCAAGTCAAACGAGAACCCGTGTCTCCAAAAGGCACAAAGGAAAATGTGAATTCTGTACTCCAGAGCTCTCCATGTGCTTCACGAGCAGAAGGGGTGGAGCAGAAGGATGGTATGTGTAGCTTCACTTTGTTTTAAGAGAATTAGCTTTGAGAAGATAAGGAAATTATATTTTTTCCCAAACAAGAATGTAGGGTGTGTCTCAAACCTGCAGTCTGTGATGCAGGGGTAAACTCCCATTAACTAGTGTTGGACTCTTTAGTTTTGCTTTAAAATAGAATGAACATGAATTTAAAGGTTACATCCTCTTAGAATGCTTTAGTTAACTAAAATTAAAACAAAAAACCCAACAAACCTTAAAATCTCTATAATTTTTATCTTCTACTCTACATCATTTAATGAGCTTTGCTATCTAAAAATTTGCCTGCAAGGTAAAAAATGTGTGCCTGAAAATACAAAAAAAAATTTATGACTTACTATATTGAGAATATTCTGTATTTTTATTGGACCCTGCTGGATAAGCACAAAGATTATAATTAGTGATATTGAAAATAACACTCAGTCTTCTCCTCGCTGGATGTTAGGCACTGTCCACTCATGTGAGGGGCGTGAGTAGAGGAAGGCTAGCAAGGAAGATACAGTTTTACTTTTATCTGGAGGAGAAACAGCTGAATTAACTGAAATACTAATGGGAGAGCTCTTGCCTCAAGAAAATGAGATTCAATGGCCATAACTGAAGTAGCTAACTCTACATTTAGATTCTTTATTTAGTTTAAACACCATAAAACTCATGTACTGTAGTCTGTGGTCAAAGTCTTAAATGCTATTGGTAGTTTCCACTGCACCTTGTTATTGTGACTGAAGGTAAAAACCGAAAATTAAAAGCTTACTTTCCTAAGGGCCTGTGAAGTCAAGCAGGGCGACTGTCTTTGTCTGCCATAACAATGTCGCTTACCAAACCCTTAACCTGGATAATTGGGGATAAAGTTTCATAGGATCAATCCTTGTTAAAGGTAGCTGACACTTTTTATTTCTGTTCCACTGAAGTGGAAAATACTGTTGGAAAAAGCTACATTCTACTTTTGCAAACTTTTTTTTCTCAAGCACAAGTTAAGTATTGTCTGAATTGAAGCTTAGACTTTTTTTAAATACAGGAATTTGATTTTTTCTTTACCTTTTTGCAGTTTGCTTCACGTGCAGAATCCTGTATGTGTAGTGTTCTTTGTACTTTTTTAGTCCCCGTTGCATTTCCCATCTTCCACTCTGTTATATTACGCTAATGTAGTATTGTAAATTTTGCTTCATCTCTTCTTGGAGGCTTTGGCAGGGACTAAAAAGGTCTGGGAGTGTATACTAAAGTAAACGAGGGGTGGGGGGATGATCAGCTTTTATGTTTGCTTGCATTGTTAAGGCTCAGCTTTTAGGAAGCCAATATCCTTTCCTTCCCTTTCCCAAATTTAGTGGCATATGCCATACTGTTACGGGTAAACATCAGTGAAAAGAGGTGTCATTTTTCTTTAATGTTAGAGTTGGAAAACTGAGAATAAAGCTTTAGTGATCACTAGCTGCAGTGGCATGAAGTGTCTTGCTTGCAGAATCTTCATACTTCACAACAGAGAAGCTGAAGAGGTTTTTTATTTTTTCTTATGAAGGTGAACTTTACTGAAGTAATATATAGCTATAAATTAATTACTTTCAAAATCTCTTAATCACATTTGTATATTCTTCAGTTTCCTACAAACTTATTTTTGACATACTAAGAACAAGAATATTCTTTGGTGTTTGTCTGTCAAATAAACATAGTTTTGATAATGATGAACTGCTATATGTGCTACATTTAAAATGGGTCTGCCATCAGATGAATTTAGTAATTTGTGGGAAAAAAAAGCATTTGCTATCAAGTAAATTCTGTGATTTGGGGAAGAGAAATTCTCTCTGGGGCAGACTGTTTATTTTTTGGGAGTTGAACATCTAGCTTGTCAGCTTCCCTAGCAGGTTAGCTCAACCTTGCTTTGAAGGAGCTGATTACGTTTGGTTTCTCCTAATTGCCAGCAGTCTGTTCCACTTGCAGAACTGAGTGCTTCCGTTTTCTTACACTACCATGGTGATTTACTACTTCCTTTCCTAACACTCACAGTACTCTTAAGTCCTGAGACTGATTTTTGTGTTTAGAAATTTCAGTTCAGGATACTGGTTACTGTTATTTTCCTGTTCTAAAGTGACCAAGTTCCTTCCTTCCTTCCAGTGATATTCACATGATAATAGAGGCATATTCGGAATACAAGGGGTTTCGTGCCTTCTTCCTGGTATAATTCAATGCAGTAACTTTTCCAACTTCATCTAAGCATTTCTTTCTTACATATAGAGGGTTTTTTATCAGATTTTGCAGCTGTGTATGACAGTTAACATGTTCAGGGGAAAACATCTTGCCAGTAATTTACTTTAAATGCGACATACCTTACACTGTCAACAAGTTTGAGTTTTATCTTGGAATTTACCATCTGAGGAAGGTGTGGGTGAGATGTTCTCATTTCAGATATTCCTAGTTTTTCTGGTTTCTAGTTGCATGTGTAATTCTCCATTTGTACTGTCATGTGTAATGTGCTTTTGCCTAAGCATTACAGTAGGATTAATTTGGTGTTTCCTGAGAGACTGAAACAGGGAAGTGTTTCAAATAGTGCCAACTTCCCATTTACATTGTGCGATCCCACCCAATAAATGCAGTGAACTTGAAACATCCTGTTCTGGATTCTAGTTACTGCAAATGCAACTGAGGAATTTTAGGGTGTGGGAAACAGCTGTGAGGTGCTGCCCTTAGTCTGTCTCAGTTGAGAGATTGGATTCCTTTGTTCATACTAATTCAATTAAAATTAAATGACAGCAGAGTATGTTTGCCCCATTGCATAGTCTACCATAGATGAACTAACTTACTAAACTAACAAACTACTCTCATGTCTTATGGTGCTGCCATTCCCAGGATAGAAGGTACAATGCTGCAGAGTAGGGCACTCATGACTCATCTACCTAGAATTAGGTCCAAATAACTTGGTAGAAATAACTAATTTTCAGATGGGTTAGGCACAAGGTCTTCAAACCATGTCACTGAACAGGCGAGTCACGCTTGGCATGCATCATTACTACGGCAGTTGTGACAGCTGGTAAGGGAGCACAAGGAGAGGGGTGGTAGCATCTTCAGCCAATAACGTAGGATTCACCAGAGGCTGTCAGAACTTTCGAAGCATACAGTCAGCCAGCAGCTTGAATGATGGGTCCCATTCCTTTGCTTCTGGGTATATGGATAAACATTTTATTCCCCAGCTGTGTGTTTTAAAGGCTGGATAGCTGACTGAAATAGCAGATCTGGATGTGCACATAATTTTCAACATGTAGGAGTATGTACTTTACATGCATAATGAAGTGTAAATGGAAAAATGCAGGGACAGGCATTTTGCATAAATTTTGCTGTACAGATTGAATGTAACACTAGTCCATTTTCTTCAGGAGAGACCAACCAGAAAACTTCTGTGTATCCAGTTATCTCTGCAACCTTATCCCTCTCAGAGCTGATAGCTTGTTTCCAACACACTAATCAAGATGTCCACAAGCCTGCTGCAGACAGGGGAACGTCTGGGCTTCCTGAGAACCCTTCTCCTCATTCACTGTCCGTTTTCAGCAAGAAAGAGGCAAATAATGCAGTAGCTGATGGATTTTTATTGGATCAGTGTAGCACTTCTCTTTCAAAGCATTCAGTCCTAGAAATGCCAATGGATAAAACCCCCAAATTGTCAGCAGAACCATCCAACCAACACTTGACAGCCACTGCAGTCCCAGCAGAAAAAGGAAACAGAAGGAGAAGAAGGTTAAGGAAGAAGAAAACTCTGAGGGCAGCACATGTGCCAGAGAACAGTGATACAGAACAGGATATGATTGACTCCAAGCCTGTCCGGAAAGTCAAGGGTGGAAAGGTTCCTAAAGCAGAAAAAGTTACTACATCTACTCCTCCAAGAGAGGAGAATGGAGCTACTGTTCAAAGAGCAAGAAACAAAAATGAGAACGACAGCGATGCTTCTCTGGAACTAGTGGAAGTTCCAGCACCTCACTGTGAGGTGGTTGATGTTGGTTCATCAGAGTCAGGAGATGAGAAACCAGACAGTCCATCAAAGAGGGATTCACGCAGCTCTGTGGATCAAAAACTCTCAGAGGCATCTTGTTCTGGTTATGATGAAGTGAGTTCCACCAGTGAGATTGGAACAAATTATAGGAATGATGGGAAAAGAAGGTGAGATTATTGTAGACCTCTCAAAAGTATTTCTATACAATATTCATGACGTCTCTTATTCAGAAAGTCTTACATTAGTGACTTTTAATTTCGTTCAGGAGTGAAGGAAGAGGGAAAATAAAAATTGACTTGGCTTTTTTGGTCAACAAATGAATGTGATTTTTTACCTATTATTTTTTCTTAATACAAGAGCAAGGCTGTCCTTCATGGAAAGTTTGCTTTTGAGCTTATCTGTCACTGCATGTTTTCTACTGAGTGCAGCATCTTGTGTTTTGGAGTGTTACTTACACCAATATTTTGTCTGAAAATGAATATGCAAAGTTCAATCTTGCTAATCTTTAATTTTGTGTTACAGTGTGACTGAGACGCAGACTTCCATGTCATCACTAAGAGGATCAAAGAACTCCTCAGGTATATCTTTTAAGCTTTCCTTCTGATACTTAGTATGTAATATCTGGCAGGACTTTGAGTTGTCTTCATCAAGCCGATTCCAGAGGGGAATTTTGTCTTAAGGCTAAAAGCCTGCACTGAAAACTGAAGTGGGAAGTGACGTGTACTCGCTTATGTCGTCTGTAATTGAATGCTTTATGCCTCTGTAGAGCTGTAGGAGAAGCAGTAGTACAGTAATTTTTCTATTTTAAAGACATTTGTGGACTTAATGTCATATGAACGTCTTTTTGGTGTTTTATATTGCCTTCTGTCACTCTCACACTCCAGCTGGGACCCACAATGAAATTTGACTTTAAGGTGCTGAGTCCATGAAATAGTTCTACTGGTTGGCAATACAAAGAATAGTAGTATGTTTGCTTGAGTGTGTTCCCATAATCAAAGTACACGTGTCTCTGTCCTACAGAAGTGTCTTCGGAGCCAGGTGAGGATGAAGAACCTACAGAGGGAACATTTGAGGGACACCTGGCTGCAGTGAATGCTATTCAGATTTTTGGGAATTTGTTGTATACCTGCTCAGCAGACAAAACTGTTTGTGCCTACAATCTTGTTGTAAGTAAGGTTGTGGGAATAGTGTTAAATGAACTGCAATCACCAGGTTGCTTTTTGTAAAGCCTTACTATGTAGCTAAGGAAGCGCCTGCTTTTTTCAAGCACCTAATTTATTTTGTATTACTCTTTTCTTCAAATCTCTCTTCTCCCCCTCTCCAACTCCTTCTCCCGATGAGCAGGGTAAGGGGAGATAGATTGCTGCATGTGTCCTGCTTTTTTTTAGTTGTCCTGCCTTACTCTGTCAGGCATGTATCCTGAGAGGTATTATGGGCCTTTATGCTGACAGACTCTCTGCTTTCCTTTTTAGAGCAGGAAGTGTGTGGCCATCTTTGAAGGACATACTTCAAAAGTGAACTGCCTTCTGGTCACTCAGACAAACGGGAAGAATGCTGCACTCTACACTGGCTCAAGCGATCACACTATCAACTGTTACAATATCAAGGTATTCAAACGGTGTGTTAACGTATACTGCATTTTTATGCAAGTGTTTCTTTACAAATAGAAGTTAAAAAACCCCTTTAAGCCCATGTGAGCTGCATATGAACCACACTTCATACCTCCTTAAGAGTAGAGCAGGAAAAAAAAATCACAAAGCAAGCAGAAAACCATTAACTGATTACCTACACTAATCTTTTGGCTAGCTTTTCAGTAGAGTTTTTGCCATAACAGCATGACATGATCCCAAATGCTGGGAACACCAAATTGCAGGATGGTTTTTTGGCCATGGATATCGTATTTATCATTCTGTATTTCTAACTTCATTGCTTATGGAATGTTTCTTAAGTTTTCTCTTTATGGAAGGCACTGCTCTCTGCTCCCTCTCTCTAGCTATAGAGCAGCTGTAGAGAGAACAGGTGTCTCTTATTCTGAAGGCAGATGAAATAGCAGACTGAGATTTCCTGAAGCTGGATGTTTGAGGGTAGATTGTAAGGAGGCTTGTCCTACCTGAGACCTGAAGGACTAGAAAGCAAATATCTGCTCTCAGGGAGCAAACTGTGAGAGGTTTTAAACTCTTAAGATCCTTGTGGGGAACTTCATGGGGAAGCTTTAACCTCAATGATGTTACAGGGTTGTTTTCATATACATGTATAGTCCATAGTCTCAGCTAATGTATGTGTTAGAGGTGAATAGAATAAGATATTTGGAGTTATAACTAGTTGCTGAAGTGCAGTCTTGATTAAAATAGGATCAAACTGCCACGTGACACCAGACTTTCAGATGTTTTTCTTCAGCTCTCTTGGTTTAAAAAATGCAGCTTGTAGATGAAAACCATCATTCCCTGAATTGTTTTCAATTAATGGAAAGCTTTAAGTATTTCTTTCTATTGCCAGACCAAAGAGTGCATGGAGCAGTTTAAATTGGAAGATCGAGTGCTCTGTTTACACAGTAGATGGCGGATCCTTTATGCAGGTCTTGCGAATGGCACTGTGGTTACTTTCAGCATAAAGGTTAGTTTGATTAAGTATTGACACTTAATCCTATTGTGATGCTGTTTCTCTCCACTTTGTGTTTCTTTCTCTTCTTTCTCTGGAGTAGTAAATGTATGTGTAATGAAAGTATTTTGGTGTAAATGGTCACTATTGGCCTCTTTTGGTACTTTATTTTGTCCATGCCTGAAGTTATCCCATCTCCCTGTCCCTTTGGTTACCCTTCTTACAGCTGCTGTATTGTTGTTTCCCTGGTCTACCAGCCCTGTGTCATGAGATTTTTCTGGCACAGCTGATTGTGAATCCTCCTTTCTTGCCCTTCAGAGCAATGTGAGAGACTTTAATGTGTTGCTGGTTTCACTCGTGCTATTTCCAGTTATAAAAAAGACTCAGTCACGTGTTTTTCTGCCAAAGAGGCTTAATTAGCTGTCTCCATGATGTTTAAAAGTGAATAAAAATTGTTGTTTAAATAAACTGTTTTTTTCTGATTATTCTTTTCATTGATTCTAGACTTAATTTCTCAACTTTATCCTTACTAATTTATCCTGTTTCACATTTTTCTCATAACACTGTTTCCTTTCAGTCTTCTGACTTGGATGATTTACTAGATCCTTGCTAAATAATTAAATATTTTTTTTAAAGACAGAAAATTGAAGCCTAACATAAGGAATTATTTCTTTGATTTGGAAACTTAGTTGTTAAGATGCAACTCTTATCACTGCTGAAATTGTGTGTTACTAAACTGAGATCTGATGCTTTAAGGAACAGCACAAAAAGGACTCAATGATCTAGTCAGTGTCATAACCATGTTTTAATTCTTAAATATCATTTTTTGCTTTCCCCAACAGAATAATAAACAGGTTGATACTTTTGAATGCCATGGCCCTAGAGCAGTGAGCTGTCTAGCCACAGCTCAGGAAGGAGCACGCAAGTTGTTGGTGGTGGGCTCCTATGACTGCACTATCAGTGTGCGAGATGCACGGAATGGGCTGCTTCTCAGAACCCTGGAAGGTCACAGCAAGACTATTCTCTGCATGAAGGCAAGTGTCTCTGAAAATAGGTTTTTGACCAAGAATCCTTAAAGTGATGTGTTTTTTCTTCTTCGTCTACTAGTGAGCAGATTGTGGTATGAAACGCAGGATTTCTTTATTTTAAATTATGAACACTGAGTAAACTGGTAGGAAAATTGTCTCTGTCTGTCTGACATACCACATATCCCTAGGCGCCTCATCTAAGTTTGTTTTTTGAACACTCAGGGATGGTGATTCCACCATTTCCTTGGGCAGCCTGATCATCCTTTCAGTGAAGAAATGTTTCCTAATATCCATTCTAAACCCACCCTGGTGCAACTTAAGGATGTTTACTCTTATCCTGTTACTTATTACATGGGAGAAGGGACTGACCCCCACCTCACTACAACCTCCTTTCATGTAGTTTTGGAGAGCAATAAGGTCTTCATTCAGCTTCCTTTTCTCCAGGCTCCAGCCCTCTCAGCCACTCCTCATAAGACTTGCGCTCTAAACCCTTCAGCAGCTCTGTTGTCCATCTTCGCACATACTCCAGCATCATAATGTCCTTCCAAAATTGAACACAGCACTTGAGATGAGGTGGGGCCTCAGCAGTGCTGAGTACAGGACAATGGCTGGCGTGGTCGTGCTCTCCATGCTAGTTCTGGTACAGGCCAGGATGCCATTGGCCTTCTTGGCTATCTGGGCGCACTGCTGGGTCATGTTCAGCCACTGTCAACCATCATCCCCAGGTCCTTTTCCTCCAGGCAGCCACAGTCTAGTGTTGCATGAGATTGTTTTGGTCCAAGTGCAAGACCTGTGTAGGAAGCATGTTTATGTTGTTAGAAGATTTAGGGGATCTTTAAATGTGAGTTTGCCAACAGAGGGGAAGTTGAAGAAAAGGTGAAGCTAGTCTTCATGTACCCTGATAGCACAAACCTTAGAGGAAACTGGAAAAAATGAACTTGAGAAGTATTCTTTTGTAATAGAAGAATCACACTTATTCATAGGTTTCTGGCTTCTGAAATTGTGAGATGGAATATATGCTTGTCTGACAGCTTTGCTGTGACCACTATCACATAACAGATAGAGGATGACTTCCATAAGTTTTGTTTGTCATTTATTACAGTGCAGCGGCATAACCTTTTCTGCCCTGTGGACTATCCTATTCCTTCTTCAATGACAGCATACTTTGGTACCATCTTGATCCATGATGGATGTGGTGAACTTTGTTTTTAGAGTAGTACTAGTTAGGAGCATTGTTTATCTTACGTGAGCAGAATAGAAGTACACATCCAAAATTTCCAGGAAAAAATGGGGGGCTTACTCTGCACATGCGGAGCAGCATTCTGCATTCAGTTTGCTTGGTCTGTGATTTGCTGCTGACCTCTGCCTGAGAATTGTCCATAGGTAGGATGAGTTAGCCTGGTGGGCTGCAAGTTAGCAGCTTCTTATGTGAGTTGTGAAGTGTCAAAAATCATAGTTAGGATATCATAATACATTTGCTAGCTCTCGTATAAAGAACTCAGTGCATGCTTTTACTTCATGTTTTCTATTGATTTTAAGTCTGTCAAATTGAGGAAGTACAACTCTGAATTGAACAGCCTCTTACTATTTCACTTGCCCATTTCAGTATCTGTTACAAAAAATATTTATTTTTTTTGTAAGGTTGTGAATGATCTGGTATTCAGTGGTTCCAGTGATCAGTCTGTCCATGCCCACAACATTCATGTAAGTCTCATATATAAACATGGAATGGCTCTTACTATTAAGGCAGTCAATTCCTGTGCTATAAAGTCACTATTTCCAGAATTTTTCAGACTGGTGGTGCAAATTATTTCCAGAAAAAAAAAAGTCTCATGATTTTGTTAATGTGACTATGCATTGTAGCTAACTAAGGATACATGAAGAGTGCAAAAACCTGCTGACTCTTGTCACATGATATGCGATGCCATTTTATCTGGGGATCTTGCTTTTACAAATACTACTACAAATGTCCTAAGACTATGGAAGGGGTTCAGAGTGAAGCCATGTGAAATACTGCAGAGGGGGAAGTGTTTCTTTATTACAGGAAAATCTTGAGGAACACAGTGTTCTAAACTGTCCTAGCAGAAGCATTTGTGTAGCTATGCAATAAGTTAGATTAAGAAACTTATTGGAAGTAAAGTGTAATTGAAAAAAAATATTTCTGTGTATGTAGCTAAATTTGCTCACTGATTCTCATGCTACATAAATACTGCTGGTAGTAATAGCACGCTACTAGTTGCAGGGTGGCGGGAGTATATAACTAAAAATGGAAAGAGAAGTAGAGGCAAAGAAGAGAAAGAGAAATTTTCATAGACTCATGCATTTTTATTGTACTGGAATGGCTTCATGTTAAGATGGGCAAACTGAAGTCTAAATAGTATTTTATTGCTATCTAGAAGTGCCTTCACAGGAGATGGAAGTCTAATAAAGGGTTTTTCTGCTTTTGAGTATTGAGCATTGAAGCTAACTACCCTGTCTAGGTTAGGTAAAGCTGTTTTGTTGTTTAAGAAAATCCAAACCAAACAGCTATTTAACTTTGCTTTTTCTTGATGCAGACTGGAGAGCTGGTACGAATCTATAAGGGCCATAACCATGCAGTGACAGTTGTGAACATTCTTGGGAAAGTGATGGTGACAGCATGTCTGGATAAATTTGTTCGTGTTTATGAGCTACAGGTAAGAAAATAGATGGTTACTAATGATACTTACCTAGTATGTGTTAACTATTTTGAAGTCAAAATAATGGGGTTTAAAGGATATAACCCAACACGTTTTTTTAGCACCTGGGTTATTCTAAGACAATGACAGCTCTAAAAAAAGGGGATATGTAAGTTGTGTCTGCTGAAAGACCAAGTGCTTATCTGGACAAAACAACTCGCAGAAGCAGTGTAAGCAAAAGTGAGCTTTCAAGGTGGCTGTAAACTTTGGAATCCACCAGAGGAGTTTAGTAGCTACCAAGGAAACTGCTCTTGGGAGTGTTATCCTTTGCGTGTCTGTGAAACATGATTATTGAATGTCATGCTATTAAATGTCTGTTTCTGTTCTTTCAAGTCACACGACCGCTTGCAAGTCTATGGAGGCCACACAGACATGATCATGTGTATGACCATCCATAAGAGCATGGTAACTTCCTTCTTTTCACTGGTCTTAAGTAGAAGGTTGTAAATGCCACAGGCATTTATAAGACAGTTTAATTTCTTCTGATAAAGAAATCAACTTGTTGTTTGACTAAGAGCAACAGAAATGCGTCCAAGAAGTCAAGTTGCTATAACAGCTTTATATTTATGTAATGTTATTGTCTAGGAAAAAAATTACATTTTAGCTTGCTGTAGTTTTAAAACAATAGTAATTTTTACAGTGATTATTATGGTAAAGAGTCCAGAAATAGTAAAAGATTTCTTCTTTTTCAAGTGTCAATCCTGTTTGACTTTTACTCGAGGAAGTCACACAAATGCTAGAGAAAAACTTCATCCACAGTCAAAAATCTAGTAACCTTTGATAAAGCATAAAGAAAAATATGCAATAGTCATTAAAAGCATGTATTTGTCTGCATGTGTAGGAATTTGCAAAGTTTCTTTGAGATTGTAAAGTAAAAGTATAATAGTGGTCTCTAATAACAGAAAAATGAAGTCCAACAAAACTGATTTCCTACTAATTGGAATATGTGCTGCCCAAGCATCTTGTCTCATGTGACTGTAATCTGATGCTTGAACTGTTCCCCAACAGTAGTCTGTTGTGGGCGTTCTCAGATCAAAGAAGTGTTCAGGTGAGAAACAGTGAGGAGTGGAAGATTATGATTTCCTGTAGTATTCTTAGCAGTAAAGCAGAGTCTCTTACACACAGCAGATTGGCTGCTGCATCCTAGTGGCAAATTTCCAAGAGACAAAAAGACTTGAATAAAAATAACAAGCTTGCGGAGTTTTCTGTATTGTACAAGGACTTTTTTAACAATGAACGATTGTTATGGGATTATAAATGTCCGGCACCTTTTTCTTTCAAAAGGATAATTTTATGTGGGGCATCTGCCTAATAAAAATGGGTTTTAAAGGTGTTACTTCGCATTCCTTTCCAGAAGCATCAGCCTTTGTGAAATTCTGATGTTTTTCCTCACCCTTCCTCTACAACCTTTTTTTTTATATACACATATAACTGGTTAAGTCCTGGAAATATATTGAACTTGACATTTACACATAATTTTTTTTTTCATTCTAGTGGATGGTAACATAAAATACATTTTCAGGTTTTTGGAGCTGTTACATAGATGACACTACATGAAGAGGTTGTGGAAACATTTCTTACTCATTAGTGGGTTTTTGTAAACTATGAATGCAACTCTTAAAAGAATTAGGTTATACTCATTTTTTAGAAGTAGAAGTCTTGCATGTTGATATTTGTTTTTCACCTAATACACTCAACAGTGAAACCTCCTTCAAAATTTTACTTCTTTTTTCTTTTGTTCTTAGGTTGCTTATCCATAAATGTTTCTTTTACAGATCTACACTGGATGCTATGATGGCACTGTCAGAGCTGTGAGGCTTAATCTGATGCAAAATTATCGTTGCTGGGTAAGGAACAAAATGTTTAACCTTCCTTTGGTGTAGAATTTCCTGGGAGTGGTCTCTTCTCACTTTGGAATAGTTTGACATTTAATTTGTTATAATTCATTACTTTTTCAAAATGTGTATGTACTTTTTTAAAAGTAGGTATATATCACTGCTTCAGTTGTTTTTGGTATTTATATATGCTTTGGGGCAAGTTGATGGTTTTAAATTATTTCTCACCATTTTTAGCTAATGACATGTAACTGTTTAAAACTAAAAACTTCAGCTGAGTGCCAGAAAAACTGATTTGCTTTGCTAGGTAAGTTTAATTACATTCCAAATGACTGTCGCAGGTGAGTTTAAGTCTTGTAAAACCTTAGTTCCTGTTTCCTCCTGCCATTCCTGCTGATGGTCTAGGCTTGTATAGAGGCAGGAAGAATTTCTGTAAAGCTGTAATTAAAGGAATAGAGACCGGTGAAAATGGAATAAGAAGACAAAATCTTACAGGAGGTGGCATATGTATAACAGTTTTGGAAGAATATTGTGAAGTTGCAAGAAGAAAAGCATTCACTAAACTTCTATTTGCTTGGCTTATTCTGGTGTGTTTTTTCTGCTAGTGGCATGGATGTTCACTGATCTTTGGAGTTGTGGACCATCTGAAACAACACCTGCTAAGTGACCACACCAATCCAAATTTTCAGACTCTGAAATGTCGTTGGAAGAACTGTGATGCTTTCTTTACTTCCAGGAAAGGTTCCAAGCAGGTATGTGGTTGAATTAACATGGTTGTATTTGATAATATAAAGTATTTTATATCACCACAACTGTGGTATTTGATCCTATTTCTCTTAAAAAGGGTTCATTTTTTGGTCTTTACAAGCTTAGCTACATACAGTTACAGTCATACAGGGCTTGCAGAGTTCAGTTGAGCCTGTGACATGAAAAGTGCAGCGATGATAACTTGATATACAGTTAGTTTAAAACAGTTTGGTACTAAAATACTACATGGAAATGGTAAAATCCTTAAAACATTAAAGCAGTTCTACTCAAGATATCAGTAAATTTTTGTAGGAAAAAGATATTTTTGAGATGAGCAAACATCAGCCTTGAAAAATGAGGTTTTATCCTTTTAGTTTTTATTCATCACTACCACTTTCATTGTTCTGGATGATGATGCTGTTAATTTTTCACGAGATTAGTTTTTAAATAAGTAGTGGATAAATTTCTGAATAAAAGTTAGTACAGATGGAGAAAAAAATTAAGAAGGCCTAAGAGGTGGTTTTAAGTGATATGGAAAGGCCTGGGTGGTGGTTGTAAGGACTGCTGTTATTTATAGATGTGACTGGTAAAATTCACATTTTACTCCTTGGTAGTATAAGCTGTCTTCCTTTGAATGTTTTCCAAAATAAGGAAAGGAGGGAGGTTTCTTCAAGAACTAAGAAACCGCAGTAGAGTCATTACTTTGTCTTTAAGCACTGGCTTTGGATATGATGTGTTTATTTGATATGCTCTTCTAGTCAGAAAGGGAACTGTTTTTTATTTGCCTGGAATTATGTGATATGTGAAATAGTTTATATATGTGATATAATAGCTTGACATTTATATAATTATTACTATTTTATTTTTAATTAAATTAATCTTTCACAAAGTTTAGGGGGTTATGATTTATTTTTTTTTAGTTTAACTTCTTTGGTTCTTTTCTAGGATGCTGTAGGACACATTGAAAGACATGCTGAGGATGACAGCAGGATTGACTCATGAAGCTTTTCACCTCCCACATTGGGAAGTAATTTTATATGTCAGAATTATTCCAAATTACATCTGTTTCTTACTCCAGTCTTTTCTCTTGCTTTTTCCACTTGGAACGCAAAAACTGAGTGGGGCTGAAATTCATTGCACTCTGTAGAAATAAGACTGGTTAATTAAGACAGCCCAAATTCTTGCAAGTTTTTAATTCATTGACAGACAAGAATATTCCCTCCTCTTGTCTGCCTTGGTTTCTTGTTTGGGTTTTTTCTGGTGGGTTTTTTTGTTTGTTTTGTTTGTTTATTTTGAGAAATACAGTGTTGAGAAATCGAGAGAGGAGTTGCGAACTTAGATTCCAATAGGCGCTGGTTCTTACAAACTCAGCTTGAAGCCTATTAAGTGTCTAAGCCATGTCTGTTTATATGTTTTATCCAGTTTTTTAGCTGATTGTAATAAAATTCTGCAAACCAGAATATCACCAGTTCTAAGTGTAACCTGAATATCCACTGTACATTTTTACTTTCTTCATAAAAAGAAAAAGGTATTTTATGGAGACTGGAATAAATTAATTTTTTAATGTTAATTGTAGCTTATTTTTTATTCCTTGTGTAAAAATTGCTGTAACTGCTATATATGCAGTGATATATACTGTACCTCCTGAGGTGTTTTGTTTATTTGAGGGAAAGCAGTTATTTCTTGAGAGTTCTGCCAGTAGCAGGAGCAGTGGCTCCACTCACATGCTTTGCAGTCTTAGTCTTTTTAAATACAGGGCTTTATGTATGGGAAAGAAGTGGTGTCTGTTTTTGTTTTAAAGATCAGCATAACCTCTGCTATCTTGATACAACACTACAGTAGGATTCCTCAAATCTTAGTGGCTGAGCTTTGGAGTCCCATATTTTCATGACATAGCGAACGAAAAGAAATGCAAAGGCACTGCCTGTCTAAGTGCATCCACTTATGTGGTGTCTTGTTTTTGTTGTGAACTAGCTTAATTGGCTTGGGCTATGTCAAGTTTACAAAAACTCAACTGGAAAGAGTGGAGCAGGATTTTAAAGTCTAAAGTACTCAAGCTGAGGATATGAAATGCATTTCACTTGTGAAAGTCTTGTTTCTACTGAATGCACAGAAAGTACCACAGAGAGGCCAGTGCAGAAGGTAAGCCTATTTCTACTTGTCAGGATCCCTCTGCAGGTGTCCCTTGAGGGGAAACACTTCACCCATGAAGTTCAGTGAAATGCACTTCTTGTACTTGAGATCCTCTCTCCCATAAAGACACTGATTTAGCAAGGAACCTTTTTAATGTTGAGACTAGTTAGCAAGGAGCCTTGTGTTCACTTTTGCCTGACTTGCTGCTCTCAGGATAAACTAAACAGAGTTTCCTTAAACTGTAACAGAAGGTGAAGACAGACCAGTGTCAAAACTGAGCTGCTTATAAATGAATCCAGTGCTTTTAAAAAGAATTGAATGTACTATTTTTACAGGGCATCTCTTTCACCGCTACTTTGAGACTTGCCAGCCATAGACCAAATAAGTTTCATAGCCTCATTCTTTGACTATAAAGAAGCCTTTTTGAGCCAAGACAGTGAGGAAAGTGGATGTTCCACTGCCATCAAATCGAGGAACTTCAGGGCCTTCTCTGAAGCACGCTGGTTTTGTATTATCTCAGTGGGCAAGCATTTCTTTGTAATTGCTTGACATTGATGATTTTTTTTGTGAGACAGGAATAAAATACGAGACGCAGTAGCATCCTACTTCAAAGACATGGGAATCTCTGAATTTCTAGTGCTTTTGTGGTGAATTGTTTATGTGTGGGGTTTTTTTGGTTTTTTGGTTATTTTATTAATTTGTGGATAGAAAAAAGCCCCAGTATGTGGCTCACACCTCAGACTGTTTTTGAGGATGTTCTTTTTTGGTTTTTGGCGATGTGTGTTTGTTGTTTTGGTGTTGGGTGATTTTTTTATTTTTCTTTCTTTCTGTGATCTGTGAGTGAAGCAAATCAGTGAAGTTCAGGGAAATCTTTAGGCAGTGTAAATGTTTCCTGATGGAGGCTGTAATGCTCCAAAGTCTCTGAGAGTGTTTGGCTTTTTTCATGACCTAAAAGCAGAAGACTGCATAATTCTTAAACCATTTCCAAAAGTGTTGATGTTCTGGGAGCTTTTTAACAGCAATGAAGGAGCATGTAAGTGTGGCATAAACAATGGGGACGTCTCAAGCTGTCCTTCATGGACTGTGCCTGAAGTGAAGATGTGGAGTAATGTCCTGAGGACAGTCATGTGGGGCAGTAGTAGCATTCTGAAAAATGGTGTGTGAGAGGAGATCTTGTTATTTCTTCCTTGTGATTCTTCACGTTCTTTCAGCTGTTTTCAGGAACATGTAAAGATCTTTTTTTGTTGCAACAAACACAGTTACTACACTTTATTTGCATTCCTGATTGCTTGTTTGGTTTATCTTTTCTGTTTGATGGAAGCAGTCTTCCTTTCCTTGTAGTTCCTGTTGTCCTTGAAAACAGCCCTTCTGCAAAATCTGGGCTTCTAAATTCCAGCTTTAGCAGTTGTGTCTTTTGCTACTTTGTAGGTCATTTCAGATATATTATAAGACTCTTAAAATGAATTAAGAGGTGGGAAGATGGCAGAACTGCACGAGTAATAAAATTTTGCTTCATATGTTAAAAACAATTTAAAAAAATCCTCAGGGGTTCAGAGGAAAATGCTGTACTGCTTTGTCATGAGGCTACCTTGAAAGGATTTGCTATGAAGTTGTGCAGCTGTATAAATCCCTGGGCTTCTCTGGAGTTCTGTGGGGGGGAGGCTTCCTATTTGTTCAGCTGGAATTCAGTGCAGATTTCACTATTGGCCACTCACTTCTTCTGGAGGCTGTTGCAGAAGAGAGATGCCAAACTAATGCATTGGGTTGGTATTTATTAAAGAGATTCTCTCTGGTCTTGAAAATTAGGATTTTGACTCCTGATACACCTCCAGTCAAAGACTGTAATGACTTTGTGAAGGGGGACTATTTGTGAAATTTAACAGAGTGATGTTTGCATGAAAAGCAGTACTGCACACCTGAAGCCAGTTTCAGGACTATTTAGTTTTGGGTTTGATGTGTTTTTTTATGCAAGTAAAAAGTTGTGGGTGGAAGAGTGAGTAGAGTAAGGGTTTATTTTGTGGTTAGCTGTTGAGGTTTTTTTATTAGTCAAATGTTAAATAATGAGTTCTGGACTTGCTACATGGCTGACTACATATGGCGGCCCCTTTTGGGATTGGTCTATGTTAGTTTCTCCTTTCTCCTTCAAGTACAGGGAAAAATAACAGCTATCTGGCAGTGCAGAATACCCTGTGCTCTAATGCTGGTGTTTCTGTACATAGAAGGGGATGGAGGGTAAACTGGTGCATCTGTTGGTACAAAGATGCATTAAATATCCCAGCTTCTGCTTACCTTGTGTCACTTGCGTGTGGATTACAGACTTTAAACATATTATCAGCACATAAGTTGACTTCTGCAAAATAGCAGGAGCTTGGCTGTGTGGTGTGTTTGAAGTAGTGCAGTTCTTAAGGCATATTTTCAAACTGTACAGTCATGATGGATGAGGGTAAATGATAACTGTAAACTCACAATAAATAGCAGGAAAAATATTTTTCTTGGGAAAATTCCCTTCTGTTGAATTAAAACACAGGTACAGGTGAATCTTGGTTTTCAGGCTTGTATGGGACTATAATTCAAGTTTATGTTGTTCAGAGTTGCAGAGTAATTGAGGAAGGATGAGGAAACTGTTTCAGCTACTGTTTGTGAAATAATTAGTCTTCAAAGAGTAAACTGTGTAGGTATATCTCCTGTTATATGCGCCTGCCAGCTTCTCAAATTTCATTTTGCTGTAATGTTATACAGTCTTATTGAAGAATGGAAAAGGAATAAAACAACTTGATTGAATAATAATTTGAGCTGTGTAGAACATGTGCACAGATTGACTATGGTTTTCTTCTCTCACTTTGGTACAAAGCTGTGAGTGTAATAATGAAACTTGACATGGCAAAAGAAGAAAATAGAAGAGAAAAAAATAAAGTTCTTTATATTTTATGGTTTGTCAGACTGATTCTCCTTTATTTTAAATAGAACATTTCTTTCATAGGATTTGGTAGCACTTGTCTTTAAAAGAGATCAAAATCCAGAATAAAATGGATGGATAAAGATAGACAGGCCACTTTGAACCTCCAGCACTAGCAGGAATGTTACAAGTGTGCAGGAATCAGACATAGTCTTTTGTCAGGAAAATGGAAATTATCCACCCACTTGGTGCCTCCAAGATGATGTACTGACCACCTTGCTTCATGGCCATATGCAAGGCAAGTTCTCTAGAACTGTTAGTAGTTCACTCACCAGGACTTTAAGAACCAGTTTTGGGTTGCCCATTAAAAATACTGATTTTGATCTTTTCGTGGTAGATTTTGGGTTCTCTCTGAATGTCCCAACTCGGAGCATCTCGCTATACTTTTTGTATGGAATATAATAGCTTAATGGTGGTAACAGATGGCTGGAAGCCAGGGCTCCAAGTGTTCCAGTCATCTTAAAAATTATTTTGGCTAAAACAAAAGTTGAATTTAAAGGAGAGTACCTTTTTTTAAAATAAACTAAAGGACTTTATTTCTCTTTCAAAGTAAGTTACAGTGCAAGACAACATTAAGAACTTTATAGTCAAAAGGTTTTCTGTTTTAGTGACCTTTCACTTAATGTGGTACTCACCAGAATAACTTAAAGTGGATGCTATGATTTGTTTTTAAATTTTTACTTTACAATTGTGGATTGCTTTGCTACTTTTCACCATCAGAAAACTAAGTAGAAGGTACTCCTGACAAGGTTTGGCCACTTCTGAAAGCCTGTCATCCTTTGAGCTGGTAAAAAGGGAATCTCCCAATCTCTCAAGTGGTTTTTTTGTTTTTTTTTTTTTAATATTTTCAAGGAGTAAACTGGCAAATGTTTGAGATACTAAACTGATTTCATGTTTGCCATAGAACTCCAAAAGCCCCTGTATATATGTGCTCAGTGTTTCATCTTCATCTGTTCTTTCAAAATAAAACCAAAAAAGCTTAGGCCAAAATCCAGTTGATTTTATTTTTGGTTTGATCAAAGTCATTGTACTTGCACATTGTAATAATATTCCTAAAGTCTTCACGCTGACATAGTGTCCAATTCTGCTACAAGTCACCTCTTGCAATGAAGAAATACACAGTACTGTTAGGACATTTCCCCAACCACCAGGAGGGTGGGGGAAATGTGTGTGGGTAGATACACAGATTTGTATGTATAACAGGTTTTCTACCTCGAATGGGAAACAAGTTTTTTAATGTTATGGAGAATGCAGTTATAATGTAACCACTTACAATGTCCAAATGTGTAATTAAGAGCCCATGGGGGTACTAAAAATGAGGGCAAATTTCTCAGTTGTAATATTTCTGAGGCACTAGATCAAGCTGTACTTGGTATTGCAGTCTGTCATGCCTTAATGTCATGTTTCTAGCATAGCAGAGATCCAGGCTGCCCAGCCAAATCTATTACAGTGTGGTTGGGATGCATAATATTAATGTAATGAACTCAATCTCATGTAAAGCATTCAGCAAATGCTATGAAGAGACTGAAAGGATAATACTAAAAGCAGGGCAGAGTTAATGACTAATTACAAGGAGGCAGTAAACACCTCTCACTTTCATCACAGTTAGGTCCAATTCCACTTTCACCCGACTTGAGGGAAAACCTTTCCAGTTGTCAGCACAAGCAGAATAACAACGTATGCTCCATATTGTTACTATGCAGAGAAAGCTTAATTCAATCCTCAATAAATTAATCCTTGTTGCCCAAAAGAAAAATGTCAGGATTCTATAAAAGTAGTTACAGAATATGTGCACTGTTCTGCCTCCTAGAGTATGGTTCTCTCTTTTTCCAGGGACTTCTTCCCATGTGCTGTTTATGTTGGCAAGCGAGTCATGTAATTAGGAACCGCTTGTTTGCCCTTGGGATGAATGGTGATAGTTACTCAGACGTCTGGAGTGTGTTCTTGATGAAGGTGGCTCCGGGGTTAAGCGTACATCGTGAGCTGCAGCCACTGAAAGAAGAGTTAAAGGATGGAAGAGTTGTTGACATCCTCCAACAAACTGTATTGAGACACCACCACCTCTAGCTGGAAAGAGGCCACTTGCTGTCACTTAGTATGAAGCATAAGAGCAGTGGGGAATTTTTTTCTTGAGTCTCTTGCTCCTATTTGTCCTTCCCTTGCAAAAAGTGAAGGGCTTTTTAAATTTTCTCTGTAGCAGATATTTTGCAACTTCCTACTTAATAAGATTTTTAAAAAGTAAAGAACTAGGTTAAAACACCATTATCATTTAACACCATATCACTGTATTTGATCTAAATAGCCTCATAAAAAAACTTAAAAGTTTTTTGAAGGAATTTAAAGATGAAGAGTCTGCAGCTGTGACCTTCAGCACCAATTAGGGTCTTACAAAGAAGGTCTTGCTGGCAAATCACAGATGTTTTCTATGTAACATTGGTAGGAAAATTTTTAGGAGGTTTTGCAGCCTCTTACCAGTTGGGCAACCATTTTAGATGAACTCTCTTGACAGCATGTACAATGAATAATACAATTCAAATTTAGTATTGTGACATTGTGTTAGAAATACTGGCATAAAGCAGTTTACCTCCAGGACATTGAGTTTAATGATGCCATCTCCATCTTTATCAAAGGCGTGGAATGCCCCTAAAGCAAGGAAACAAAAATTACTCTATGTGTAAAGATGATTCCCGGACAGCAAACCAAGTGGTGCTCCTGTTGTGATACGTGAACTTGTGCAGGTATTTACCTACTTGATCAGCAAGAGTTACTGCTGTGTTTTTCCTTAGCTAATTCAAGGAGAAATACAGTGGTTTCTTTTGTGCTTGTATGAGACAGCTGTCATATTTTAGATTCCCTAAGGCCATATCTTTAAAAATACCCTACATGGGCAGTAGTGCTTTGAACTAACTTTGCTGTGAGTGCGATGGGGCCATGAACAACCTGGTCTAGTGCCAAGTACCCCTGCCCTTGGCAGTGGGGTTGGGATGAGAATATCTTTAAGGTCCTTTTCAACTCAAGCCCTTCTATGAATCTGTGATTCCATGACTGCGTTTGGGGTGAGGAGAGGAGGTAACGCTGTAGATCGGGGGCAGCCACTCACTGAACATGGCATCCAGGCGCACGAAGCAGCAGATGAAGCTGTCGAAGTCAATGTTCATATTCTTGTCTGCATAGCGCATGGTGATGATGTGGTAGAGCTGGTTGTTCAGCCGAAACCCTGAGGAGCAGAAACAGGACACAGCTGGGCCATGGCCAGGGGAAGCGCTGGTGCAGGAGAGGTTTGGCCATCGGCACTTCCCAGGCCTAGCCGAGGCTCAGGTGGGAAGGTCCTGCTGCAGCTGCTGAACAAAATGAAGTCAAGCTTTGAGGAGCTTCACTGTGTCCAGCTGCTTTCTTAAAACTACTGACATTTTGAACTTAAGATTTGGGAGAGCCAGTAGCACATGAGTTACCTTAGGCTGTAAGTATGAAAACAGCAAACACCAAAGAGCCTGCTGCTCAGCTGAGCCTGCTGAGAGCAAATCAAAAACTAGGTGACGGAAGCACAGGAGGAAGTTGCTATGAAAACACAATTACACAATAGTCAAAAAATTGACAAGGAGGAAACCCCTTGGTGTGGTGTGACTGAACTGTGGCACTGACTGCTGTGGCGTGCAACCATCACTCTAAAGGGTCTGTCACAATTCGGGTACAGCTGCTTGTTGCAAAGATCATGCACAGCCTACATTCTGCAAAACTGAAAACATTTATTGTAAAATGTCTTCTTGGTTCTAAAGTCGGAGCAGGAGGTATCTAAATGTTTTCTCCTTTTACACTGACGACTTTCCAGATGAGAACAGTAACTTGGAAAATAAAATTTACCCAAATTTCTACTGCAGCAGGAGCCTAAATCCAGGTGTAGTTTTGTCTTTAGCAAATGATTGATCACTGATGTTTTGAAAAGTACAAGGCAGCCATCAGTTTCTGTTCCTTGATGTGCCAAAATACTATTGAAGACCAAGTGCCACGGAAATCATCCCATCTAGGTTTATGATGATGCTACAGGTTTTCTGATTAAAAAGGTCACCTTGCTCCCTTAGAGACTCATAAAGACATTTGCAGAGGGAGGCCAGCTCTCCAGGGGAAGAAGCACACTGCTGTGTCTGAGACAAGCAAGAAAAGGGAAGTCTTTTTGCAAAACTTGGTTAATGAAATTCGCCTTGCAAAAACTTTCTTCTTATTGTGCAGATTGAAGAGACTGAACCCACAGTGGCTTATACCTAAGAAACATTAACACAACTCAAGAAATGTCCATCTAATTGCTTCTGATGCAAACTTGGACATTGACCTGCTCCATCTTGGTTTCGGTGCCTGTACACTTGAGTTGAAGGTTTTCCAGTGCTCTTTGTTTGTTACTTACACAAACATAAAGAATCCACAGCTTAAATAAGAGCAAGTATCTTCAGTACTCCATCATCTCCCTGAACAGCAGGACCCCAAGTAGGAGATCCTTAAGTCAGCAGAGCATCATTCATTGGAAAGTTAAAGAGGAGCTAAGAGACTTATTTGGCTGGCAAGACATACAGGGCTTGTCATTTGGATATTTGGCAAGGTCTGTTGGGAGAAAAAATATTTTATAATTTCTCTAGGGTCTGTCTTTAAAAGGCAGCACTGTATTTCTGATCTCACCCTGTGATACATCAAACAAAATAAGGATTCTTCAGCTGTTGGACACTGTGCATTGGGGAAGTACCTGCATCCTTGACTGCATTGCGCATCTCGTAGCTGTTAATGGTTCCTGAATGATCCGTGTCATAACGCTTGAAAATTTTCTGTAAAAAAAATTACACAGTTGTAATGAAAACTTGTACTTCTCTTGAACGTACCCACTAACTGGCTATGGGATGTGTGCCTCAGGCACTTGGAGGTGCCTTCTATTGCTGATGCTGCGCAGTCTGGGTTGTTAGCACAGAGCTCCCCTCTCAGTCACAAAGTAAAATAATTCAGATCCAATCTGTGGGAAGCCAAAAGCTCTCCCTGAGAGACTCTTCTTGTTTGACTTGAGTTTATGCTGTTAATCCTCTCTTGATAGGCCTCAAAAATAGCTCAATTAGGACAGATTCTCGTTCCCATCATTCTCCTCCTTCACTGTGCTAGTCCCATAGGGGAAGTCTCTCTATGAGTGCTGGAACTTTGGAAATTCAGGCTATTTGCTTAGACTGTGTAGTAGGATAAGGAGAGACATTACTTTTCATTTTAGAAGCTAATTCACACTTCTTTTTAGCCTTTGTTTTTGTTGTAGTGTATGCAGAAAGTTCTGGTTTTCGCTTTTGCACTGCAGAAGCTGTGAAGAAGAATGATGTGGATACCAGTGATACCTGCCAGCTTTTAATCTTGTCCCAGAGATGTCGGAATTCATCAAAATTTATCTTCCCTGAGCCGTCTGTCTGTGATGCAAACATTCAGGTAAAAAACCCACAATATTTTTAAGATAATATTAAGTCAGTCTGCAACTGCTGGTGAAGGGATGAATATGAAACTGAGTTTGGGATCTCCTCAGCATTAAGAGCTGGCTGAGCTGGACAGTAAAATATTTGTAAATATTTTGATTGTTGTGCATAGCATATTGTTACAGGAGTGCTAAGTACTACTTTGTGAAGAAGCAAATTTCTGATACAGGAGACAGCCTTGCTCCTGGAGCTATCATAAAAGTACACGAGTAGGATGTTTTAGTAGGCTCCTCTGAAATACCTCCAAGTGTGAAGCTCACCCAATGCTTTTTAAGACAACCGAGCTTTTTGTTGGAGTGAAGCTCTTCCTGTCTTGCTTAAAATGAATTGAGAACTAAGCAAAATGTTGACTAAAGCTATTTACAAAAATCTGTTCAGGCTCCAACCATTATTGCTCTGGCTTCTAGTTACAGTTTTGTTCTGATTATGTTTGAATATGCTTATGTCCTCTAAAATTCATGTGTTATGCTAAACTGGAAAACTGAATAATAATGAGAGGTAACCCCACGTGGCATCTTGTATTTTATCTAGTGTTTTACTGCACTTGTTTCAAGACAATTTCTGTATGCATTGCATGCTGAGCATGCAGTACATGTAATACATTATAAAGAGAGAAATACAGTAAGTTTGTTGGCAAGTACTGTAGTTATGTTGGGTTTGCTTAAAAAAAGTAATCAAAAAACTGTGTTTTAGTACATAAGCTGGCCAGTCCCTGACACCTAAGGAATAGTACGATACTGACTGATTTATTCTGTAGTTTTCTGTTTTGGGATGTTTTCCTCTGCCAACTATGCTAATGTTGAGATGACTGTAATTAAGATGTGCCAAACCAGGAATACTGTATTATCTGACTACAGACTATGTGCTGTTTTGCTTACATGGCTTACTAAGTTATGTGTGTGTGTGTGTGTGTGTGTGTATGTGGTGGTGAGAAATAGTGGACTAGTGTGGTTTCAAGAACTCCTTTTTCACCAGAAAAGGATACATCCATTAAAGCAATCATGCTGCGGCAGGATTCCAATTCAAATCCTTCTGTCCTTAGGTCCTTATCTGAAATAAATGATCCCAGATGAATATAGATCATACAAATCAGCAAGTGATTTTCCTCTCAGGTGTAACTAATCAAAGTAAAAGCAAAACCTAGTTCCTTCATCCAGTGGGAAAGGAATGGTAGAGAAATCTGAAAAGACTCTAAGTAATGTTACTGCCTGTGAATTAGAGAGATGTTTTCTTGACTTGTTATATACAATAAAAACCCCTGGAAAACTCTAAACTAACTTACAGGTTACTAGGCAAGTCCAAGGTCTATAGGCTAAAGTTTGATAAACAGGGAGAAGGGTCTGCCTCTCCATTAGGTATTTTTTAAAGGGCATTTGCAGACTGCTAGAAATCCCGTTTTGTTCTGTGTAGTACTTCCAATGAACATTTGCTCATTTCTGAATTATCAGCACTTGGTCACCTGTAGTGATCATCTCTGTGAAAAGTTTAGCTTGCTCAAGTCCATGGAAGTGTAACTAGGAAATTTCTGAGTTTGAAAACATAAAAAATTTTTAGAGTGAAACTCAGAGGTGGGGAGAATTATGCTATATCACAGATTTATTTTTTTTTGTCCAAGGTTAGTAAAAAACTTGCTCAAACTTACGTTTTTTTACGACGTTATTGAGAACATTCCTAAGTTCTTCAGCATTGATCTCCATGTCCTGATGGAAATGTGAGATGGAAATGGTGAGAATATCATTGATTATAATGTTCCTTATTAAACAGATAATTTTATGGATAGATATGCTGAAAGTATGAAATCTTTGTTTGCTTTTCAGTGTGGCATATATGCCTTTCAATCTAGAAAGCATTCTAATTCATATAAACATTAGTACAACTCTTTCTTGAGGCTGCAGTACAAGGTAGGTCTGAAGTTACCATATAATGCTTGCTAAATTGCAACTAGCAGAATGACCAATAATTTCATGCCTCTGTATGAGTCAAATAGCAAAATCCAAAAATGTTTGTATCCTATGTCTCTTGATTTATGCAGTTCTTTCATCTGTTTTTACTTTTAACTTTCCTTGTTAAGGATCTACTGGAGGGCGTTGCATTTCTAACTTCTTTATACTTACTGTGCAAAATAGCATCTTGGAGTAGAGATAGAAGAAAAAGGCTGAATTTAAATGAGGCTATCTCATACACAATGGGAATAACTTACACGCACATTTGAGGATAGCTGTATACTTAGTGGGATCTTTAGTTGATTTTACTTATCTTCAAATCTCAAAGAGAATTTGATGGAAGGGAATTCAAAGCAAATTTTAACATTCAATGTTTTGAATCCATGAAGCAGTTGATATAGGTGCTGTTGTGGCTAGACTGCTTTGATGGCGGAGACAGGGTCTAGTTGCATACTCACATCACCTGCAATCTGTCGGAAAATATTCCTGAACTGTTTTTGCTCTTCACTCTCCTCACGAGCTTTTGCTGAAGGACGCTGAAAAAAGACAAGCAGAGAAGAGATACCTTAGCCCAATGGGGAAGAGAAAGGGCCTGGATGGCTCACTTGTCCTCATGGGAGAGATCATCTGGAGGCCTTTGAAGGAATGAGTTGTCCTCCCGTTCCTTTCCCCATTTTTGGTTAATCGTGTTACTTAAAACTGTCAAGTATTTAATTTCATCCCATTGTTCTCTTTTGTATTTGAAGGAGCCTAAACGATTTCTTTCACTGGCAGTTGTTAACTTCTAAGTTTTTGTTTCAAAACATTGCAAACCCCCCTGTCACGGGCAGGGACACAATATCTGCCTCACAGCTACCTGCTAGGCTATAAATGACCAGATGAGAGCTCTTTATGGTGTGGGGGGCCCCCTGTGAAGATTTCTCAAAACACATGCAAAGGGCAAGACTGAACTCTGAAGCGGATACTGAAAAAGGAAACTAGGAAATTATATGTAACCAAGTTAACTTCTCGGCTTAGTTCTTGGTTTTGTTTGTCTAAATGCAGAGAAAAGTTTAGATTGGTTCCCACTTTGCCACCTCTGTGTTCTGGCAGTCTTGCCACCACCCTCCCTGTAAGCACATGCTCCAGCCTTGTCTCCATATGCCACAAGCCTGGATGTTGCATCTCTTGTTACTCAACCTCCTGCAGGCAGAATCTCTGAATTTGCTACTCTGCTTTCCTTCTCTCTGGTAGTGAGAGAAAAGAGGAGGGGTGCAGGAGCTCATGGGTTTACTTGTCCTTTATCTTGTGGCCAACAGGAACTAGTATAGGGGAGCGTAGTTTGTAAGGGAGAGGCTGGGAGCATTGCCAGGATCTTCTGATCATATGCAATGTATGCATATGCCCTATGTAAAGCATTGGAGGTGGGGAGGGAGGGGAGGTGCTGAGCAGCAGTGAATTCAACTTCACTGCTTGTGGGGAAAGGGATCTCTCACAGCTGGGATCCTAGTGTGGGAAAGCAACTACATATTTTCAAGGAAATAAATCCTCCTGCAGAGATGTTAAATAACTTAAGAGATAGTCTCTGTCTGCTCATGCTCATTAGATCCACATAAACCAGATGCAAGTTATGCTAAGATTAGATGAAAAGCAGGTTAGTATCTTAGGGACACCTCTTTGACCCATTCCTGTGCTGTCCCCAGCCAGTCTTTCATGTTAGCCAGACCAAGCCCTATTTGTCCCTTTGCCTTTTGCTGCAGAAACCTTTTTCTCATCTACTCGGGCTTTTTCACCATCTTTGCCTGCATCTTCATCTGCTGTCAGCTCCTTATTACTGTTTGCTCTGTCGGAAACAAAGATGATAGGCTAGAAAAAGGAAGAGAGCAAAAGAGAAATACAAATTATACAAGAAGAAATGGAAGGGAAAATATTTGGTGACAAACATTCTGTGGTAAAGTGCATGCAGCAACAGCTCCTGCAAGCATGACCACAGAAGCTAGATCTCAGATGAAAGAAAAGGAAAAAAAAAAAGTGGAAGACTGAAATTTACTGCTCTCCTTAAAAGCTGCAGAAGTCTTTTTGCAAAACAGTGCAATTTCTGGCTTCTAGCTTTTCTTTTCAGAAAGCCAGTCACCATTTGAACATGTTTGGGGTTTGTGGGTTTTGGTGGATTGGTTTCTTGTTTGTTTGGATTTGGGTTTTTGTTGGTTTTGTTTGTGTTTTTTTCCCCCGTTTTTTTTTAATGTTTTTAAGCAAAAACAACCTCCCAGATTCTCATCAGTTAAACTGGTGATCTTGCCCCTCTCTGTGAAGGACAGTAGCACTGAAAGGGACAGAATGTGAATCTTATACAGGAAAGGAGTATTTTTGTAGGAGCTTGTTAGCTATGTGAAGCATATGTTTTTTCTCTGTATCGATCTCTGGAGCATTCAGCTGTAAGCAGCCATGTACAGTTGTTCTGGATTAGTGCACTGAAAACAAGGAAAACTGCTACAACATGGGAATGTATTAACTACAATCCACCTGTGTTGAGATTAAAATGTCCAATTACGTTCTCAAGGTTCTGAATGTGTTGTGTAGAATCAAAAATATAATCCTGGACTTTGGTGAGCAGAAACTTCAGGAAAGGAGAGAAGCTGCATTAGGCAACAAAGTAAATGTGAGGGCACAGATCTGGAGAAGGCGTGCTTCACTAGCAAGGGGTGTCATGGTGCCCATGAAGGGGCAGGAAGGGCAGGAAGTTTGAACAACCCAGAGGATCAAGCTGATAAAGCTGAAAAGTTTCTGTTACCCTTTTCCTACCCCTTTGAATGAGAAGGGTATATGATGTTAATGCTATTTCATCAGAATCCAATATAGGAAGAGAAAATCTTTGCTGCATGCAAATGGCCTCATATCCAGCATCCTTTATTAACTAGATCAGGTTCCATGTGCAGAGAAATGATACCAAGGATCTCTGCTACTGCTGCATGCATTGCTCATCCTCTTTGCCTTGCTGGCTCTTAGCACATTGCACAAGTACCTACCTTGCCCTTTTTCTTCTGTATGAAAAGAGACAAAAAAGTGTTTGATCAGATTATGCAGAGCTGATGGTAAAATTTTATTTTTTTTAATCTTTCTCATATTTATTTTCCCATTCCTATATCCATACAAATTTTACCATTTCCTATGTTCATACAGTTTTCAAATTACCAAAAATGATGGAACATGCACCCACCCAGAACTGGAATACTGAAGGACATATATTGCAGAAACCACTGCAGTTCCATGTCCTATCTCATCTGGGGCTTTGTCCACTTGAATAAAATGTGTACTATTCCTTTCTCAGCCTGTCAGTGAAGTGGAGATTAAACTTCTGTGCCCATAGATCAATGACACCTGAAGTAGCAACTAAATTCCCCCAGATCTGGACAGTTATTTTTTATTATAACAGCAAACAAAAGGGGAACACTTCTGAGGAAGGTTTGATGAGCTCAGTTCTCTGCAAAAGCATTTCCTCTGATTTTTTTCAACACTAATTGTACTGTTAGGTGTAGTATATTCCCACAAAGATGTGTAAAAACCCAGAGTGAAGAGTTAGAGCTTGTCATAGATGTTAGTTTGAATCAGAGTACCATTAGGATCCCTTTTCAGAAAGCACATACTCCAAAATAAGGTACTTTTTACTTTTTTAGATGAGATGCCAAATTCACAAACAAAATATCTCAGGGCACAGAGCTAGGACTCCCCTGGTCAATGAATAATCAATCTCCACTGGTGGAGGTGAAGGCAGTATTTAGCATTTAGCTTCTTTATGCCAGAGGCAGATTTCAAACCTTGAAAAACATTTTGGTTTGACCAAATCAGAAAGTAGTGTATACAAAGCAAGTGTCAATAGAAGTAACTTGATGAGAAAAAACATGGGAATTTTTGATAAAGTAGCTGTCATGTGGCTGCAAATGGCTTTCTGCTGTAGGTTTCTCTAGATGTCATACTCCTCCTCTGCTACCCCTATTCATATACAAAAGAGGACCAGGACAGTACTTACCAATGGACGCTCTGCCTCAATCATGTTTTCAACCTCCCTAGCAGAAAGCAAAGTAAATAAAGTAAATAAATCAGTAAAGTGACTGTTCCCAGAGTTACTTGTTTTTGTAGGTGGTTTGTAAGCAGCCACTCAAACTTTCCAAACAGCCAGTGGTGTCTGCTGGCTTCCAGCATTGCAGCTGCAGACTCTAGGTGTAGCTTTTTCCCAGTTTAAGCTGAACATCCCAAGTACCGTTCCCAGGAGGGCTGCTGCCTGACTCCTGTGAAGTGCCTTGATTACACTGAACTGGATGTAAAACTGAAGTTCTTTGGCGTTAGTAAATGGCTAATGGTTTGTTTGCAAAGGATATCATGCAAGTAGTAAGCTTCTCCAAAGATAATTCAAAGCATGTTCTTGTTAGACTATCAGGGAAGCTTGGTGAAGTAAGTTTGCAGCTTGGAGTTTCTAATGAGGTTAAGAATATAAAAAGCAAGGTTGAGCAGACTAGCAAGCTCACCTCCACCTACATGGATAATGATAGATCCAGATAAATGGATCTGCAACTTACTCTGAAAGACTTCTTTTCTCTGAGAAGACTCTCAGGATGAATTCTCCCTCCTGGTGGGGATCGTACGTTGATGGGATGATGACGTACTCGCTGGGAGGTAACCGGAAGCGTTCAGAGATTTCTCGCATGTTTATGTAGGTCTTACTCCTTGCTTTGGAGGCATTGTAGAGGAAAAAGTCCTTCTGCAAGTGGTGCTTAGTACCATGCATCTGCAGAACAAATGAGTCAATTCCCTGGGTGGCTTGCCATGTGCGCATTACATGGCTAGGACAGAAAACAATGCCAGCAGCAGCTTAGCAAGCAGGGAGCTGATGAACAGTGGTGATAGCTGGTGGCAGGTACAGTCTGTCACCTTTATGTGGCTACTGACTGAGTAAAGTTGGCTTCTGAGGGCTGTTCCAGGGCCCACTGCAGAGTGTGTGGCTGACTTCTGCTACGTAGGCACTTTTATCTGACTATTTTGTATGCTGAGTTGTGTGTAACCGAAGTTTGGCTACCTTTCTTGGAGGGTGGTGTGACAAGGAATGATGTATATAAACTCCTACAGCCAGAGTGGTAAAGTGAAGGTGCTTTCAGTGGAAATGTGTCCTTGTTTGAACAAAACATCAATTCTGTATCTGCTAAACAAACAAGACAATCAAACATTGCATTGGTTCAAATATGAAAACTAAGTTCAAGAATTGTAGGCTAAGAACACTTGCAGGTTTTCTTCTGCAGAAAGAACTATCTGTAGGATAGTCAGCAAACACAACACTCAGATGTCATTTTCATGTTTTCCAGGTAATGTAGCCTTCAGTAGAGCTTGTTGGCAAAACCTGTGATGCCAATTATTCAGCTACTGTCAGGATCAGAAAAAATGTAATCTCTGTACTTTTAATAAGCTTTCTTCAATGGCTGAAAACACCATTAATTTTCTAAACAAATTCTAAGACTATAGAGAAAACACTGTGATTGCAGAATATAGGACATTGGCTCTGTTTTTAGGAGGAAATGGAAGTGGTTTAGGGTGGTTCTGCATGGAGTAGAGAGGCAAAGGGCTCGCTGCTGCTGCTTCCTGCAGCCCAGGCTCACTGACTGACTGTGCAAGCAATGGCCATGTCTCTACAGAATAGAAAAGAACAACCGAGGAAGAGATGTGAGTGAAAATGGGGTGTGAGTGAGAAGGAATTAAAAACGACACACAAAATCTTATTAATAAACACTCAAAGCAGAATGGCTGGCAGTTTCACTGCTGCTACATCCCTGAAAACAAACTTGACTCCTGCTGACTTACAGATAGGCATTACAGTAATGCTAGCTGTGAATATACACCAAGATGTCAATCTGCCTTCGTTCTGTGCATACCTCTTTGGGCACCTTAGGGAGAAACAAAGAAAAGAAACAGTCAGAGCCGCTAGGTGAGTCCACTTGTTTACAGATCACACAGAAGAGCATTCACATAGATTTTTGGGGATATAGACAGTATTTAAAATGCCCCTAGTTTGATAAGCAATTTCCCTCTTCTGTTTCAGGTTTCCTGGCCTCTGTATGATATCAGCCAAGATTTGAACTAAATATATTTGTGCAAGGGACTGAGTAAATTGAATGTTTCATCAGATTGATAGCAGGGGCAGAGGTTAAATGTGTGTGTCTTGGATATCTGTTTCCTTTTTTATGCTCTTCTGCCAATGAAATGTTTCATTTTAGAAAGGATGAAAGGGAGCTTGAAGTATATATGAGAAAGAATATGTTAAAAATCTGGCATTAGGTCACTGTAAGAGCCTAAGAAGTATGTTATTTAATAGATGGGGTAAACCCTGAAATTGCTATGATACAAACAGTTACAAAGATTTGAATTTCCTTCCTCGCTTCCAGGTTTTCCCTCACTTCCTTGCAAAGAAAAAATTGCAATTCTTATAATCAGCCCGGGTGATTCAGTTATTCTCTCGGTAAATGCATGCGGTCAGGATTTGCACCACAGTGCGAAGAACAAAATCTAGAGCTGGTACCTCATAGATGGCAAAGCCAATGGTGTACAGGTTGGCTCCCAGCTTGCGCTCTTTCCTCCTGTTTTTCTGCATCAGTGCAACAAGGAAGCTGCAGATAACCTCTTCATCCTCAGGATCATCATCTTCCTCCAGGAGCTTCAAGCGATACTGAGGATTGGTCCAAAATGTATCTGTGAAATCCCACCAGCAACCCAAAGAAAACATGTAAAGCTTCAGTTTTCCAATGATACTGTGGCTCCTGAGGGAAAGGTTAAAAGTGGGCGAAGACGTAGGTGGGTTTTTTACATGTTATGGCTTTCACTAGCAAAAGTGCATTAGCAATGGAGGGTATAAGAACAGTCATCTGATAAACTTCCAAAGCTCCTAAAGGTATCATTACTCCACTAAAGTGGACTTCACAAGTGAAATCTGTTAGAGTGAAATTTCTCTCTTTTACCTGGGGCACTGTGAAGTATTTGAACAAGGATTTATCTTTGCCAGAACTGCCTTTTGGGCTTATGATGTTGTGTCTCTCTGACAGAAGATCATAACAGAAGATTTCCAGCTACTTAATTGCATGCCTGGTCCACTGAGGAAGCAAGGCTTTTCCTGTGGCTGAACACTGATCAGGTTGTGGTGTGACTTAGCCTTTAGGCTCTGACATACTCCCCATCAAAAAGGCTGTATCTCTCAAAACCCTTTTCTCACCGGGATAATTGCGGCAACCTCCAGCCGAGCAGCCTCTCACCCAGCGCCCTTCGTTGACTGACACAGTCCAGGTTTGGAATTTATCCACTTCCAGAGTATCAGGTGTGAGGTTACAGATCTCAAGCTTTGTGAAGTACCTCATGAAATCTTGAAATGACATCCTGTAGGAATTGAGGGGAAATTGAACCCAAATGGATTTACATGGTGGGCAGTTTGTCTGAAAGACACTGGTGAGGTGGAGGAGGGTGACCAACAGTACTACTAATATTCAGACAAGCTTGCAGTGGGAGTGCCCTGTTTTTCAAATGCGTTTGGTCTGCTGATTGATTAATTAACACAGGTACAGCTTCAAACTCAGGGAAACTGAGCTGAGAGGATGGTACATAGGAAGGGTGATGAAGAGTTTGTGGAAGTGTAGCATAATTAGACTGCGCTGGTAGCATTGAATAATCTCTGGTGAGAGGATGAGGGCATCACAGAGCAGGGCTTATTGGGAATATGATGGGGAATGGGGATCACTGCAATGGTTTTAGCAGATTTGTAGTAGTGTAATGTGAATAATTTTCACTATGGTTGCATATCTCCTGGAGAAGCATAGGTTTTTGACTGACATTCTCACCAGAACTCCCCATCCTCCACGACCTTGTGCTGCAGGCGGATCTTCTCTGCTTCATTAACAGAGTTCCACTCCTCTGACCTTCAAAGGAGAAAACGAGTTAGGCTGTGATTTGCAATACAACTTTCATTAAAATTTCTACACATTCCTGTAAGTCTCATAGAGTGAAAAGTCAAGAGTCACCTTGCTACATCCATGTAAGTTTTAATTTGTGAGCCTTGCAACTGTTTGTTCTCCACACTACCTTCCTCTCTACGTGTCCAAATAAAAAATGTAGTTGTCCTATTTCTCTCTGACTCCCCTTCAGACTTCCTCTTATCAGCTCTCAAACATCTGCTGAACTGCGTAATTTTGGTTAGCTTGTAGGAAAGATGTTTGCAGACTATCACTGCTGAAGTAGCTATTGAAATTCCTTTTAGTAAAACACACTGACATCTTGCTTCACTCAGTTCTTTCATAACTTAAAAGATTTTCCTACTGTCGCATCTTGTTTTGAAAATGGACATTACTGAACTTGATAGACAGTAAAATCAGATTTAATGTGTCATTATGCTGGGCTATCTCTTCATTTCCATTTATTAAAGCTCCTCTTAACATCTTTTTTAGCTATTCAGATACCTCATCATTGAATGTTAGGGTCATGCACAAGCTGCATAAGGGCAAATAAAGCTGCAACCTATTTTTTTAAAAACATGTGAAGCTCTGTTTTACTCACTTGTCACTCCAAGGTCCGTTCCATTCCACCTGCCCCCAGGGGTTTCTCAGCCTTACCAGACGTATTTTTTCCCCTTTAAATACTGTCTAATTGAAAAAGAATGCAACAAGAATAAACTGCGAGTAGGTTCAAAAGGAAATGTTCAGCCTGTCAAATAGCTTCTCCAGCGATGGTGCTTTCCTGGGCCATAGCCCAGCCTGACTTCCTTGGGCTAAGTGCAGGAAGGCTGTAAGACGTGGAGGTTGCTGGCTGTGGCCACCTTTGCCCAAGTGGTGAAATATCCATTTCCCCAGAAAGCAACAAGTTGGACAGGTTTGTTTCTCCACAAGGTGTTCACTTATTTAAATATAAATTTTGTTTTCTTAGCTCGTAATTTCTTTTACTTTTCATCCCTCTCAAAGCTTGGCTGACACGCACGGTGCTCGGCTAGTGTAGACTACAGGTCCCATAGCTGGAGGAAAGGTACTGTACATACCTCTTCCACGGCTGTCACAGAGTAAGCATGACCTTTGACAAGCCCACAAGACATCCGGGTTTCATACTGCATTGGCATTATGGTCTGTTGGACACAAGATAAACACTTGTGTGAGTCATGCAAAGCTCGGCTGGTCGCTCTAAGGCAAATATTGGAGGTAGGATGACACCATTCAGGTGACAGGACTTTTTGCCTTCTTCTCCTCTTTGTGTTTGTCAAGGTGATCAAGCTTAGTGCCCATAGAATTCATGTCAGAAGGAATGAAGCATGAACTAAAAATAGAAAAAGTTAATCATATCAATTGAAAAGGATATTTTGTGGTTTATTATTTCCCTTTTCTGTAGGCTGCTGCTTTTTGCACTCAGAACATGGTAGTATGTAGCATGCTTCATCAAAATAATCAGATTTTTATATAAGTAGTACTATTCAGCCTTTTCTAGGATAGTAGGTTCTTGTATAGCTCAGTAAGGTTATTACATATGAACTGGAAACATCAGAGCAAGTCAACATTTAGAATTCTTTCATCTTTACACATGGCTGCTATCTTATCACAATGACATTTAAACAGCCTATCTAATACACTGTTCCTACTAACTGACATTTTAGAATTAATTTTCTATGGAAATGAACATTTTATTCCATAGTTGTTAAAATTTTCACGACTGACTTTTTTTCCACTTGACATTCAGGAAAGGCAAAGCAATGTGCTGCTCAGGTGTAGATATATTTGTTGTCTTAGTAATCAATGTTTAGTGTCTCTGATAGATTTTTACTTGCAAATCTCAGAACGCTGTTATTCTGGGGTATAAAGAATTGAGAGCAAGATGGCAGGTTGCTGTACTCGTAGGAGAGATCATCAGTATCGGTGGGAGGAGAAGGCCCTGCTACACACATGTGGACTGTGTGTGAAATGTCCTCTCCTCTCCTCAGTTGTGTCTGTTGCTGAGACTGCAAGGCCCTGCCAGTAACTGACATCTCTTCTTGACACATCTGAGGGCATGAGAAAAGCAGGGCTGGAAACAGAGGGAGAATTAGTAAGGTCACACAGATATGTTCTCAGCTTGCACAGGGAGGATCTCATCCAAATATTTCCTGGCTGCTGCAATTTTTTCCATTATTTCACTTCTGCACTTTTTTTTATTTCCCTTGATCCTGTTTTCATACATTTTATGTCTATAGCCTCACATCTGTTTTCTTTTTTCTTCATTTCTACTCACATTGTTGCCATCATTACTTGTCAGAACTTCTTTTTCTTCTTTCTGTTTAAGAACAATAACTTCTGGTGTCCTGGACCACTTCTCAAAGTATAGGCTTCATCTGTCTCTTTCCACCCAG
Source organism: Serilophus lunatus (assembly GCA_013399895.1). NCBI lineage: Eukaryota > Metazoa > Chordata > Aves > Passeriformes > Eurylaimidae > Serilophus > Serilophus lunatus. The sequence continues at coordinate 265,444 of VXBA01000121.1, forward strand.
AGTAATTTTTTTTCTGGTGGTTCAGGAATACATTAGAACCAGCAGCACAGTGGATGCTTTGGCAGCAAATACAGAAAAAGTTTTGCAATCTTCTATCAGTAGACAGTCACTGGGGAAGAAATGTTCCTCATCAATGTGGGTGGTTTGGGCAGCCGTGCTTGCAAAACAAAACAGTTATAGTGGGCTTTCCCGAAGAATTGCACCATTTCAGTTTTTAGGAAGAACTAAATATGGATGTCAAAAGAGGAAAAGTCCACTGTTTCAGTTGCAAATGCAGAAGAAAGTTGGCACAACCGAAAGTTTTAGGTGATGTAATTGTGGAAGATTTTGTGGGGGGCTTATTCCCCCCCCCCCTCTGTCAAGCAAGACATGTAATTTCATTGTCATGGAAATGCAGCTTCCTAAATGGCAAGGTATAAAAGCTGCCTGACACGGAGAAGGAGAAGGCAAAATGTCCCTCTACAGATTTGAAAGCTTTTAAGTTGTCTGATAGGGGATTTTTCTTAAATGGTTTTAACATCCCTGTCGTTATTTTGCAAGATAATTAGGTATGCTGGAATTACTTTATATTTCATCACACATGTAAAACTCAACATGTTTTTTCTCTTATTTGCTGGGCATTTTAAATGAGGACTTTAATGGCAGTAATATGAAAGCAGCATCCTTAGAACACTCTCCTCTATTTGTGGGCAGAGCACTCAAAATAAGTTCACCAAGGACTTTTGTTCCTCGTGTGAGAGTCGTGCAGATCTTGCTTTTTCCTTCTTTCACATTCCACTCACACTTGGAGATCTTGTTCTTTCTTTCACATTCCACGCACACTCAGAGATCTTGTTCTTTCTATTCTACTACTTTAATTTTTTTGTTTTCTCCATCCTTTTCAAGTGAGGGACTGGATAAAATCTACTAATAAATTTCTTTTTTCTGAAAATTATAAGCCTGTGCCATGAGCCAACAGCCCTTTGCCTCAGTATCAGTGAAGCCTTCTAGTATCAGTCACTGTATTTGAAAGCACTGAAATCTTTTAACACATCTGTTAAAAGTCAAACAGTACCCGTAAGAACATTTCTTTAGCGTTAGGAGAAATCTGAACCAAACAAGGATTTAAACGCATAGGCGATAATGTTTCTCTAACTGTTTGTAAATAAGAGCACTGTGAAGTCAACTTCTTAGGAGACATACGAACCCAGGCTGGCCTCTCATCTGTCCCCTGGTAGTCTACAGTGGAATGAGTCATCTGTGCATTTTCTAGATTCTTCACCATGCGAGCAATCAGTTCCCCGATGTCGCTCCGAGGAGCTGATCCATAGGAAAAGCCTAGGTTATCCTGGCACAGAGAATGGGAGAAAAGTATCATGCAGTGAGATGAGGCAGAGAGAGAGAAGAGAAACGTTACAAGAAAGATGAATGATAAAAGATAAGCCTAGATGACTTCTCTCTCATTATGTCCCTACTTATCTCCAGTGGTCAATAGCACTATTTGTTCTTCCACCTTTACTGTAACATCATACTCCATAAAGTTTTAATTTTTTAACTTTTAAATTTATCACAATAAATCAAGACAATCTGAGGCTGGCAATAAAAAGTTAATTTCCTAAGTATTTGCACACTTAGCATCTTTGCCATGAAGATCTGTGTCTTTACAGAGTTGCAGCACTCCCATTGTAACCTTGTTTCACTGAGCAAAGGGTACTGAGGTGGGAGGGGGCGCTGGGTTTGCTGATTGCACTCTTTCTCTACTCTTCCATGTTCTGCTTTTGCTTATTTCTCTTTTGGCACTCACTATTTGCTAAGGGTCTCTAGTGGGGACTACTGCATCTCCTAAAAATGCATGTCTTCTGTGTGGCCTAAACCAGCAGTTCCAAAGGTGGCATATATTTGGTTACGAATGGAGAGGTCTCTCTCCTGTGCCATGTCTTATGGATTATATGCAAAATTCATATGGACTCACATCAATGGAGCTGGCCATGAGGGATCCTCTATCAATGGCATGTTTCATGATTTTATAGATATCTTTAGGGGCATCCTTTATCTCATAGAACTCTGTGACTCCTCCAGTAAAGTCCTCCATGGCTTCGGTGGTGTTGCCTCCCTTTAAAGCTTCGTATGACCCATGGAGTCTTAGAAAGTGAAAAAGAAAGATTCTCTTTTACACAGGTAAAGATACTTACCTATATATTTATGTTGTTTGTGTATAATTACAGCTATATAAACACATATACTAAAAAACCCCACAAACCACCTGTTTGGTAACTCAAAAGTTAAAACTTTTAAAACACACCACCTGCACACATAGAAAATAAAAGATATGCTGAAAATCAAATGTAGATTTTTGTATGAGTAGCAGAACTTCCTAGAAAATACGCTTTAGCCCATCCCCAACTCTAAGGAATGAGAACCTATGGGAAAAGGCATTAGTATGTTCAGAGCCACTTTATGTGCTCCTTGTAAATCCTGTATGCAGTGGTTTAACCACCTCCCCAACCAGAGCCTTGTGGAGCAGCCCATCACAGTCCCACAGTTTGTTTTACTTTGCATAGGCCTTTTCCAGGAGGGCACTCCAGAATTCGTTGCGCTGGGAGGACTTGGTAAAGATCAGCTGGTTGTTGTATGTGGGTAAGCAGTCATCAACGACAACGTCCACCCAGGCTCCATAGCGCCAGAACTGAGTAAAGGAACACAGAAAAACATCCTGAATTGGCTTTGCGCAGGGAAAGGGAGCCTGGCTGAAATATCAGGCTGAGAGAAGAGAAATGTGGAAATTAACTGCTTTGTAATGTGAACAAAGCTGGTGGGAGGGAGGCAGCTGTACCAAATCCCTCTGGGCAATGTATGCAGGACAGTGAGAGGTCCCTTAAGAGAATTAAGGGATATGTGGAAAGCAGTCAATCTTTTCTGAATAAGAAGTTCTTCGATAACTTGTTTGGATAGATCATCTGTTTGTGGGCCTAAAAATAGATGTTATTGCCAACTACCCATGTATTTGTGCCAGCTATAGGGCTGCATCTGAGCAGTGAGACAGGACTGGGCACCTGTTGCTACTCCTTACGCACAGGACACAGCAATCTCCAAATACTTGCTTGGTGGGATAATGCTCCCTAATTGCTTGTATGGGCTGGCCCTTCTGTGACTGCCTTAATGGAACAGTTTGGGGTGAGGCACTTCAATCCCATTTCCACTCTGCTGTCAGCCACACTTCAAAAGGGTGGAGAATGTAGAGGGAAGAGTGTGCCAGGAGCTGACCTCTGTCTTGGGTAAATACATCTGCTTACTGCTAGACTTACCTGGAAGTGAAAGATGCCAGCATAATTTTGTATAAAGGACTGGTCATGAGGTATGACTCTACAGAGTAGTTTTTTATTCAGTGTCAGGCAAGCAATGGCAGCCAGAAACCAGCAGTTACCTGTGAATGAGCAGAAGTGGCAGACAAAATGATGGGACAGAGCAATTGACAGAATCAAAGGGAAAACCTGAGATACTGCAAAGTGATATGTTAATTTTCAGTAGAGCATAATTCTGTGTGTGCTGTGCAGTAATTTAGCACTTTTTCTATCTGTGCTCTAGAAATGCTTATGGGCATTGTTCATGGCTGGGCACACACATGTTACGCAGATGGTGTTCCCTGTAATTTAGAAAAAGCCTAAAATCTGATGAGCTCCATTACCTGTGTTGAGATTCCCTTGTGCCATGTGCCTGTTTTACTTCCTGCAATAATTTTCCTTTCAAGCTTAGGATAGAGACCAGCTGAGAGATAACTCTCTTGCAGGTGGAGCTCCCTACAGCTGAGGTTCAGATGCCCATTTTCTGCTCTCAGAATAACCCATTGTCCCAATCATCGTTCTGTGGGGTCTCTTACCTTCTCTTTTCCTGTCTTTGAATCTATGTCTGCACTGTTGTAAACACTGTCCCTTTTAACACTTTTCAGTTCCTCTTTCAGTTTGTTGTACAGTTTGCTGCCTCTGTGGGGGTTCTGAGAAAGTGGTTTTCTCCTGTAGTACTTCTGTATCCATCAGAGGGTGCCTCAACACTTACCTAAAACCTAGCTGCTACTGTAAGAGAGGCTCTATGGGAAGCTTGCCTGAGCAGTGTGAAATGGTGAAGTGAGAGAATTATATGAGATAGTGGAAACTAAACCTGATTGCAGGGAGTTGTAAAGGAAATTTATGAATCTTGCAGAGTGACAAGACATACAGAAATACCTATATGTGTATATATTTTGGAAAGCCAACTCTTCATATAGCAATAATATATGGTAACCATTCTAAGTTACCTCTTTCCCTTGAGAAGACTGGAGGTCCACTTTGAACAGGAGTTTTCTAAACTATCCAGTGTTCATCAGATGTCAAAAAGGGAAATAATGCTATGAGTATTTAGAGAAGGAATGGAAAAGACAGAACATATTGTGCACATAAGTTCACTTGCATCCAGACCTTGGCATCTGTGAAGTTTTGGTCATCTCAAATAGAAAGGCAGTTTTAATTAAGTTAAAAAAGAAAAAAATTTAAAAAGAAGAAGTACATGCAAGGTGGTCACAAGCACAGAACAACATTTAAACTGACAAGATAATACACATTAGGGTGGGTTAGCTTAGAAAAAAGATCACAGAAACCCATGAAAGACATGGGAAAGCTGACTAGATTTTTCTCTCAGTCAAATAACAACTCTTTATTTTTGTTCTTGCCTTAACTATTTTTGTCCCTCCTCAAAGTCTAAAAGAATGGCCAAATAGTGTTTTGAAACATACTCATGACATTAGTTCTTGAAAAGCAAAGCACCCTGCGAAGCATCTTTCACTAAAAGTTCTTTCCTGGATTGCTACTAAGCAGATTTGCTATAGAGAGAAGGAATCAATAGATGCATAGTGGTATACAGAGACAAAATTTCAAATATCCCTGTGGAAGAAAAATTGAGAGCTAATCTATGTTGCAGACTTTAAAAAGTACAGAGTTGAAGTAGGAATTACATACCTAATTCTCCTTGGCAGATGTCTGTTCTGTTGGCTCCACCGATAATAAACCGTGGATTCTCACAGATTTCCTGCAAAATGGAAACACAAAGGATCAGCAGGAGAAACATGCATTATGATGCCTGTTCAGCACAGAACTAAAGGCAGTTTTAGAACATTTTCCTGTAGGATAGCTTGTGGATATCAAAACCTCTCTCATAGTTTTCATCTGCAGAGTTTCACTATGAAAATATTTTGGAATCTAGATGTTCCAGACTTCAGTCTTCTGCAGGTATATGGTGTCCAGTTTGCAGTAACTAATACGCTGAGGCATTTAAAAGGGTTGAGGAATGCATTTAATCGAGAATGAACCCCAGTAGTAATCCTTAACATTTTCCCAGGGTTAGATATTTAATTACCAGAAATAATTAGTTGCTGGTTAAGAGATTTTTATTCTTTTCCTTGTTTTGCCATATTTAAATGACAATGCTTCATTCAAAAATGTCTACAGGCATCATCTATCTCCGAGGATAGGAAGGTCTTCTTTTTCCCTACACATAGCAAAATTTATTGGGTCTCTCAGTATTTATACTAGTACAGAATAGGTAGAAGATGCAGTACAGGCATAAATAATTATGAAATTTCTGTAGGTAAAGAAAGACTATATAGGAACTACCAGCGAATGAGGCAGGACTATTGCAAGGTTACATAGCCCTTTTCTACAGGGACTAAAAACCTTGGAGTATAGAAAAACCAAGGGAAGAAGTGTGTATAACACACAGAGAAAGAAAAAATCCCTGCTTTGTCCCATCACTCATATTCAAATACTTGTTATAGGAAAGAATAAGATACAGCTTTTGGCCCCACTCTCTCATGAGAGTAAGGAAAGAAAGATATTGCAACCTGAGGACCACTGCCCTGATCATCTGCAAACAGGGAAGAAGACAAAGTATAGTCCAAGAACCCAATCTGCTGAAAGTCATTGTGACTAGAGTGGGAAGGAGAAAGAAGAAACAACTGTGTGGCAGCACAGGCAAGCTGATGCTACCTCTGCAGTCTAAAACTTTTTAGTCATGTCATCAGGGTAGTCCTGGCTTTTCATAGACTCATGTTTCAGGTCTAGTAGTTTCACTTGGCTTAAGCCCAATTTTTTTCTCCTTCACAGTAATCAGCAGAGTTGCTTTGATGTAAATATTTGGATTAGTCATACAGCCAGATAGAGAGACCAGCTTCCACGTCACTTCATTATCCTGGGAGGGAGAGAATGTAGACATTGTCTTGTTATTTTGAGCCTTGGTCAGCTGTCCTGGGGTCCAGTTCTGTCAGGGCAGCTGTTTGAGATGCCTTCATGCTTTTCTCCACCCACTTGATTTGTTGAAAATATTATTCCTCACGTTGCTGTGGTGGTCTGCTGAAAACAGCAGTGAGATGCCACGTTTTTGGCTGGCATTTTTTCCAACTCCATTGTAGTATTTTGGCTTGATCCTGCTCCTATTGTAGCAGCCTCTGAAATCCAGCATGCTGTGTCTTAGTTGAAAGTAGTTAGATGGTGCCTAGGTGTTTCCAAATATTAAATGTACAATGATGATGGTTACTTAAGGCCATTTACTGCATCTTGGGGTCATTTGTTTTGTAGGATGGTTGGTAAAAGAATGCAAAGGAGGGAATCATGCACTTGTCATATGGACTGGTTTAGCTATGACAGAAATGCTTTTCTTGCATCTTTTTATGTCATGTATGTTTAGTGCACTATGGATATGATTTTAATTTTGTATTTCTCTAGTTGATCCCCAGCTGTGCTGGTTGTGCTGAGTACAGCTGAAGTTGCAGAGAAAGGTTTCATGGTCATCCAGGGCTGAAGTACTCAGTCAGCAGTGCAAGACAACCTGGTGTCCAAGATGTGGGTGGCAGATCTGTCCTTCCAGTCTTCCTGGCTTAGCAAGGGATTGCTCTTCATCTTTGATGGCAAGTCATCACAGAGATTCCCAACAGGCTGCAGTTCATTTGTTTAATTATTAATTTAAAAAGTATCCTCCGAGTTCCTCAGACTACCCTGGTATTATCCAAAGGACCTTTGTGTTGCACTGGGTTGATCCAGTTCAGCGTGCAATTTCCTTACAAAGAATCCAAGTTACAGCAAGGAAAACAAAGGTTCCTAGGGAAAGTGTCTTAGTGGTGCATGTTGCTTTTTGGGCAGAGAATATTTATGAGTCAGTTGGAAGGGAGCACTGGAAAATGCAAAGGCAGTATGCAACTAAAAATGGCATTTGACCTTTGTTATATTTTCATTAGCTTTTCTTCTGTGTCAGGAAAAAAACATCTGTCAATCAGCTTATACTGTTGCAGCAAAAGGCATTCATTCCTTCAAAAACTGATGTTAATAAACAATGGCATCTTAAGCAAATTCCCTAAACTGATCCTATAAAATAGAGGCAGCATTTTCTTTGGCCTGCCTAAGACAAATTGTAGCCTCATTCTTCGACCTTGTTCTCTTGTGGCCTAGACCATGCTATTAAAGGGCTGTGCTGCACACTTCAAGGCAGAGCTCAACATTGTCAGACACTAAGATGGTTTTAGAGTTTCCGAGTCAGATTACCCTCATCAGAAAGTGCCTTGGTGGCACTAAATGCTATCTTTGCATGGGCCCACATTTGTGATTACTAAATTCAGACAGCTTCACGTGTGTGCAGTAGATGATCTGACTGATTAATTTAATTCTAAGCAAAATCTGATAATTTGTTGACTTATTTGTATTCCTTATGAAAAGAAAGGTCTTCTGGTAATATTCTTGGCTACAGAGAGATCACCATAGGGAAGTAATTGAATCTGGCAGTTAATGCTGTGACCTATGAGCAAGGAGAATGACAGTGGTGCGTTTGAGAGCATATTGTCATAGCAGAGCCTTCTTATCAATGTCCCAGTACCATTAGATTCCAAGAGGACTCCAGCAGGACCTCTCAATACTCTGTGTTATAATACAGACTTTTTCTCAGCTCTCAAAGACTGGTGACCGTGACCTTCTCCCTGCTCTTAGCTGAGAGAAATACCCAGAGGCAGCTGCTGTGGGAGACTGAGGCCATTAAGAAAACTGAGCACAGCCCATCACTGAGCTGAACGTAACAAGGTGCAGGTGATAATGGTTCTATTTCCCCTCTATGTACCTAAACCATGTTCACGCATACTCTGAGCAGAAACACTGGAGAGACGAATCCTCCAGTCTTTACTCAGGGAAACTTTGAGGGCTGTCACTTGGCTTTTGCTGAATTGAGAATTAGGAGGTCTTCTCTGTGCATTCATGTCGTGGCATAGCAGTCACTAGCCGAGTAGAATTACAGAGGCCTTCTGGCCACCCTCATGCCAAGGTTCGCAGCTGCCCTGCATGGCAGCTGTCCTGTCGGTAAGGGACGAGACCAGTCCTCGTGCACTCGCTGCTCTTGCAACACCAGAGGCCAGTCGTTCTGGGAGGTGGCAGAGGAGGACCTGATCTCTGGGTAGCACTGACTGCAAGGTCTGTAAAGCCAGATGCATGACAGCAAGGGGTAGCTGTGCAGCCAGGATGCTGGACACCTTTCACCACTCCAATAATGAATTGCAGAGGCTCAGAGGAAAAGGTCGAGTCACAGCACAGCCGTTGCCAAAGAAAGCAGAGAGAGCCCAGGTCTCCTCAGCCCACACGTGGGAGGAGGAGTTGCTACACTGGGCTCAGTGGGCATCTCAGCTCATTTTTATTCAACTATTGACCTAAATTTCAAAGTTATTAAAATTACCACTTTATAAGACTGTAATTTATAAGCTAGTTTCTTTCTTTGTGGAGGGGGGGTGTGCAGGAAAAGCCATTGTAATTTAATAAGAACAGAAGCAGTCTGTATCTTTATAGACTATTACGAAACACGGCCTGTGCAATTAAGTGGTGCTTCACCGATTACTTTCATCCATTAACAAAATACTCTTTAGCCCACTATTTTATATTTATTTGACTTTATGAAGTTCTGTTAATGTGTCTATTGTGGTTATTCATGTACATGTAATATTATCAGACAAGTCTTCCTGTCAGTGCTATGCAGCCTACAGTTTCAAAGCCTGAGGTCAATCAGAGATCAGCACCAATAGGTACAGTTCTTTTGCTTCACTGCCCAAGAGGAGACTCACTTTCTGGTTGTGATGTGAATGACAAAGTAGGGGACATTTTCTAAAAGAAGAAAGTGTTATTGGTGAACGAGTCTCTCCTCTTTGGGCACCTGCTTGCTACAGAAGAATTACAGGGTTTGTTTTAAAACAAACACATTTGCTACTGAAAGCACAGGCATCTCTGCAAGTCAGGTCTGGTGTGTCCCCAGCAGGGACAGCCATCTCTGTCCTGGTCAGGATTGATTGGATCCATAGCTCACACCACACCACTATTAAGCAGGCACAGACTACAGCTCCCCAGATATCCTGTCTCTGCACTACCTGTAGTTGGCACCATGGATACCCTGAACACTTGTGTTAAAAGTATGCAGATAGCTCTGTTTTGATGTTTAGGTTGTACTTTCAGTCTTAAATGGCCCCCACCTTGTTGCTTCTACATGAATAATAACTACAGAGCTTCCAAACTTACTTGTTGATGAGTGACTTAAAGAAATGTCTTCAGGATAAAGACCTTGATGTCTGAACCTCCCCAATAATAAAGGCTTGATCTGTGTATGTACAGTTACATTAGACAAGTCTGAGGTTATACTGTACATTTTTGGGGTCGTTTTGATGCTTTCTGACATGCACACTTGCAGTCTATCTGCTCCAGGGTGCTGGCACTCATGCACTATACTGCTTTCCTCTATAGAAATATGGGAAATCCCATCCCTTTAAGATGATTTACTTGTGGCTGCATTTAACTTGATCACACACATTTCCAGGGACTGATGCAGCCATGGTGATGATGAAGGAATGACAGGGCACAAATGCACAGGGCACAGCAGATGTGGAACTCATTCTGAGCCCTGCACATTGCTCATGTCATTGTTGTGGAGGCAGTGCATGGCCTTCCTCCATGTCTGAGCTCCTGGTCTTTTTCTATTTAGTTAAGCTCCTACAGTCAGTTTTTTCTATTACACTGACTTTACCATTTAAACACAGATGGCAGTATGGCAAATATGGAAGAGGTGGCCAAAAACTGCCAGGGAGAGGGAGCTATGGAAGCTCTTCAGAACCATGTTCTCTCTATCTGATGGGGGATGGCAGAGGCCAAGGCAGCGTCCCATGGGCTGCCTCCCTGCTGGGGAGCAGCTGCCCAGCAGATTTGACAGGGAAAGTGTGTAATTCCTCCTGCAATAGGATGGGAAATCAATTATGAACTAAGGAATTAGTCCTCTGCCTGTGAAAGAGACAGGCAAAAAAACAAAAGAAGAAAAAGCAGAAGGCTGTCTGGGGAATACCCACAAAATAGAAAAAATGAATGGGATTAGTAGCCAAGAGAGGGTCTTTATAGTGATTAGAACACCCATATTCATGGTAAGTGGGTAATATGCTAACCAACCTTTCCCAGTTGAAAAAGAAATGCTGAGAAAATGGAATAAAAGCATGTTTCAGATCATAACCTATCCTTTTATTTTCACATATTAGGAAAACAGAAGAATGCTAAAATAAAAGTTGTAAGTGAAACAAGGTAGTGTTAAAAAAATTAAGCCTCAGCAAACTCAGTCACTTCTTGCAGAACGAGGAGAGTTTTTGTTTGGCAGTTTCAGACAAGAAAATCCCAGTCAAACCATGCAAGAAGAAAATTAGTCTCTTCATATTTCCCTGTGTCTCTTTCTAAATATTTCATTCCCTGTCTTTTTGTTGTTGTTTCATTATGTTTTATTGTATTTTAGTCATTATATACACATTCTTTGAGCTTTCACAGCCCTAGTTATCTTCCAGGAGAGCTCTAAGGAAATATATCTCCAGTTTATTCTGCCTGCTTCTTCCAACACACACAATTTCTGCAAAAAGGTAAGCTCAGGGTGGTTACTTCAATTTACAGAAAAAGGCACTGAACAAACATGTTACTTACACGTGGTCGTTTCCATTCGAACTTGACGGGGCTTTTCTGGCTATAGAAGAGGGAGGATTCATTTGGTGGGAAATCAGGATCTTCATAGAGAATGTTTTTCTCCAGGCACTTCTTGTGAAGCTCTTCATAGGTCTTCTCCTTTATGCTGATAATGGGCTGGTTGCGACTTATAATGGCAGAATAAATCCCCCCTGTGCCCCCACCTGCCCCTTCAGTTGTAGTGCTAATGGTAGCACTGGGGGCCGACCCAGAAGCTGTTTGCTGAGCCACTGCTGCATTTATGGCGGACGGCATGGGAATCAGGCTTGAAGGAAATGCTGAGAGCAAGCAGGATCTTGCAAGCTGGAAGGAAATTTCAGAAAAGAGGAAGTTGCTATCTAAATTGTCTTTTCTATCTGTTGAAAGTCTTCTTGTCAAATTTGCAAGCCAGAAAATTCCATGTGGTTTTTCATCCCCTCGAAGGATAGTATTTTGTCGTAAAAATTTGGAATTTATTCCTTGATGTGGGACAAGATAGCTATCTGTTGGTTAACTCCTGGGTCTGAGTTGTAGTATCTACAGCATGTGTGCGTGTCTGCCCTGTGCGTGTAAGTGTCCAGAAGGGACAAGCTTTAACCTGTGAAATCTAAAAATAACTACAGGCGAAGAGAGAGGGAAAATGAGATGGAGGGGGTTAGTTTCCGTGCAGCTTGTGCCGAGGCCAGGGACAGGGTCCGTGTGTGGGCTGACTCCTGGCACAAGCAGTTCATCTTTTCCTTAACTAGAGAACAGTGAAACTGGAAGCTAAACTCTTGCTGGATTGGGAATGTTATTTATGAAGTACTGCCAGCCAATAATCTAGTCCTGACACTCCTGAAGGAACTGTTGTACTTGACTTTTTTCTACCCTTTTCTGCAGGAAAGATACAGACAAATTTTTACTATTAGAGAGGATTACCTGAAGATATGTTCCTAATGGTGCAAAAGGTGGTAATTTGATGCTGCTGAGGTCAGGTCATTATCTGAGAGCTGGGTTTGGTTGTAGAGAGCAGCTTGGCAACACTAAGATTTACCTGGTAATAGCTACCTCCCATATAAAAAGCATCTTATTGTTTAAGAGCAGAAAAGTTTTAAGTGTCTATTGTGGAAAATGGGCCATTCTCTCTGTGTTATGATATACCAAAGGAGGCCAGAAGGCCTCTGGAATTACAGGAGACATCTGACTTTGCACATGTATTTTGTCACAGAACAGTGGCATGAGACAGCCTCTGTGGGAGAAAATCTTAGCACATGTTGCTTTTCTCTGTAACCCATTTCTTTAAAAGGTAACAATGCTTACATGCCAAGAAAAACACTCTAATGCCTTTTCTTTGATTGGGAAATCTTCTATTACACATTGACATCAGTTTTATTTTTGACTAATGACACTCATCTCTGGCTCACATGTTGCTGACCTTCTGTCCTAGGGCTATGGTGTTTCCCAAAGCACCGATTCTTTTTTTTTTCTTCCTCAGCCAGCTGCTTGGTTTGCATATTTTAAATCAACAGTACGATGGACAATCTCTGCAGCTCATTAAACAAAAATCCACTAGGGGAATTTTAAAGAAAGTAATACAGTTGGCAAGCTTAACTAACTTCTAGGAATATTAATCATTAGTCTCTTAATGGTGGCCGAAATCCTTTTCATCATGAATGCAAGCCTTCTTGCACCAACAGGGTGATTGAAAGAGAGAGATTCAAGCATTTGTGAGAATAGGAATGCAATGGCTTCAGGGTGGGTTGTCCAGATGTAGAATCAATGACTTCCTCATCACTTTTAGATGCAAGTATTGCAGGTCTCATACTTGACATTACTTTGCAGGACAGCTTGGCAGAGCATCTGTCACTCTTTACAGGATATTTCAAGGGCAGTGTAAGTAGTGAGATGCAAGGGCCTTTGACTGCACAGCTAAGCTTCAGCAAAAATGCTCATTTCGTAGCCTGTGCATATGTTCTTTCTTACATATTCTCCTTTTCTGCCCAATGTAACAATGCATCTATTTATTCTTGTATACAGAGCTGTTTCTGGCAGAATTGTCAGTAGGAGACATATAACAATCTCCTTGTGGCTGCTGGGAAGGATAAAGTGAATGATTAACAGTAGATTTTGTTCTCTTTTTTCTGTTGAAAATACATTTCTCCTTTTATTATTTTTATTAGACAGATCATTTCGTATGTAGTTTTTTTTTTTTTTTGAGAAACAGAAGCTGCTAGTAAAAGAGAAATGCTGTCTTTAACATATAGGAGAATGAATGTGCTGTCTGCTACAGACAGTGAAATAAATTCTCAGGAATTAAACCATGTATGTTATGGAATTTACTGCAAGCAGAAGTACCCAAATAGCTGACCTGTTCAGACAGAGTAAAAATTAACTAATCTTTAGTGAACTAATCTGTTAATATTGCTATTTAATTTTTATGAAGTTTTCTCTCCATTTTTTTCACTAATTGAATTCAATTTTTTTTTGTGAAGACATACTAAAAATTTATTTCTTCATTTGTGGCTTAAGTACATGAAAAGTATGTGAGCTATTACAAACAGCAATATAAATAATATTCATTGAAGTTTATTTCCTCTAATCTAAAGACACAACCACTAAGATTTCCATCAACTAATTCCTATGGAAATCCATAGAAGTTAGGCACTTCGTAGCACTGAAAATTTGACCCCTGAGTACTTACTATGGTGCAGGTATCACATTTAGTGCCAGAGTATAAAAGCGTGTCATTCACTTTAACCAGCTATCCTTGGAAGACTACTCAGTAGTAATTCTCAACAGTCGAAAGGAGGTGGGAATAAACATGACATGTAACTTGTTTCATTGTTACTTTATTTCACTTTCCAACTTGAGAAGTAGCAGTTAGAATATTCCATTAAAATGCTCCAGACAATAATTATATCCTGTCAGAAGCACTGCTGTGCTTAAACTTAATAAGAAATCATCAATTAAAGCTTAGAAGCTAATAGAAAAATAGGGTCTGTCCCTCTTTTCAGAGATGTAAAAGATCTATTTGGTACTGTTCTACCTGGATTAACTCATCTGCATTAAGCACAACAATATTTATGTTGCCAGTTCCTGGAGTGGAGGTTCACACTGTCTTCTGGAAGGTGCTGACAAATAGCTCTGAAGAATAAAAAAGAATGAACTAAAGGGTCTGGTAGGGAACAAGCTATGCTTGAGTACTCAAGAGCAGGGCACTCGGTTTGCTCTCATGGTTGCTCTTCCCAGAAATCTGCCCTGCAGAGGACAAACAGCAGCAGGTGGGAACGACTGACTAAGCACAGGGAACTTGGGAATGTTATGTTACCTTTAGTTAGCAAAAATGGTGATTATCCTTCTGTGTTTCCTATGAGTTAATTTACTGATGTTTTTAGAAAATACTCCTTTATCTTACAACAAGAAATTAAGTGAATTGTGTCCTTTTATATTCATAAACCCAACTGATGGCACGTTCAGCTTTGACTCAAAGCAGAACTGGTTTTGAAATAATATAGTTAACAAGTGTAGGAAATAGAAAAGGCAAACAAGTTGAACTGTGGAGCAATGGCAGCCTGTGAAAAGAGATGCCTAGTATGAAAAGTCCTGAGGGAAAAGGCAGGATGTAGTGAATGTGGGACTCAGAATGGCTCCTAGTTTTGCAAGGAAAGCGAGTATCAGTACATACCAGTTCTGTTTGCGGAGATGGTGGGAAAAAGAGGCAAGGGAACATTAGGCTGAGTTGTAACAGAATGGGAGAGTAAGCATGAAATGCAGAATGAATCAAATTAAAATGCTTCATAAATGCCTAGCTCAAATCTCAGCCAGATACTAAAACCTGACCAAGATATTACTAACACAAGTGTAAAGGAAGCTAAATCTTGGCAGAACTAAAGATGCAGAGAAGCATAGCTGCTTCACTGGGCTGGCTTTAATCAACAACAGTCAATCATTAATGCCAATTCTTTCCTAACACAAGACTTCTTTTTATATGTAGTACTTGCAGATAAAGGGGAGCAATAACATGGAAAATGTTTCCTTGTGATTCCATGTACATAGCTGCTATCCTAAGCCAGTCCTTAATGAGGACCTGTGCCTTTTTGAATTCCGAGTTTCAAAGCCAGCTGGTGGAGAGCCATGTGCACTGCCACATTACCATCTTCTACTATTGCACAACTGACTGGCACAACCTTACCTCCAGTGACTGAACTGTTTAGCGAGCCTGTTTTTTACCTTCCTGTACAGACCAGCCAATTTTGCATTGTCATAAGGACTGGAAAAGGGAAGTGTTTTGTAATCACACTGGGTGGCTCTTTCTGTGTTTTCACAAGGCAGCTTGCAGGCAGAAGGCAGAACTCTGGTGATGACCTCTGGTCTGGCATGTCTACTGATGCTGTTTTTTGAACTGGTCTAGACCTCTTCTCAAATGCTTCAGTCTCTGAACAGTGGGATTTCCAAATACTAACATGAAGCCCTGTGCCAACGAGCCACAATCTCACCCCATCAATTCCTGATTTTTTTAGTGCAACTGAAGGCGGAACTGAAACTTAATGCTTAACTGAAGCTAGCCTGCAGCAAATAGTATTTAGCTTTTTTCCCCAGTGTTATGACTTTTGCTGATTAGAAGAGCTATCCAGGTTTAAATTAGTTCTTTAAAGGAAAAATTGTAGGAAATATTAGTTTGGGGGGTGCCAGTGGAAAATATGTTTGTTGATTTGATTGGATTCAAGTGAACGTTTTAAGTCCTTCCAGTTTATTTCTCCTCAACCTCTCAATGATTTGCTTCTCTGAAGAAGTTGCATCTCCTTTCAGTTGATACAAATCTCCCAGTCAGCATCAACACTCAGGGCTAAGTTTCCCAGTGTCAGTGCAGAGGTCTTCGTATCATATGTGAAAACCACTTCCTTTTCTTTCCCACCTGAACAGGACAAGAGAGTTTACTATTTGATTTAAGAAGAACCCTTCTGAAACACAGTTACATATGACTCTTTCCAGTTTTTAATTCTGACTGTCCTTGCCACTGGATTGATTAAAAAAGAAATACAAGTCAAATCTGCCCTGCATACACATAAGAATGCAGCAGAACTGGAAAATAACTATTTTTCTGATTTTTCAAACTATGGTACACCAAACCATGGTGGTATTAAAGGATTTTTCTGAAGAAAAAATAACCCTTGTTTCTGCATAGGTTTTCCTCCAAGTACCCTTGACAGGTAGAGGCAGAAAGTCCATTTCCCCAAGACTGCTAAAGTGAAGGGACATATTTGGAGAGCAACGAGAAAGAAAAGTATAAGCCGTTTCTCATAAATGCTACAACCTATCCATATGGGATCCCTCACAACTTCTAGATATCAAGCACATAATCACATAATCAAGAACTCCAGGGTTTTTGAAGGAGAAAGAAAAGAGTAAATCTGTTTTTTATTGGAAGTTTCCTGTTCAAATATGTTTTTGTTCTAGAAGTTTCCTGTTCTAGACAAGGCAGGTTTACAGATCTGAGCAAATGGGCCTTCATTTGAAATGCTATCTCTGGCCACATTCTCTGCAGGGCAATGTTTTCTGAACTTGTTAATTCCAAACCACTTTTACTAATGTATTTATTGCCTTTTTAAAGCTTGTGTTCTTCTATTTTGCATGTAATACTAGTAGTGAATAGCTGCTGGCTCCTTCCACATAATTCTGTCCTTGATATCAAAAAAGTAAAAAAAGAAAAACAGTAGCAAAGAAAACCAAACAAAGAGGCCTTCTATGCTGTAACACTCCCATTATAGAGCTATCAGTTTGACACCTCGAGAGAATGGCAGCAAAGCAACAGCATTTCAAAATGGTAGTAAAATAGAAGTCAGTTCATTACCCTTGGAGCTGGCTGTCACAGAAGTGGGTTGCTTTCCAAATCCCAGAACAATCACCCGTTCAACCACACAGGTGGTTTGATATTGTCCACTTTCATCTGCACAGCTGAAAAAAGAAAATATACATTTGTTTCTGTCCACCAGCAGATGTTCAGTATCATACAGAGAAAGCCCTACTTTGGTCTCACTCTGAAAGTTCCCTATACTGGTTTCCCATAGTCAAATAATTTTTCACCATGTATCAGATTTCACAAAGTTAGAAGAAAAAGGAAGTTTGAGAAGATATTTTTTTGGCAAAAAGCATTATTTTGACAACCAGAAAAGTTCTGAACTTTCATAAAGCAATAGTTAAAACTCATAAAGGTAAAGCTAATTTTAACACTTTTTCAAGTAAGATGTTTCAACCTGAGGCAAAATTACCTTTCATTTTGTAAATAATTTTTATTAAAAAGTTTAAAAACCTCCAAATTAAAATGTTCTTTGTAGTGAACAGAATGTTCAATCATTCATCTCAAAATTACTTTTTCCAACTTCTTGATTTACCATTTAAGCAACATCTTTCATTCCCATCTTTTTAAGTTTTTCACATCATATTCCAGATAAAGATATGTGAAGTATACTTTTAATTACATTATCCAAGCTAGACTATAGTTTTGCTCTGTGTTAAATTTTGTAGATTTAGGATCACCTGCTGCATATTTTTGAATCCTGAAAGACTAAAAAATGCCTGTAGAATCACCATTTATGCACTGCACAGCACCACTGACACCATACTTGAATAAAGTGTTTTAGTGACATCTTTAGTATCTCTTTCCTTACAAGCAGCTAAGGATCCTTTTGGCTTTTAGGTTTTGTCCCTCAGCCTCTGCAGGTTGCATCTGCTTGTGCCTTCTTTATAAGTGCTTTTCCTTATGCTAATATATATGTGGTGAAATTTGTTGATTACTTTTGGAGACTACAGTAGTGTGTGTTTGTGGTTCCCAGAGAAAAGCACTGCATACCTCAAGCTGTAAGGGACATGCAAGACTCAAGCCCAACTCCCTGCTCCTTGCAGGACTACCTAAAATTAAAGCATATGACTAAGAGCATTGTCCAGATGTGCCTTGAACTGTGACAGGTGTGATGCCTTGACCACTTCCCTGGGGAACATATTCCAGTTACCAACCGCCCTTTCAGTACAGGTTACGTTAGGAAAATACATCTTAGAAAATACAAACACTCCAGGGTGCTGCCTACTTGCAAATCTCCCACTTTATCTTCTTTTGTCTCTCTGATGGGCTCTTTCTAATGACTTTCTTTGTACTTCAGTAAATCTGCCAAATCTCTAATTTGACTAGACTGAAACAATATGAGACGAGTCAGTATTTCATGTATTGCTGCCCTTAAGACTTGTCCAGGACATTGTTTACCTTTGCAGTTTTATGACACGTTCTGCACACTCTGGGACTTCACTAAGCAGTAGGTGAGACTAATACTGCTACATTTTTAAGAAGGCCACATGAACAGGAAAAGGCATTTCCAGTGACAGTGTGTTGGTGATGTTTGTCCATAATTGCTGTTACCTGGAAGAGAGAACGTTCTTGTGGAAACTGAATTTCCGATAGAGGAACTGCTTCTTGTGGAGATACTGAAATGAATGCCCATCATCTATGTAGAGCTCACCTATGGCACAGGCCTGTGAAACACACCAGATGGAGCACAAATTAACGATTTCAAAATTAACAGCTTCTAGTGCTGAATAATGAAACTAAAAGTCTCACTGTGTGTTACACTTCATATTGAAGTTGTATGTTTATTTTTCTTTAGCAACTTGTATCCCTAAAAGGATCAGGCAGTACAGCTCTGAGAGCACTGGACATCCTCATTCTATAAATGGATGCAGGTGTTGGATGTCACCTCATTTATTAGAAAAGAGAGTTGTAGGAAGTTCTCTCTGTGTCCAAGAGGAAGTTTGTGGCCTGCTTATTCTCCACTCCTTCCTCTGAGGGACTAGATAAGGGAAAAGAAAGGTCAGAAAAACGTTCTGCCTCTACTATGCTCAGATAGTCTCGCTTTAAAGGAACAGTGTGAGAGAGGAAGAAAATCCCTCAAAAAACAGAAATGGAGAAGAGCCACTGAGGATACAGGTGTAGATGCCACTCCGCTGCTCAAACAGGCAGCAAGGGCCTACAAAGGTCAGATGGAGTAGAAGACGTGTTTGTAAAAAAGGAACACTATCTCAAAGTACCTCTGTGTCCAAGGCCACATGGAGTTCATAGGAAATATCTATCATCCATTCAGTGGATTTTCCAGCTGTGGTCTTCAGAGGTATCACAGTGCCCCCCCGCTGGAATACAGGAATCTGAGAAGAAAAAAAAAATGGGGTTCATATACTCTGATCATCTCATTTTAACATGGATCAAGTTTGCTCTTATCAAAACTTAGAAGTGAACTTTCACCACAAACATATAAAGAAAATGGTTCAATTTACAATGGAAATAGCAGTAACCTTCTGTATGGGTATAAGCAAAATAATTTTGCTTGAAGAAGTCACCCTTACATAACCTCACTTTACCACTAGGACACAGTAGCGTTCCATCTAACAATAAAGGAGATTGGACTTTTCTTAAAAAGCTATTTTATATTATATTTCTACAAGGAAACTGAAATGTCACTTTTCTGATTCTGAATATTGAGAAAACAAAAACTAAGGGTTTTTTCCTGCTCAATACAAGTAGCATTTTAAAACAAAAACATACGTTCTCCAGTGTTACTGGGATCTTCAGAGTGCTTGCATCTTCTATTCGTTTAAATTTCCTGAAATCATACCAAATCTAGAAAAAATTAAAAAAAAAACAAACATGACATCTATGGCAAGATTTGTTCCCTCTGCAGATGCGGTTACTCTTCTGCTTAACCTGTCACTATTGGTGTTGGATAGGTTGTTAAGTTAGGTAAAAGGTTGGACTTGATGATCTCTACGGTCTTTTGCAACCTTGTTAATCATGTGTGTATTTCTGTGTGCATTCCTAACAACCTATTTGATGTGCAAGAAAAAACATTTACTTTTTAAATTAAATTACCTACTGGATGGAAAGAATAAACTTTCACTCCTGAAGCACAAAGATAATCTGATCTTTTTTACAGTTTGCATGACATTTGGTATGTTTTAAGGCATCTGTAAGTGAAAAACAATGACACTTTTTTTTAAAAAATCTAGGTCTTTGAAAAGAACGCTTATATTGAAGTGAAAATTAACAACAAAGTTGCTAATAATAGGTGACAGAAAAGAGCTGCATCTGAACTTCCCATGCACCACACCTCCTAGCAGGTTTAATCACTTAAGTGCTTTAAGCAATCAATTCCCACAGAGAGCTTGATAACAATATTTTTCTTGTTTGGAGAGCCTAGTCTCTTTTTCTCCATATACTCAGAAGAATTCTAAGTGTCCTCTGGTGTCTTAGTGGAGTCACAAGGGTCTGCATGGTCTTACACACTTTCCTTTGCTGCTTACTCTCTAGAATCTCAGCCCTTCCTCCACCTCTTGGCTGCTGTAGCCAAAAGCTCTTTGTAGGAACAGACCACTGTGCCATCCTGTGGATAAACACTTTTACTTCAGAGAGGGTCTGATCTCTGTACATGTCAGTCTTTGCTACACATCCCGAGCTACTGAGACTTGTATTTCCTTGTTAAAATTTTTTCTCTCCATAGCTTCTCTCTGATGTCTTTACAACTTTTCTTCAAAGTTCCCTTTTTTCCACATAAAAAGTGAAGTTTAACCCAATGAGAAATACAAGAAAGAAGGAAATTGACAATTTAGTGAAGCTGTTTTATGGTGTTTAATGAGAAGCAGCAAGCTTTGAGGGAAAACTAAGATTATAGGGGATCTGGGATTTGTGCAACAGCTCTTGGAAAAGCAAGAAAGTAAAGTTCTTGTGAGCCAAGCACGCAACGTATTGAGATGGAAGGAAGGGTTCAGAATGGCACAGAATGGCTGGTGAGCACTTTGCAGCAGTGCTCAGCAGTTACAAGATGTAGAGCTGGAAGGTTCCTGCATAAAATACTTCTTTGGGCTGAACAGCTGAGCGATTCATATTCATCCTTACCTCCTCTGACCCTGGAAGCAGAACACTCACTGTCTTGGCCTCTTTATCTGTGACTGGATGCACCAACAAAGCATTTCCTGGAGAAAAACACAAACATGGCTGCGGTCCTCAAGGCTGCATCTCACCAGAGCAGGAACTGTGTGCTCTGGAGTTGTCAGCTTCCCATAGCCATTTCAGGAGATTGCTTGGGCATGCCAAATTCTTAGATTCACTTTCTAGTGGAAAAAAAGGCATGTTTAGGGAGCTGGCTGACTGACTTCAGCAGGCAGCCAAATCGGAGTAAAAAACGATCATGTTTGGATGGGAGTTTTCTACTGCCATTTTTGAAGCAGACTGTGGTCTCAGCTGCTACAGTGAACTTTCATGTGTCAGGTCAAAACCAGAGCTACTTTTACAAAGTGACTAGTGAGATAAAACTTAGTTTTTGCATCTCATGTCCCCTATTTTCAAAGTGCTGTAAAAACCAAGTCCCTTAAAGAGCTCTCAAGTTCTATATTCAGTTTCAATATAATTTTTTTAAGTCTTGTGCACACTTCTTATGTTTTCTTTTTGTTATGCAACACTTTATCACCTCAAAAGTATTTAACTGCAATTCCAGAGAGTAAGACACCTGCTTACCCAGCATGTACTCATTCTCCACGTCAAAAGTTTCTATTTTCCCTGGAAACTCTATCCAGAGAGGTCTGTAGAAAGAAAGAGTGGAATTCAATTACTTTTTCCTCTCCAGTCAGCCTGTTCAAGTCCTTTTGGCATTTTCAGGCTCCACTTTTTCCCTCTCTTTACAAGGTACAGTTATCAAGAACTGAAGATAGGGCAAGGTCCTCTTCTGTTCCAAGTGACTCAAAGTACCCCTTCAAGTCACTGACGAGAGTCCTCAGTACAATATGGGTTAAGATACTCCAATATGTCTTGACTTTACTTCCCACAGCATCATTTTTTTCTCTCCTTCCTTCTTCTTCAAAAACTGGCACTACATCTACCTTCCTACTAGCAAAGGAGAGATGAATGAGCCTTTCTGTCACAGTCTACCAGCCATGGTGGCACCTGATGGACTAGTTCCTGTAGCACAGTCCTTCCTGTTATCAACAGCTCACTGCTGCTTTAATAGCAAGTCTCCTCCTGGTCACGCCTGAAAAACCTGCACCAGAAGTTCATTTTCAGTCTTTCTCAAAAAAGGGTAGTATAATAACCACCTGGCTACAGAACAGGAGTTGTATATTTAAAGTTTTAGAGATTATGTCAGTAATAGCTCATTGAGAAACAGGATCTGGGTTTCCTTACACAAAAACTCTGGCTCACTTTCTTACTCTTAGTCATTCACTTGTTCACTGCAGCCCTGCTGCTCATGTGCTTGCTAATAAGGCTTGTCTCAGTGAGAAAAACATCACATTTTCTCTCTAATTCTGTACCTACTCCACCAAATTCAACAAAATAGAAGCGTTACTTAATATTGCGGGCAGTTCACATGTCAACATAAGCTTAATTTCAAGAAAGACAGAAAAAATACTGTTTGTATCAGTGCATACAACAGGTGCATCTTGGCCTATATATGTGCAGACAGACACATGCTGTCTGTAGTGCAAATTATCTTCAAAACTCAAACCACTCAACCCTTGCCAAAAAGGCCTTTATGTTTTTAGAACTTAGGAGATGTACCTGCGCAATAATAAGTAAAGGTAAATGAGATGCAAAATGAGTTCTAGGGCAACCTCAAAGACAAAGAAATCAATACCAGGGAGATTACTGACATTCATCTCTTGCTGAAAGAATTGCTGCATTCAGTTCTATTGAGGCAAACGTTTAAGAGCTTAGAGAGTAGCAGAACAAAAAATTATTTCCTACTTTAATTTCTGTTCTATATTATTACTCTGCTAACAGAAACATTACAAGGAACACTGCAGAAATAAACTATAAAATTATTAATACGAAGTAAGCTTGTATGACAATAATGATTAAGCAATAACAAATATTTTCGTGAGGGGCAAAATCACATTTACTTTTTAACGTTAGCAAGTTCAAAGCTGATGAAGCACTGTTTTATGTACTGGTTGGACACTACGTAATGTTCTTTATAATGATGGGATGTTTGAAGTCCACAGCACTTTAAAAACATGTTTAAAGACTTTGAGGTGTTTATTGAATGTGTTCCAGGTGTCATTTGGAAAAAACTTCAAAACCTGTAATTTTCCTCTGAGAACTCTAGCAAAGCTTGGAGAACGCATGAAAATAGAATTCAGTATTATTAGCATTTTCATATTTTTATTTTTTAATATTCAAATAAGTAATCACAAAAGAGACGCTAATTTAACTTCCTTTCTCCAAGTAACTTCCTGAAGATAATCACTAAATCTCCTGACTTATGTCCTTACCTCATGACTGGTTCAGCCGCAGTGTGTGCCCGATAGAACAGTGTATACACGTATGGCAGGAGGACGTAGCGCTCTCTAATGGCTTTCCTGATGATCTGGGTGTTCTTCTCCCCAAAGAGCCAGGGTTCTCGCCGTTTGCTCTCCATGTTAGAATGACCTCTGAAGAAGGGCTGGTAGGCTGCAGCCTGATACCAGCGAACAAGCAATTCTGGTTCTGGATCTCCAATAAACCCTCCCACATCAGCTAGATATTGTGCAGACAAATAAAAATACATGTTTTTGGAAATTATCCTGAAAAATGTGAAGCTCTTCTCTAACAAACATTCCAAGTGTATAAATCCATGCATTTCACAGTGTGCTTGCTGTTCTGCTGTTGGGCAGCTGTTTGTCTAAGTAAGAGTGAAAAACTGGTGTAACAAGTTATCCTTTTAAAAAAATCTCTAGAGAGCTTCTGAAGGCTTTTCCCAGTGACAGAGGACTGTCACAGTGATGCTCCAGACCACCACCTGAGGACTGCTGCTCCAGATGAGACACAAACATCACACAAGAGTTATTGGAGAAACAATAGGGAGAGCCAGGTTCCAGGCTTCTGGAACCAGACTAATCTGGGAAACTGCCTGAAAATGCACTGGATTGTTAACCTTTCCACCATCTGTCTCAAAGTCTACGTTGGGAATACAAGCTTGGTGGCACCATATATGCACGGTGAAAAATACATTACCTCCACAGAATGAAATCCCTGCCAAGCTGATGGTAAGAAGCATTGGAATGGATATTTTCAAGTAACTCCACTCTGCTGTGTTGTCTCCAGTCCACACTGCCCCTGGAAATACCCAGTTTCAGCATTACGCAGGAAAACTGAGTGTATACTTCAATTTATGCTTGCAGATAAGGAAAAAACATGAGAATAGATATGGACTACTGGTGAATTGCTGTACATTGCAACATTTTTTTTCTTTATACATACATGCTCCTGAAATATACAGTAAAAGCAGGCAGTGGTTTTCCAAGGGACACAGGATCTTATTCTGCTTTAATTTGTACACACTTTACTAGTCTTTCCTCGTTTTTTATCACTTGCAGTCTTATGGACTCACCATGTCAGTACTTCCGAAACAGTTTCTGTCCTCTCTAGATTACTATCCATGAAACTCAATAGAAAAAAGCAGCAAGGAAGGTATCCACCTAGTCTTACCATACTTCTGTGATCCAGCAAAGAAAGATCGTGTGAGGACAAATGGTCTCTCTTTTCCTGAAGAACGTCTGATGAGTCCTTCTGCAGTTGCCATTTGCTGAAAATTGTGAATATAAAAATCAGCAAGACAAACTCTTTAATTAAGGTATTTGCTAGACTGCTTTTTGAGCTCTTCCAAGTGAGGAAAATTAATAACACATAAATAATGCCTATTATTAAGGTAACTAATTCTT
The DNA here is from genome assembly GCA_013399895.1 of Serilophus lunatus. Lineage (NCBI taxonomy): Eukaryota > Metazoa > Chordata > Aves > Passeriformes > Eurylaimidae > Serilophus > Serilophus lunatus. Next base: position 290,145 of record VXBA01000121.1, read on the forward strand.
ATTAGAATATACTTGAACAAAAAGAATATTAATATTGTGTAGTCACAGCCAATGCAAATTACGTTGTTATGGTAGAAAGGCACAGATGTTCTCACATTTTCTTTTGACCAATCACAGAGTTTATTTCAAATATTGCAATATCCAGCACAGCAGAGTCCTTGATGGTTACAGAATACCTAGTACTGTGTAAAGTACCACATTAGACGTACTCCACAAACAGTAACTACTTTCTGTCTCTCCAGATACTCTACCTGGTAGAATCCGTAGAGATTGTGTACTTCCCGATGCTCCCAGTTATTGTAGTGCACAGCATCTTTCTGCATTGTTAGTTCTGCCCCTTTGAAGACCGAAGGCTCATTCATGTCATTCCACACAAAGAGGATATTAGTGGATCCCTGTGACATAGAGCTGCAATTAGGTCATGACAGAGCCACTGCTGTGACTTTGTGTGTATATGTCTACTGGGTGTCAGACCAGTGCAGGGTGTGAGTAGAAACCCCAGCAGAAAAGCAAGACATGGCGATACACTTCTGAGGTAACTTGAAAGCTGCCATTCATCTCATCTCTCCTGGAGGCCCTTCTGGTCAGGGGAGCAGCCTGCAAGCCCACTTGAATTTTGCAATTCTTACAAACTTAGTAGGTGTTTGCTATTCCTGCCTTCTGGTGAGGGAGAAGAGGCAGGGAAAAGAGAATTATTAAATAGCCATGAGGAAAAACCAGAGAAGGCCAGAGGTGAAAAGCTAGAACTACACATGCCTACTAAGAGAGCGGCTTCAACAATTCGACTGCAAACCAGAACTTTGGGGCAGGGTGGGGGGAGCTGGAGGTGTCCAGCAGTGGTCACTAAGACACTTACAGCATTAGGCAGCACAGCCAGAATGAAGTGACTATGAGCTATGGGAGCACTCCCATGCCTTGTGTGCTAGTAACAGCTACAGGAACAGCAGCAGCTGGTGTAATTATGGGTTCTTAAAATGCCTGCAGTTTGTTCCTTCTACTGCTGCAACTAAGTGAGCATGTTCACTGGTGGCATATGGATTCCAACTGTCCTAGCGTAGACAAGTCCATGGGGAAAATCCTTCTGTGGTACTTCAGCTTATCAAGGTATTTTCATCTACATTACTATAATACAGTTACAAAAGTCAACAACTTGCTTAGCCAGTATCTTCTCTCCCCTGTCTGTTTTCAGTCTTTCTGAGATATGTAGACCAGAGCAAACAAATACAAACCTTGTAAGTTTTGAAGGCAAATTGGTCTGCATACCATTTTCGCACTTCAGGATTGGTGAAATCCAAGTAGCAGGAGGAACCTGTGGATGTGGGAGATCCCAATTATTTACCTGATTTTAAGAGCATTGTCTTTGCACCTAAATACCGTGGCTTAAAGCTACAATGTTTTTAATGAGCAGCAATAGCTTAGTTGCTATTGTTTCTGAAATAAAAGCTCAAGAACAGATTCCAGGCTGACTTGGAATTCAGTACACCTCTTGTCATGTTCTGCAGATCAACACATGTAGATTCTGGAGGTCTGAAGTTCAGCACCATTTCAGGATGACTGCTAGCAGTCTGAAACATGTTCAGATGTGAACAGGAAGCCAGGGAAAGACAACATAATTTAAGCTCAAGTGTCACTCAGAAGCTGAATAACTAAATCCTATAACGTGTTGTTGATTTTTCCCATAATCATCCCTTTGCCAGGATTGTGGACAACCTGCTTTGCCTCCCCGCAATGAGATCTCATGAAAAATAACATGTCATATCACTGTACACAGTCTTCTGTACCAGGGTTCCCTTAATTTCATTCAGCTTACATAAAGCTGTGCTGACTGCAACAGACACTTATCCAAGTCAGGTTTTGAAGAGAAATGGCTCTTCTCATAAAAAAATTTTTTTTGTTCTAGGCATCAGGACTATTTGCAAATTCAACAGAAATAACAGAAAAAGTTCTACAGCTGAGGCAACTAGAACATGACTATATCAAAGAAAACACAAAGTATTCGAAATTATTAATATTTACAAAAAATGCAAGGAATGTAAGAATTTAATTCCACTTCCATGGATTCCAGTTAAACTAGTCTGCAAAATTTTTTAAATAAACAGCTAAAATGTAGAGACAGTGTTTTGTTACCTGACCAACAGATGCCCTCAAAATCTTGCCCATTTCTGTCTTTCACAAAATATCCCTTGTCTTTTGCCTGTGAGTACAGGGTATATGTGGGATCAACCTTAATGTGCGGATCTACAATGACGACAAGCTGACAGGATAAGAAAGTAAAAAAGCATCATTAGCATCAACTATGCTTAATAAAACAGTAGGAGTTCACTTCTGATAAAAGGCAGAGAATGATTTCATCTCAGGTAAAAAAGAGATAGCTGTGTCACTAATTTTAAAAAGCAGTTACCAATCCTTGTTTATACTGCGCTAGAACTTGTGTATAGTGGCTGAATTTACAAGGAGAGCCCTCTGAAATAAAAGACAAAACCCATTTTTTCAGGTAAAAGCAAGTATCCCAACCTCTAAAAATACTATGTTTAATTCACTGCTGTATTCTATGTATGGGAAAATATCTGACTTCCATGCTCGCATACACCTGCTTAAAATCATATGCCTGCAAAAATTTAAATATATTTTAGTATATATAGCCTATAACAGCCACAGATACTTTATTGTGCAGTTACTTTCTGCTGCCATTAACTGCTTTGCTGTAGAGCTGAGAAAGTACTATAGTTCCAACAGAGAGACTGTAAAACTTGAATGCTATCCCAATAGCTCCCCATTCAGCGACTTTTGACAAAGAACAATAATTAAGCAATTCTACAACTTTAAGATACTATCTATGTTTTAAAACTTCTGTAATTCCATAGAAAATATTTTAGCTGTAAAAGCAGAAATAAAGAAGCACAAATAAAAGCTGAAGCAAGCACAGCAACTACCAAGCTCATGTTAAGGAGAAAAATTTTCTGCTGTGTCCACCAACAACAGCACTAAGCTGCTTCTGTAAGATGGAGCTTCGTATGGGTCAAACTTAGGCTAACAGTCAGGACACACATAAAATGGCATAAGAACTGAATTAAACACAATAGCTTGCATGCTGGAAGCATCACCACAGGGCAACAGTCTAATTCAGTTTGTTGTAGTTAAGGCATTTCTAATATCCGAAGTACCTAGGTTAAAGCTAGATTGGGTAGATTCACACTAGAGAGAAATATTTTCTTTTACGCGTTACATTATTTACCTTGCGTTTTTTCTTCCTGAGATGTTCTTGCATCTTTCTGGGGTTCTGGAATTTCTTTTTGTCCCAAGTAAAATACCTTTTGCCATCTGTGTGCTCTATGTCCAGCCATATCACATCATAAGGAATGTCATGTGCATCAAAGCCAGCATCTACTGCCTTGACATCTTGCTCATCGTCATAATTCCACCTGCACTGATGGTAGCCCAGAGAAAAAAGGGGGGGCAGGGCTTGAGTGCCTAGGAAGAGTATATGAATGAAAATAAAACTGTTAATGTCCTTCAAGATTTTGTCTAAAGACTCTAGAAAAAAGTTAATATGATTAATACGAATCCGTCTTGATGGCCTGTCTTGATGGTAACTGGCAGTTCTAGCTCCCTGTATCTCCACTCTTCTTTTAAGGGTGCAGTTTCAGATAGCAGCCAAGTTTGAGCAGTTGCAAGTGCTAGAGAAAACAAGGATAGAGGCCTGCCTTCACAAAGCACCAGCCTTTGCCCTACAGACTGCACTTTGGGAACAACTGGCCTCCTGCACACAATGGGCTAGGTAAATATTAACCCACTCTGGCTACAGCATGTTCCTCACAAAATCACCCAGGTAAATGAGCCATACTGGCTCCAGCTATGTGACTTAGTACCTGTCAGTTGTGCAAACTGCTTGAAGATATCAAATGCAGTGGGTCCCATGAGCAGGAAAACATCAATGATCCCACTTTCTGACATCCAGCGTACATCAGTTAGAGGCACTGTTCTCCGCTTAGCAGCCTCTGCAGCAGACCCAGATGGAATATGCTTTGAAGGAAACCAAGGCAAAACTGAATTTCTCTCTCTGTGTCAAACTCTTATTCAATGAAGCAGCAAAGATAGAAACACACAAAATTCGCTAACACATACCTGGCAAGCATCACAAATACACACTGAATGTTTCTTATATAGCCTTTACAAATACTTTACCTTGCATACTGCTTATACAAAGAAGAGTAATAGTGAGGGAAAATGGGTAATTAGGGGCAAAAAATTAAACCTTTTTTGTAATTAAAGATGATGCATTTTCTATAGGGTTTTTGAGTAATATCTTTATCATAAGTAAAAAGAAAATTACTATTTTTAACCACATAATGCAGTGCTGGAATAAAACAAGATTTTCTTTTTTCCTGTTGTTTCAATTTAAACAGAATTTATGTTTGTGTTTCCAGAGTTTTAATGAGTTTCTTTCCCAAACATCTTATGTTTCTTGAAGGCCAACTACATTTCACAGAAGAATGAGCCTGCTTAGCAGGAATGTGTGGCAATACCAAGAATTTAAAAACTCAGAAAAATTATTCAAATCCAAGATATTGTCAAGATTTTTGCCCCTCATCTTTTCTACCCTCTGCATACACCTGGGTAGGTGTTTTTTCTGCATATTTCCTTTTTGCCTCCTCCTGAAGACCTGTTAAGATACAAGATCTATAACTTGATTTTTGAAAGGACTTATCTCTGTTCTTTTCAGCAGTTTAATACAACAATTTAGCACTAGGGAGGACAGGCAGAAGAGACTGACAATTCTTCATTAGGGAGCAAAAGATAAATGTCCAATAATGTTATTACATTCTTGTTGGCCCTGCCTTGAAATGTTTTCTTTCATTATTAAATTCTGAGGAAAGTGAGTAACTCTCACCTCAGCTACTGCCTTTGTACTAATATCCACCAGCGTTTCTGAAGAGTTCAGCCAGAAGATCCCTGAAGTTCTGTTAGGCTTGTGTGCTAAGAGAAGGGGCACTGAACCATAAATGCCTATTTTGTCATGTATCTTGTGACCGAAGATATCCAAATTATAAAGCCGGTAGGCATCACCATCACTAGGACAAACAAACAGACGTGCTTGTTACAAGTAAGCATCCTTCACTAGCCCGATTTTAACTCTATTTCCATTCCACTAAACTTGGTAAATACTCAGTGAGCTCTCTGCATTATGCTCTTTTGTTTAGCATCCAGATCTGAAACATGGACAGCCTAGATTACTGCTTCTTTGCTTTGGTCCTCACTATGTGAATCAAACAAGACTACTGTTTGTTTGCTCTAAATCCTAAAATAGGATTTGTGAACTCTCACATCCTCCCATGGAGTTGCTTTTTTATGAGTTCTGCTAAAACGTGACCAACCCTGCAGTTCAGGAAAAAACTGCATGGAGAATTGAGAGAAAACAGAAGAGGCCATTTATGTAACTGCCGTGCAGAAAGGGAAAGCAGAACAACTTATTCCACATGGATAGGGGCTACAATTCGGTTTGCTGTATCATTAAACTAAAATATACACTTAATGATACACATATCTCAGGTTGTTTTCTGCATTAAATTATTAAGACAATGCTCTAGCCCTCCTCTACCAAAAACTCGCCACTGCATTCACTAGCAATCTGACACCATTACCTGGTGTTTTTGAGAAGAAGTGTTTCTGTGTGCTGTGGTATTCCATAAACGTGCTCATATCCATGTAAAGAGAAGTCCATGCCTACAGAACTGGGACCTGTGGAAATAACATTGAAAGAAAAGGACACGGAGTTCCATTCTCAGGCTTATCTGAAAGCAACAGAGCAGAGCAACCTAACTGGATAAAACAACTGAAACTAAGTTTCAACATTTCAGTAACTAACTCTTCCGTACTTCTTTTCAACTTTACTTCCATTATTATTTCTGTTCCATAAAGACAAGACGTTATAATTGTATTTATACTTCTTAAGATAAAATGAATCACTTTAACAGGAAAAAAAGCCAACAACCAAATCCATGTAGTCGCGGGTCACTTCTTTATTCTATAATGAAACTATTCTCCTGTTTCTATCCCTAAAAGCCAAACTTTGCAGCACAGTGGACTTCAGAATTTGAGTTGCACGTTTCCCACTGCTCTTCTCTTCAACCAGGGGAGAAGCATGCACAAGAATCCCTACCAGTGATATCATCTTGTCACACTACTGAATCCAGAGCAACTTTTGGCAGGTGACCAGAGATGATGTAGACTGAGAAGCAGTAGCTTCAGGAGCAGAACATGACCATATGGCCTTTATTCCTCCAACACAGAAAAAACCATGATGTTGGCCTAATACATCAGACACAGCATGAACATCAAAGGAAACGGCTTCCTGCCCTCTGTGTCTTGACTGTGAACTGAAGAAGTTTCTGTCACCAAAAGAAATCACTTGCAGACTTCCCTCTCCCTACTGCAGCTGCTGGGTAGTGCTGGTTGCCATAGAAGTCTGCATGATAATGGTAATGGACAAGGCCAACCAATTAATATAGAATACAAGACAGATGGCAGATGGTCATGTATTTTGGTAATTGATAATTTAAAATGTATTTCAGCTACTGCTGTCATGTGTCTATACCTTCTCCTTATCCCTTAGGATTGCTCAGTATTTCCTTTTGTAGTGCCCACTTAAAAGGGGTTTCTTTGTGAATTATTAATGCTTAGCTATCATGATTTCTAATGTTATGAAAATAAACTACAGGAGAAACAAATGTTATGTACTAATACTTAAAAAAATGAAAATAAAAAGGAAATAATGTATATTATATATATGTACAGTCAGACTACACAGATAGATAGTTATGGTGTGTCAGAAATGGAACACAGTAAGTTGCCAAAATAGATCACCTTTAATGTGTTCCCTTTTGAACAGAAATCTAATGGATATGTGCAGTACTTTTATCAAATTTTTTACCCATCACTGATTTCTGATTAAAACAAAGTTAAGGGAAAAGCAGAAGTGTGACATTGATAAACACTAAGCAAATAAACAGAAAGCAGAAAGAAATATAAATAAACATGGGTTTATACAAAGCAGTAAAGCTGTTTTCAGAACTGGTCTGAGACTTACCATGAGCTTTGATGTCCAAGAAACTGCCAAATTTCTCTTGCCATAGACCTAAATCCTCTTGTTTTTCCTGCACAAACAGAAATAGCTAAGTCTAGCAAATGCAACGGCTCACATCATGTATTTCTAACAAAAATATTTTTTTCACACGAGATTAACTGATTTTTGACAAATATGGTAAATAAAAATAAATCCAATTCAGATTCTGATGCAGAAGTGACACTGATGACCTGATGTGCGCATGTTGCACTTATGCAGTCTGCTGCGGCATAGATATAATATCTAAGGTCCTGGCTAGAATTGTAGAACAGCAGGCCATTTTGAAAGGAGCCTCAAAAGATCATCTGGTGAACACTTTAATGGGAGAGGGAGCCTAGATGAGATTACCTAGAATCCTTTCCAAATAAATCTTGAAAACCTCCAGTGATGGAGACCTACACCATGTTCCTGTGGAGGTTGTTCCAGAGAGTAATTATTCTCACTGTAAAAAATGCATTTCTTCTGGATGCTGTATATGTTTATGAAATGCAAAACTGCATGGATAGAACCAAACAAGAAAATCCATGCAAACAGATATCAAATCACTCCACCAAACAGTAAAGGTCAGACAACAAAAAAACTCTCCAAACACTCTTGAATTCTATGCATGTAACTGATATTTTTAGCCTTGTTGTCATTCATTCTCCTAGAATTTCCACTTTTTGTAGTGTCTTTCCTAGTTTTCTTTTCTACATTCATCCAAGAATAAGCAGACGTGACTTCTTGCAGCTGTGTGACTTCCCTGGCAGAACTCAGAGCTCAGACATAAATATGCTGAAGGCACATCCCCCTGCCACTTATGACAGGAGAGCGGAATAAGCAGCCATCTGCTCTACAGAAGGCTAAAATTATATCATGGACATAACTCAGCCTTCTGGGAAAACTGCCATGTGCCTCTATGAACTGCTAGGACAAGGTCTTTTTTCAGAGAGAATTTTACTTCTCTATTAAACCTGAACCTAAGTGGAGGCCTATTTTTTGACTGTTATAAAAAATGTCTTTTTCTTTTGAATCTCTTTGCAATGAAGAGGGAATTTGAAAACGACCAAATATGATCACAAAACTCCCTTTTACAAGTCTACTCCAGATCAAATAAGATAACAAAAAGATAAAATAAATTATTAATAAAAAGCCCATTGAAAAAAAGATTTTGTGCTAGATCTACCTGACTGATGCCTTCTACAGACTTGGTAAAACACATAAATATCCATTCAATGAAGAATTTGCAAAATATCTCAATATGGTATACAAGGTCATTTTTGAATTTCACTGGCTTAGTTAGACTGCATTTGTAAACATAGTACTGAGTGGAATGAACATGATATTTTAATTCTCATTTTTACAAAATATTCATGCTGCAATTGCAGTAAGCATGAATTACCTTAGAGTAATCACTCGCTGCCTCCTCATTTTGTGCTGTAACTTTTCTAGTGAAACAAATACATAGAAGTAATCAGTTTATTATAACATAAGCAAGGATTTGAAACAGAAAATTCAAATAGCACTATGCATTGCTTTATACATTATGTAAGAGTTTTTTGACTATTCTGAAAATTGATGTCATAGTTGAGCGTTCTAACTCACAAATCATTTCAATATTCAATGTCATAAAATAACCTCCACTCAATATTTAAGTTGACTCCTTGGCCTTTCACGTTTATTTCTATCTGTGTCAGCATTTTACCCACTCCAAAGATTGTCACTTCTTTATCATTGTTAAGGGCTGTTAATTACAAGTTTTGAAATAATTCTCTATAGGAGAGATGCTTGCTATGCTGTTTTTCCAGTCATGGCATGTCCTGTATTGTGTTTCTCATTCTTCCAGCACTCTGCAGTGTGATTCACCTATAAAATTTTGCAGCTATGTCACACTGTAAATTGAACAAAACTTCAAGAGCTTATAGAGTGAATAAAATTTACCTAAAGAATAAGTTTAGTGATAAAAAGATAAAACTAATAACTTCATTATGCTACCATCACTCGTTCCCAAGAAATACAAGGGGTACCAGGATACTTTAGTGTTTGACAGAATTTGCCATTAAATGAGGTCAGCATTTTGCACATGGCTGCTGCAAGAAATTTAAAGTCTGCAGTTAGTTGATCTAGAATCTGCTTGATAAAACTTCACCAGATACTTACTATACTTACGAAGTAAAGATTTCAATGCATAAGAGGTTTCAGAAATTGCAATTCCACAGAATTGTTTGTCTTCAGCTACAGCACAAGCAGTACAGATGATGACAAATACTGTCATCTGTGACAGACAGATACTGTACCTGTCACTCGGAGGTGGTTGTAGGTGCTCAAAATATAAAAACCCATTGGAATTCATGCTCATAACAGTCTCACCCTTGGACTGCAGCTGAACCTGGAAGGGGTGTGCGGTGATTTGAAGTTTGTAGTCCTCATTAACACTTGACAATGTCAAAATGCCTGCCTCCTTGTGGGCTATGAACAGTCTGGTAAATGAAAAGCAAAACCAGCAACATGTGAAATCCACTGTAACTAAAAACCAGTTTGAAATAGAAGACAGACTAAGAATATCCACATGCATTATACAAATCTCAAGGCTAACACTGAGGCAAAGAATGTCAAAAATACATGTTGTGCTCAGGGACCACTGCACAGTGCAACATGTGGGTACAGAACTGTCATGAAAAGTATCCAGAGCTTGCATTCCTTTCACAGGAATACATTAGGTAAAAACAATGCATTGTAACAAATAGGCTATTTTCTGATTAGGTCAAATAGCCTCAGGTTTCTTTTGTGTATGACAAAATTTCCTCCTATGTATTTAACATGAATTTTTGAAATTAACCACATTTATTTTTGTTTTTTCTTTCTGTAATAACTTTGTATTGCAGAGAGACAACTGTACTGCTGCATAAATGAGTGACAAAGGAAAGCACTTGCAATTGAAGCTGTATAAGTGACTAAGATGCTAAATCTCCTTCCCACCACTTACCTCTGGGTGGTAGGTTCCCTTATAAGAACATCAGGAACTTTGTATCTTGGTTTGAGGGGAGATGCCTCATCAATTTTAAGCCTGAAAATATTGCTTTGTATTTCATAAATTTCTACTTGTAGAAGAACCTGGGAGCAAACAAACAGATAAACTGGTAGGAATAAAAAATACCCACTTATTTTTCAACACAACATCATCAAACACTGGGAAAAACCAAACTTGTCTGCTTTCTTATTTAATGTTTTTTTAGCACTGTTGAATAAAAATCATTATGCATATGAATCTATACCAGCTAACTCTACTTCACCCCTTTGAAGAAGCAATGCATTTTAAGTGAACTCTTTATGTTCACCTTAGAATGTTCCACATAGCTGCATTCTGCAGCTCTCTCCCCACAAGCAGCATGGAAAACAGTGGTAGTGAACACTAATCTCAAAGTAGGTGCAATTTCACTACTATGCTGCCAATGTAAGAGTAGTATAATCCTGAGATGTGAACATTTTGTGAAAACCTCAGTGCTCTGTGTTCAACTTTGTCAGAAAAACACCGAAAGAAAACATGCTAATACTGATCTACTTGCCATTTTATAATTCATTTTATAATTCATTTTAAAATTCAGGGATCTGGGAAGTCACTTTGTTCTAGCTCATAGAAAATTACTCACTTTCCTTCCACAGAGGGTCCTGACATGACAAGTCTGATTGTTTTCTGTTTTTTTCCCTCCTTAACCTCTCCTCCTCTGAAACACAAAACTGGCTGAAGAATTTCATCCTGATATCTTTTCCCTCTATATGGAAGCCAATCAGCCCTGCTCTCTTCAAAGGAATGAAACTATGCAAGAACTGTAAAATCAGAAAGAGTAGGCAAGAGAGAAAAGATTCATTTGGACTTCCAGGCACTGCTTCCTAGGAAATATTTTACATTATGCTCTCTTTGTATAAACCCTCAGATAGTCTATGAAGCCAGAGTCTTCAGTCTTCTATATTCCTTAAAATCTAGACAAAAAATAGGTTCCTTTTTCTGTGCTGACTGCAAAGTAGGTCAGGATTAACAAGAGAGGCAGCAAATACCATTATGCAGAGTATCTACATAGTGTGATGCTTAGGGCATGGAACTGAGTTGTAGTTCCAAACTCCCAAAACCTGAGTGTGGGGTTAGGTTGCCTCTTCCCTGGGTAAATGTGCCAGCTGCTATGCTGTTAAATTAGAGAAACAGAAAACTCCCCTCTACCATCTTAAATAACAAACAGAAAGATGATTTCTATTTCCCAAAAAACTGCCTTTGAGCAAACACAGGATTACAAAGGTATGGTTAGGAGGTGCTGGAATAAATGTTCTCTCATTCCAATATAGAAAAAGAATTTATTATTTTGAAACAGTGGAGAAAACTCTGAATTAAAAACATTTTTCAGCTAAAAAGAGTTTATTCAGACTTTTCATACAGCCATTAATTTTTTTTTACAGTTCATTAAAATAACTCTTTGTCTTGACCAGTAAGGACATATTTAGGCTGATAGTTTGCATTGTATCTCAAATATCTATCATTGAAGAATCTCAAAACCTGCAAATATTATCAGTCTTGTTGATAACATTCACTGCTCTTTCTGTAAGCACTCTCTTGTGCTAGGTGGGATCTCACCTTATTCTCCTCATGAATAATCTGGAATTTGACATTCTCATCACTTAATGTGACTGAATCCAACAATGCTCGATACGAGGATTTTCCAGGACGTAGAAGCTTCTGACGTCTGTCAAGACAGAGAATTATTTTTGGTCTCCCTAATTATTGTATTTCATGCCAAACAGAGGGACATAATACTGGTAGAAATGTTTACTTAGTAATTTTGTCTAGAATTTTTTCATACGCAATTATCAGGACTTCAAGCCAAGATGGAAAAAAAAGGAATATAGTTCTGAGCACACATAAATGTTTATGAATAAGATGTTAGAGGGGCTTGGTCACCCATAACCACTCTATAGGGTTTTTTTAAACAACGGTAGTCTTAAGTGTCCAATTAAATTCTTAGTTGTACAGTTACATTATTGTCCTTCCATTGATCCCAGAAATTTCATGTGAATAATCTGTTTTTCATTTTCTGTCATACATCCCCACAACCCCTGGTGAACAGCTTCTACATCCTGTAGCGATGAAGCAATAAATGTTTGTAGTAACCTTCTGTATACATACTGAGGAAATTGTTTCTGAAAAAGTTTGCTGACCACAGAGTTTTGACTGTGGCTTTTGGCTTTGACAATGTTTTTAGGACAGAGACCCTGAAACAGAGGCTCTTCCAACTGTTCGTAGAATGCTCCTTGCCAAGCCCAGGTTTTATGTACTATTTGAAGGTAAGTGTCTTGGAGGCTACCTTAAAGAGAAGCTACCTCATTAGTAAATTGATTTTGTTTCCTGGCAAACAGGAGCACAAATGTGAACAACCAGTTAAAGGATTTCTTTTAAAAGCAGAGCAAAGGCAGGGTCTGATATTTAACAGTGTGTAGCAAACTCCTCCGGAGAAATTAGAGGTGTTATGTTAAATGGTGGTGTCTAGAAAGTGTTGGTGTGAAGAGGAACCATGCTTCCACTGGCAATGGGTTTTTTTGGGTTTTCTGAAGATAATCTCCTGCAGAACAGAAATGTGTATCTGAGACTATAACCCAGTATGTCAGTGACTAACTGGTCTAACACTGGGCAATGATTCCTTGCAGTCAGGCACCACAGGATAGAAGACAATGGAGGATGGGAGGAAAGAAAGATTGAAAAGAGGTATCACCGTTAGAATGAGAGAGATTGCTCAATATAAGGTTAGCTTTAAGAGACTAGTGAGCTAGAATTTAGATTTGATGCTGAATTCTGGCCCATGTACTTGCTTAACACATGCTATTGTCACAGGATAAAGATTTCTATGGAGTGTTTTGCTATTTTGAACTACAGATAGTCAAGAAACACTCACATCAAGGAAACAACCTGGGTCTCAGCAGAACTACAGTTAAAATATTGCTGGGGCTTTGTCAGATGAGAGGACTGATTCTTTTCAATTTTAAAAGAAGACATTTCGGATGTAAGACTACAGCTTTTAAAATATGGTGATAATTGCTTGCTGACAGATGAGTGGAATGCTCATTTTGAAAGATAAATCCTGAAAGTAGCAGACTTGCTGTGATTAAAAATCAGTGTGTAACTACTTCCTGTATCTTTTAATATTACTAGTTTAAAATTAACCACCTTTCTACACTACAATTCTCCTTACCTGTAAAAAGCAATCTGGTTGCACTTCTTAAAGGTGCTTTTGTCCACAGCCTCATCTTGGACACTAGAAAGAGCAGATAAAGAAAGCACTTAAATGTGTTCACCAAGCACCTGCTGAATGATGAAATGTCAGGGGTCCTCTTGAAGAGCAGTCAGGATTAAAGACCATGCAGAAAACTCCAGTCCAACACAAAAAGCTTTGGACTTTGAACTACTGTGTTTAGAGTTAGATATGGGAAGAACTTAAACATTTAGTTCCATGCTGAACCATTTCCTTTCAAACCTTGAAATTTTGAGAAACGACTGAATCTGTGACTAACAGAGCTGAATTTCAGCATGACTACATTCTTGGGTGTTTGCATTTTGAAGCCAGATCTCTATCTGTGATTCTTACAGTTATGTTCCAGTAATAAGAATGAAGTAACAGGCAGGACTGGCAGAAAAGAAGAAACCCAGAACTCTCCTCTTCTACCTTCAGTGGGACTGACGAGGGAGGAAGGCTTCTGATGGCCCTACTGACAGCTCTATGTTACCTCTAGGTCTGGGGTAAGTTTTAGATAGCAGTCATTTTTTGACCTGCTTGAAAAAAATGGGCTGTCAGTAGTGCCTAGTATTAAAACACTTTCCAGATCGTGCTGAGTTCAGACACAGATGGAAGAGAATAAGGCATTAATTCTGGCAAGCAAACCGCTGATTCTTATAGAATACTTATTAATTACTTACAGGCAACATAGAAAATACAGACGGCAGCCACTGAGACTCAGCCTCAATTACAAGTTCTGGATAACCACTGGAGATCTCACAGTAACCATGTATTTAGACAATTTAGCCCTTCCCATTTTTGCCCGAAGACACACACATCCTTCCGGGTTTTGCTCCAGGTCCGCGGGACTTTGTTGCCGCATTTAAAACCCTGCAGCCCGCCTGCCTTCCAGCGGCGCAGCCCGACCTACCCCGCGCTCGCTGTCCCCGCCCGCGGCCCGGGATGCGGGAAAGCTCTGCCCGGGCAGGGCGGCGGGGACAGCACCGCCACGGCCCCGCGGCAGCCGCTGGAGCCAGCCCGGCGACACCGGCAGCGAGGAGACCGCGGGCCGAGGAGCCCCTGCCAGGCAGCGTTACCTGACTTGCCCCGGCGTGGCCGCCTCCATGGCGGAGCTGCCCGGGCGACCCACGCGGAGAGAAGGCGTGACAGCCCACGGCCGGCGGCGGGGCCAGCTGCCGAGGAACGCGGCGAGCCCTCAGCACGCCCGGGCCAGCCAGTGACACCCGGGGGCGGTGACAGCCCGGGCCCAGCCGGGGAGCGGCTCCGCCCAGCGCCGCTCTCGCCGTCCCACGGCCGCCGCGTCCCCGCCGGGGCAGCGGAAGAGGCGNAGGAAATCTCGACCAATTTGTAGCCTGTCCTCAAATACGGCCGGTGTGGCGGCGGTCGGAGCGAACGTGTGCAGGGGCGGGAGGCCGTGGCGGCTCCGCGCGTTCTCCTCGGGCGGGACGGCTGCGGGCGGGGGCGTCCCTGCCCGGGCCGGGCCTCTGTGGAGCCTGACCACGCGCGGGGCTGGCGAGAGAGCTCGGTCGGAGCTGCCTCCAGGCTTGGAGCCCTCCCCGGCGGCTCGGCCGTGGCGGAGGGGAGAGAAGGCTTGTGCGGGAAATAATCCGATGGGAGCGCGGCCCCTGTGAGGGCCGTGGGGAGGGAGGGAAGGAATGAAGGAAAGAGGGAGGGCGCTCCCCGGCTGGTGCTTGGCCTGGGGGCCTGTGCGGGGAGCGGGCCCCGCGCCCCCCGTGCTGCCGGAGCGCACCCGCGGGCAGAGCCGTGGCCTGGCGGCGGCAGTGCTGGGCCCTGCGAGATGCGGGCCGCGGGGAAGGTGGAGGGATTCCGGCACAGCTGGTAAACCCTGTGTGCTTCAGGTTGTGCGGAGGAAAGCTGTTCTGCCCTGCGGTACATCTGCCTTTACCAGGCAGTGGGAGTAATGTGAGCGTTCCGTGAAATTATTGAGCTTCGGGAGCAAAATTGAAGGATCACGGTGAACGCTCCTGTTGGTTCTTAGAACGAAATTTTTTTGTTGTTGAATAGTGCAGACTGCCTCATCAGTAAGTAAATGGTAATCATTTCAACAAACATCAATGTGAAATTGGCTCCTTTTGCAGAACAAAAAGTCCCGAACCCTTCAAGCCATCTTTAAGAGTGTGTTGAAGGGGTGCTGAAGCATGACTGGAAAGTCCAGTAAGTCTGGCTCCAGATTTGGCACTTGCTTTCATTACTCTATTGACTTAAAATTCAGAATGGAAGATTATGTTTATTTAAGCTTAGTGACATTTAGCTCACTAATATCTCTTCCTTTTCTGTGCCTTTGCAGGGGAAGAAGTTTAACTTTGGGAAGATTCTCTTCAGCAACACCACCATTTTCCTGAGATGTAAGTGGCTGCTCTTTCTTTTTGACACCTCTCCTACTTTTAACATTTAGGACTTAAAAAACACTGTGAAGGGTCTCACTGCACTGGCTGTTGTGACAGCTGATCTAGCACTGTATGAAAGCCATAGCTCTGACATGGTTGGGTCTGTTAACAGCCTTGAAGCTTCCCAGCTATGATTGTTTTGGCTGTAGCAGAAATGAAGGTTCTTCAGGCCCTCTGTGGAGAAGGCAAGACGGGTGGTGGGAGCACCATTTCATTTCAGATAGTGGGTAATCGGATGTGGGACATGCTGAGCTCTACTGTGAGCTGTGCTTTCCTGTTTAAGATTTGCTAAATTCCCCTGGCTGGGAGATGTGGTGCTGACTGGGATAGGGGCTGTTTGTACTGCAGGGGTGACTGATAGCATTGTACAGGAGGCAGTGCTTTTGGAGGCCTTGTTCCTTTCTAGCTGAGTGCTTCTGGGAGTAGTAAGGGAGTGTTGCATACTATGGCAGAGATCTCCCAAGAGCTGTTTTCTTTTGATCCCTGTGTGTGAGTGTGGTGCAGAGCAGACATGCTTACAGCCTTCCCATTTGTTCTGTGTGTTGCTCTTTGCTGATCTGGTCACGTCAATGGGTTAAGTAGGTTACTGCTCAAAGGAGATTTCTGTGGAATGCCCTCTTGTGAACATGAGGACAACATTTAGATGGCAATAAGATATTGTAGGTGAGTTGTAGAAGTGACTGACTGATTCAAAAAGGCTTGAAATCTTAGCCACGAGTTTTGAGCACTTTGAGGTTGTTTGCACCATGTGGGGGCGAAGCTGGTCTGCACCAGTTTTTACCAGAGGAAGGTGGGAAGGAAAAGCTGTTTGGTATCTGCAGATTGGGTGGTCATACAGGTACAGGTCTATGAATGTCCTTTTGCACTTGTGTCAAATAAAGTTCAAGTCCCTCTAAAGACTGAGTGGAATCTGTGCCTTTGTAATTTCAAGACTTAGTTGCTGGAGTGTTTGTGCTTTTTTTTTAACTGAGAAAGTTTAGGTATCATGAGGATTAGGTGATGGTTTTTTGTGAATATTTAGTACTGACCTTATTGTTTCCAGGTTTAATTTCCATTACCTGCCCTTCTCTGGAGAGTGCCTCAAAGACAGTATTGTGGCTGGTATTTGAGTGGTTGCTAGTGAACGTTCATCATGTCAGGGTTAAGGCTTTCCCACTTGTCAAGGGTAGCTAAGGTTCACATGTTGCAGTGAGATGACTGCAAGTGTACAGCTGCAGGATCAAAATGCTTGGGAAAAAAGGAAGAGGGGTTTGAAAAGGCCTTTGGAGCTTTGCTAGGTTTTAGGCTTTCTTATCTAAAATTTAGTAGAAATAGTGTACTTGGCACCTGAGATATGGGTCCCTGCAGTGAAGTTTGTGGTAAGTCTAATGATGCTGAAATAACCAGGAGAAGGAACTAAGGTATAGACAAAAATTTGTTTGTTGTAAGGCAGGTCTGGCAGTAGGAATTGGATCCCCTGGCTTTTGATATGGGCTTGAACTACATTGTGCTGCCAGCCTTTAAACAGGCATTAAGCCTTAATATTCTCTAGTGAAGATGCCTGGTTTACATACTGGTGTGATTAAAAGATTTACATGAATTTGGATAATGGATTACTGAAAGAGGAAGGAAGAAAGGCTGTGAACAGTTTCTCAGCCTAGATGGTACTTAAACTGCATCTGATACTGGGAAGCTTCAACTTTGCATATTTTTTCTTTTCTGCTCATAACTGTGTAGAAACTGGTCTTTTGTTTGCTGTCTGTGTGTGTTTGCTCGTGGGTGTTCATGGTTTTGGTGAGCACCTGCAACTCTTTACTGCTGCTTCCTTTTTTTTTTTTCGCTGTTCTTGATTTTTTTTTTTTTTTGTTGGTTAATGTGTGTGGTGTATTGGTGTCTGAAGCTTTCTGCTTCTGACTGGGAAGACTGCTGCTGGCATTTAGTGTTGTCAATAATGAATTTATTTTTATCTGCTACTTTTCTGAAGTGCTGTTCTAGAAGGCATTTGGTTTCTTGTTTGGGGTCATGGTAGAAATCCTGCTCTCTGTAAATGAGTACAAAGACTGCATTCAAGTTGAATGTTCCTGGCTTTTACTTGAAGGCTGAGGAACTTAGATTTCCATGTTGCTGAATTCAGTAAATGCCATATATGTTGTTTCTAGCTATCAGAGCACTTCCTTTTCCAGGTTTCTGTGATTTTGATCTTTGCAGATATTGCAGATTGTTCCGGTCATGACCTGTTTTACCTTTAGTGGGTGCTACCACTTAATGTGTAGTTGTTTGTTTATTTTTGATAGATAAAAAGGAATTTAAAAGGTATTTTTGAATCTCTCCTATTTTTTGCTAGCATGTTTTTGAGATGTTCCTCATTTGATTGAGTTTATAGAGGAGCCTTTGTCACAAAGAATTTGGGATCTGCTTGTGTCACTGCAGTGCTTGTGTTGCCTTTTTTCTTTATTGTGCCCTCTGCAGCATTTAGGGTGATGAGGAAAATGTATGCCTTGTTTGCATGCTTACCTGAAAACTGTCATTAGGAAACTCTTTATTTTTTCATGATTTTGCTTAAGTCTTTGGTATTAAAAACTGTTGTTGAGTTTTTAGCTTTATGTATACATGCTTTAGTAGTCATGAGGTTTAAAGTGGGATTAGTCAATTAAGGCTCCATGGCAGGGTTGTTCTTCTAGTTGCATTTTTTTTACCTGCAGCGATCAGTATGGAAACATTCATTAAAAGTGTACAAAGTCTGAGATGAATGCTGCCTATGAAGTTGTGGCAACTCAACCACTGCGAACATGCTGTTAACTCAAAAGAGTTTTACTGTCTGTTGACTGGGAAAACACAAACATAATCATCTAAAGGGCTTTTCCAATACTCTGAGTCATTGCTGCTCATTTTGTTTTGATTGAAGCTTGCCTTCTTAATTCAAATTCTCTTTGTCAGGTTTTAGTTTTAAGGATCAGATTTGCAGCACAAAAAACATGCAAACTTCCCTGACAAGTGGGAAGGTCTTGTTTTGCTTTTCGTGCATGTTGTTCTCTGATAAATCAAAGTAGAAGGTTGTTTTATTGCTGTTTTAGGTAGCATTGCAGCCTTGACAGTGTCAGCTAATATATAGATGTTTTGTTTGTCTTTTGAAGGGGCTGGATTTTAACTTGCAAAATCCTACCTCTTTTTTTATTTTCTTGCTGATGGTATTGATATATTTAAATTATATATGCAGATTTTTCTTGGTATTATTCTGTTCCTAGCTCTCTTTGTCTGCAATGTGTCCCCTCGATCTCTGAAGGGGAAGCCCATTTTTTTATTGTAATTACTGGGAGTCACTCCTGTTTTCCACTTGTTTGGTATTCACAGTTGCTGAGACATCCCTGATTGACTTCAGAACAAAAAAGTTTCCAAATGATCTTCAGCTCTTTAATAGATTTGTGCGATGTTTTACTGGAATTCTGTTTTCCACATGCCTCTTCTTTTCACTGAACTGTAATGGGTTACTTGAGGAAAATGTTTTTCTATTGTTTTGCTATCAATTTCATGTTTAAAATTCAGTTATGGTAGTTTTGCACAGATGGGAAGGAAAAACATGGAAGGTAGATGGTGTCTTACACATTCTTATCTGGTGCTTCTTTCTTTGGATTTTCTTTTTAGTTGAGGGCGATGAAAAAGCTTGTGATTCCTCCCAACATTTCAATGTTACTTGGTACTTAAGATATTCTGACTGCTACAATGAAGTCTTCAACTTTGGGGTAAGAGTTGCATGGGAAAACAAAATTTTGATTTTTAGGCATAAGCATATCTTGTGGAGGAGGGGATTGGAAGTGTCTCACTTGCATCCACATTGCAGTTTGGGTCTAATTTCTGGAATGGAGTGGAATTGACCCACAGCTTGTTGCAATTGCTGACTTCTTTTTGATTTTGGGTGAGGTGGAAGTATTTGTCAGAATTGTTCTAAATCCAGAAGCTTAAATAAATGCATTGATGGCAAACTGAAGTGTGTGAGTTTATAGTACTTGAAAATATTTAGATTAATGCTTAATGATAGTGAATGAAAAAAAATTCTAGTGTTTTCATCTTTAGTCTAAATTCTATTCTTTATGGATGCACATTGTAAGTATTAGCAATTTGTACCCATCAAATGCAGTAGAACACAATTGTCCTTTATATGGTTTATATTTTCCTGTGCTTACTTAAAATATTAATTATGACAGTTGTAACTTCTAACCTAGCCCAGGACTGAGTCTTTAATCTACAGTATAATCATGTAGAGTGAGTTTGTAGACTGAAGTTTATGCTGGCTGCAACACCTCCACTGTAGCAGTTCTTACTCCAAGCCTGCATGCTATAATTTTACAGTCTTGTATGGTCTTGATGACCATTATTCTATTAAATTTGGTTCAAGAGGGTGTGCAGAGTGAAGCTGTGGAGCTCTCCAGGTCGTGCAGCTGTCTATTGAGACAAACCATTTGAAGTATTGGTTGCTAACCTAAGGTCTACTTTGTTTGGCAGGATGAACAAGCAGATAACTACTTTGGGACTACAGCTGAAAAGCATCCCGGCTGGTCAGGATACTATGCCACTGATTCTCTCCTGTTTACAAACTGCTCTGAGCTTTTCAGGCCTAAGGTATGCATAGAAATTTCACAGGGTGTTCTGTTGTCTCATACAATATATGGGGAAGGTGGTAATGCCTGTTTAGATGTGTTAGCATCCTATGCAAATACCACTGTAGTTTGGAAGGTACTTCTTTCTATCTGTTTATAACAACCAAGCTGTGATGATGATTTCTTAATTTGCTTTACTTCTGGCTTGCTATTCAACAACTGACTCACTACAGTGAAAAAACCCCACCAAAACACTGTAAAGTCCAGTGCTTCTTTTTGTTTATGGTTTTGTGTTCTGAATTTTTCTCATTTAGAGGGGGCTGCTGTTGGTTGAGTAGAAGTGACAACAGAGTAAAGATTCCATTAAATTTGGGTTGATGAACCGCTGGATTTATGGAAATAAGTGTTGAGAAATGGATTGTTTAAACGCTGTTTGCGAGTTAAAAGTGAAAAATAGTAGTGCTAGAATGTGTTCGAAACAAATCAAGTGGAAGTGGGAAGACAATGCAAAATTAGCACAGGGAAATGAAGTGCAGGCACCAGCTCAACATCAGCTGTGTATCAGCAGACAAAGCTGTGTGATTGTACTGATGACAATGCCAGGATAAAGTGCTGTCTTGCTTTAATGGTGTACCTAAGAACTCAAGACAAATTCTGCAGTGTTGCATCTGTGTTCGGCCATTGCTGATTTAGACAAAAGTTTATGGATAGAAATTACTGGGAAATGTCTCATAATTATCAAACCTGGTGGTGGTGTGTGTTGTTTTTTGGTGGCTTTAGTTATTTTTTTTAAGAAAAAAGGCATGCCTAAAGATGATTTGAAAAGGGGTTTTAGTCATCTGTTTGCATGCGTCTAATTTCTGTGATGTGCGAAGATGGCTTGAAGGGGTTTTAAAAAGAAGGAAAAAACTGTATGCTGCCTGCTTTTTCTGTTTAATAATATGAGAAGTGTCAGTTCTACTTTTACTTGGTTTTGTAGAGGAGATCTTGTGGGTTGAGCTGTTTAATGTGAACTTGGGCATTTAACTGAACATTCAGCTTTGTGAAAGCCTTTAAATCCAATTCCTTTGACAAGTCTACTGAGTTTTTAACAAAATACATTCATCTTAGATAGTTATTTCTGAGGTTTCAAAGAAATTTCTTCTTTTGACTGTCCAGCTTTTCTCTTGTGGTATAGCACTTTCTCTAGATTTCGAGTCACCATAGTTAGGGAGAGTTGGCAAAATCTGGATCTCTAGAAGACACTCACTCATCTAGGGACTTTTTACTGCATAGATTAAGGCAAAAATCTCAAAATCTTGTTTCTGTCTGTGTAGACTTTGGCTAGTAATGAGGATACTCAACAGATTCATATTTGGAAAATAAAATAAACTTCACTACTGTCTTGTCTGTAGGTTCCAAAAATAGATATCTGTTATTTGAGGGGAGGAAAAGCAACTCTCAAATGACAAAATACTAATCAAATCCCTTCACAAATGGGCCATTGTTCTATTTAGCTAATACTGTTCAGAGAATAATCAAAGTTACTGGAAGCTGTTCTGGTAATGTCATGTTAATGTATAAAATGCCTATAAATGCTGTCCCTTTCTTGTATCTTGCAGATTTTCTATAAAGAATTTATACATCCAGAACCTCTCTCACCTGAGAAACAAGAGGTAATTTTTCTTTCCCTCTAATGAGGGAGTGTAGTCATCGAATAGATAGTTTTGGCATATTGATTTATGCATTTTTCTGTTTTATGTTTGTTTTTTTTCCCCCTAAGAGCTCGAAAGATAAGGAAAACACAGGAAACCACACAATGGTGACAGATAAAACCGTATGTATACTGAATTTAAACATGGCTTGAAATCCAACAGTTTTATTTTGTTTTGGTTTCTTTTTTTTAAAAGAATTATATTTGTTTGTATACAGAGAAATTACTGGTAGCATATTCTATGGTTTTTTTGACACCTGGAATTTTTTAGCTTGAAGCAGAGTAACAGGAACAGGGTAACTGCTGCTTCTGTATGTGAAATATGGAACTCCTACCATTCAAACTGATGGTATAAATTAAACAATAGTTTTCTTTTTCCATTGTAATTTAAAATAATCATTGAAGCTACCTGTTTCAAGTGGTGACTAATTCTTACAGAATATATTTGATTTTGTCTTGAGTCAATTTTTTTAAAATACTCTACCTAGCAAGTTGACTCATTACTTTTGCTTTTGAAATCTGCTAGTATTTTTATTATATATCATGCTGAAGATTTAAGTAATAGCCATTGTCAAAATAGCTTCAAATTGAATATCCTGGATGTCGAGAAAGAAAATGAATTTAACTTCTCGTGTAGTTAAAGTGCCATTTACTTTAAAGCTAAAATAAATAAATAGCTGCGTGCGCTGTTGTGAAATAAGGAATCAATGCAGCAAGAGATGGGAGACAGATTAAAGGCAAAATTTGTGTATATAAATGTATCCATTTCCTTTTGAGTTTATTGTGTTTCTAAGTAAGTTTTATTTTCCATCAATATTAGCCTAAACTTTTTTGTTTTGATACATAATATTCTCTTGGCTTTAGATCTTGTAGTCAAGAGGTTTCTTAATACAGAAGTTCTCTTGGAGAGGCTGTTAGAGGAAAAAAAAGTCTTTGTGACAGTTCTGCAGTAGTCATAGTAGTCATGTGAGTGGCATACATGTAGATAGTCTTAGTATTAACCGTAAAGCTCTTGGTAAATATTGCAGTTTCTGAGATGGCTAGAACTTCTTTAGTTGTGGAATTAACACTTCCGTATTCTGGAAATCAAAGAAATATCTATTTTGTAGTGCAAATATTTATCTGGACAAGCTTACTCTGTTAGTCCTTTGGCAGGGTTTGAGTCTTAAGAAGTATGAGAGGTATTGCAGGGACTGTGGTATTTGTGTCCACAGGACATGATTACTGTGGAATTGTTTTACCTCTCAGCTTCCTCTTCTGTCTTAACACTGTCAAATTCAGCCTTCACCAGGGATCTGAGTTGGATGTAGCTGTGCAGTTCCAAAGCAATTGATTTCAGCAGGAAGTATGTCCTAATGCTTCTAGACTGAAAACAAGGAGTAGGATGCTTTCTTGAATGCTTTGTAGCTTTTGCAGTACCTCTGAATACTCTTGCAGTAGACCTGTATTAAATTTGAAAAAAAAAAAAAGCCCTGGTCACCTCTCTGGTCTTTGAGAATTGTTCCGGGTTCAAACTACTAAACTTTTAAGTATTATGTCTAATAAATGCAATTAAAATTTACATATCAAATACGTATTAACAAGTTTTAGATCTCAGAAGAGATGAACTTTGTATTTCCATGGAAGATATCATCAATATATGGCTAGTCTAAGCTTCTGTCTTTTTCTTACTTTTCACTGTGCACTGTTTATTTTCAGGCAATGAATGCTGTTATCAAAACTTGGCAAGATGGGCCATATATATTTATTGTGCAAATTGGACTTAGAACTGCAAAGGACTCTACTACCAGAGTTAAAAGAGTAGAACAACAAAAGGATAGAACAACACCTTCCTCATTTCAAAACAAGCTCTTTACAAGTAAGATAGCTGTTTACAGAAATATGAAAATACAGCACCATTTTTATGTATTAACTGTCTGAGTGTATTCTAAGGTACTTTTAATGTATACTATGTGGTTCCATTTCATAAGACACTATCTTTCACTTTTATACTTCAGTATAAGTATTACTGTTGATCTTTCTTATCATAAGAAAACAGGTGCTTGCTACTGTCTTGATGATCCTAAGGCTGTTTTGTCAGTGTACTGATGGAAATAAAGAAGAATCCCAAGCATTTCAATTTCGAGGCTTGGTGTTATGTTTCAGAAATGTGCAGACCAATACAGTGGTTTATAGTAATAAGCTCAAAATGTGTAGAGTACAAAGATCATTATTGTCACTCTGAAATTATATTATTATTATTATATTATATATTAACTGTGCGCTGATAACCTATTCAAACTTCAGAGAAGTTTGAAAATCCCTCTAAGACATACGTGTGTTTTTGAATTTTTCTTGTTACACTTGAATTTCCATCAAAAATGACTTTTAAATACCCCCATGCGATACTTGGTAATGGAGCGTGGAATTTTAATTGCACGCTTTTAGCTGAGAGTGTTATGAGTCTTAACTTTCTTTATTGAAGTACAAGTTAGATTTAAAAGCTATGTGAAGACATGGAATTTCTTTACCCTTGAATGAAAATCAGTTAAGTCCTGTCTTCCTTCTTTTGCTTCTTGTTCAATTTGCTTATTGGATTGTCTTTTGACAGTGACAGTAGAACTGAAGGGGCCATATGAGTATCTCTCACTTGCAGACTATCCGCTGATGATCGTAAGTAAAGCAGCTTTTCTTTGATCTATAAAATTGTCAGTTGATTTGAATGTCAATTAAATACTCTGCTTTCATGCTTCAGGAAACACAGAGCCAGTGTCTCAGAAGAAAAAGTTACTTAGCAGAGGGTGTTTTGGGGTTTGATGGGGTTTTTTGTTTAGTTGGTTTGGGATTTTTTTTTGTTTGGGTTTTTTACTTTTTGTACTAAGTACTGGGAGGGAAAACAGATTTCAGACGCTTGCACATGTCACTAATGTTGTTGTTCTCTGGATTTTTTTAACTAATCGATGGTAATTTATAGTTTCTGAAGTTACCAGTATCATTAGTTATAAATTGAGCAGTCTTACTGATACTTGTTATTTTCCTCAACTCATATCTTAGAAAATTTGCTATTCTGTGCTTTTGTTTGCAGCAACCCTTCCATTTGTTACTGCTTTCTTTGTTCTTTTATAGCTTAATCTTCTTTCCTCCACCTGCTGTCTTATACCCCATGAGGAGGTCTGTAATATTGCCCTAACAGTGAAAGCATAATTGAGCTATGAAGGACTAATCCCCTTTTTACTCAGAGGAGTTATTAATTTGGTTGGTAGTTTCTTCTGTTGAGAAGGCTAAAAAAGAAAAGAATTTACAATGTTTTTGTAGGGAAGACAAACTTTAGCTGAGGATCATTAAGTAAAGATCTCAAGCCTGACCATATTGGCAAGAACAGCCTGTAAATAGTTGAGCCTGACAGCATTTCTTAAACCCACATTTTACTTCCTGCAGAAAAACTCCCAGCAGCTCTGTTGAAATATAATTCACCAGTGTGAATTACAGACCTCAGAAAGAGGTCTGTCTCTCTAAATGTTTCCATAATGAAGTGTCTGCACATGAACTGTCACGCCTAGGTCCTTACCATTTGAACTGCATAGATTAGTCAGATGTAAAAATCTAAGGATCAGTAAGCTTTCCTAAGGAAGTTGTTTTCAATGTGTATGCAAGTTTAAATGAATTGTGCAGCTAATTTCAGTGTTTGCTTGGTTTGAATAAATCTTCCTTCTGGAAGAGGAGACTGCTTGATTATTACTCTCCTGTATTTGGCTAAGTGCTTCCTACTGTTCATTTCATGTTTTACTCTCTCCTTCTAATCCCTCTTCTTAATCTTAGTGTCCTTTTTGCTCTGGTATGATGCTGTCCTTTAGAAAATTTAGGATTGAGTGGCATTGTCAAGGGTTCTGTTTGCTGTAAGAGATATACTGTGAAAGTTCTTGTCAAGTAACAGTGGACCAAAAAAACCCCCATCTAACACAAAATGTTAAAATTTACATGAATATCTGGGTTTCTTTTTCAGTTCCAGGTTTTTGAGAGACCTAAAGTTTGGTTAAAAACTGAGTTTGTTGGAAATTAACTTTTGAGAAAAGTTTTGAATTATTTGAACAGAGGCTTACAAGCATTAGTTGTTTATGTCTGTTCTATGGAATGATGTGTAAAGGTGACCTGTAAGTTTATTTGCAGAATACTGTAAATGTATGATGAAATTCTTAGTAGAATAATATGTGTAAGAGTAGAGTTTTTGGTCATTTGTTTGAATTCTTATATGAGTTTTTGAAATCTAGTAGCACATGATATCTTCCTTAGAAAAACTGCTTTTGAATAAATTGTTAGGCTGCTGTTCAAGAGAGAAATTATTCAGAAAGTCCATTACTCTAGTTCCCATTGTTGGCAGTGAGAAGTTACTGTCACTGTTAAAGAATCCAGAGAAGACAAATGAAACGATATATTTAAAAACTTCCAAGGTTGCTACAGTTGAGGAGAAAATAGTCTTAGATCTGTGGAATGAGAACAAGGAGATTATTTTTCTGAGTCTGAAATTCCTATTTCTCATTTCTTTTTGTGTAATAGTTTTTCATGGTGATGTGTATTGTGTACGTATTCTTTGGCGTTCTGTGGCTTGCCTGGTCAGCCTGTTACTGGCGGGATCTCCTGAGGATCCAGTTCTGGATTGGTGCTGTTATCTTCTTGGGAATGCTTGAGAAAGCAGTTTTCTATGCAGAGTTCCAGAATATCCGCTACACAGGGGAATCTGGTAGGTGACACCTTAATTGATGGGGCACAGCACTAATGGCTTACGCTAAACTGGGATGGCAGATGCATATTAAGTATGTGATTATGTGACAATTGTTTCAAAACAAAGAACAGGGAACTGGAGTTTCTGTATTTTTTTATATGTTGTCAACATGATGCTCTGTGTTCTTCTAAAGCTAAAATCTTGTTGCTTAGTGTGACTTTTGAGTGTAGTATCTTAGGTATGTAGAATGATAGATTCTGGAAGGTATACACTGTAGCGCTGGTGTGAAGTTTAAAATAGGACTTCCTAAGTGTGATTCATAATTAATTTCTGCCAATTAGTATTGGCCTTGGAAAGATACTTTGATGAATTCCTTGTTCAACATGACAGCATTGTAGATAACTCTTTGTATTCAGCCCCATGGCCTGATAACACATCTTAAGAGATTCCTTTCACATGAAACTGTAGTAATCTGGGTTTAAATTTTGAGGCTGGATGCATACAAATGAAACTCTGCAAGCAAAATGTCACTATGTCTTTGCTAAGTGGCTGTACCCATGGTAAAGAAGGTTTTATTGGCTGACTTTTTTGGAAGAGTATCCAAACTGTTCTTACGGATATAGGTTGTATGGAACATTTATTTACTCCCCGCCCTTCTGTGGATGTAAAATTTTTCAGTAGCTTTTATTTTTTTTTTTTTTTTTATGCCAAGTAACCTACCTTTTCTGAAAGCTTACTCCAGATGTAGGAAATAAAAAGATTATACACTTTAATAGCCTACCTTCTGTGTCTGCTCTCGGACAATTGCATGCAGTAGCTGATAAATTATATTTTAATAACCTAACTTCCTTCTCTTTGCTTCTGGTAGTTCAAGGAGCAGTAATACTGGCAGAGCTTCTTTCCGCTGTGAAGCGCTCGTTGGCTCGAACTCTGGTCATCATAGTCAGCTTGGGATATGGGATAGTCAAGTGAGTAATTCTGTTACAGGGTTGTTGTGTTCTATTTAAAGGGTTTTCAGTATTAGTTTTTAATAACTTAGGGCAGTATTTGTCTCCATGTAGTCTGCTTGTTAAAAGGTAAGTGCTTTCGTTAGGTGCTGCAAAGATCTAGACCTCTTTACTAGCAGAGACATACAGTTCTGTATTGCCATTGCTCTTCTCTCCATCTGCTTCTGTGTAGTACTCTAGGGTGGGTTTCTGAGTCTTCAGAGTGGAATGGGAGCTTTGTGTGCCTGCCTTCTGGGCAAGGGTGAGTTCCTAGAAATGGGAGAGGTCAAGGATTGCTGATAGGAGAGGGTATCTGCTTTAGGAGGTAGAACAACGTGCTATGTGGTAGTACAAGGTTTGGGCAAGTATAGGTGTGCTGGGGGAGCTAGTAGAGAAGTGGGATGTGAGTTCCTGAAATGGTTGAAAGAAGCTAGGCAGGAAACGGGACTATTCTCAATCTCAGTCACATCATACCGTAAGACAAAATGAATAGTATGCTTTGAGCACCATAATAAAATTATTTCTGCATCTAGAAATGACTTGTGACAAGGACCTTTTAGTCACGTGCTTCAACCCTTACGTTAGGCTCAAGTTGACATGACTTAAATTTTTGTTCCCCTTTTAATCTTTCACTTTGTTTTCCTACAGGCCTCGCCTTGGAGTTACTCTTCACAAAGTGGTTATGGCTGGAGCCCTTTATCTATTGTTTTCTGGCATGGAAGGTGTTCTTAGAGTCACAGGGGTCAGTAATAACTGCTTGAATTTTCCCATATGCCACAGAGACTATTTGCTTTATTTACTTGTGTGCTAAGGAAGCTGAAAGGGAGCAGAGACAATGAAGTAATTTAATCCTGAGAATGTAGATAGAGGTTATTAACAATTATTTTAAGTTACATGTCTTCTCTATTTGTTATGATATTCTGTATATTTTTAAATAATTCTGTTAGTTTTCTGATTAGTCAGGTTTCAGCCTGGACCTTTGTGTTTGCAGACCCAAATGTACAGTTTGGGTCACCTGGCCATGAATCAAAAATACCCAACCCAAGAATAATAAAAAAAACCCCAAAACCCAACCCAAAACATTTCCCAACAAAAAAACAACAAAACCAAAAAAACCCAAACAATAGCACAAAAGAAACAAAAACCCAAACAACCCAAAAAAACTCCAAGCCAAAACAATAAAACCCAACAGACAACCCAAATCCCCACCACTCCTATTTTGGAGGCTGCGCTTGGGGAGGTGTGTGTGAGTGCTGCTGCTGCTGAATTCCTTAAGTGCATCTTGGGATGTAGATTTCTATTGTTATGTTTTAATATTTTAGGATAAGGTTTTTAACCTATCACATTTGGTACTTTTCCAGTTTTTCTATGACACTGTGGCTCTGATAGCAAACTTGGCCCTGTCCATGATTGATGCCTGTATTATTTTGTGGATATCCTTTTATAAACTGCAGAATGCTACAAGCTTATTCATAGCTTATTATTTCTGTCTTGCATTTGAAAGGAATAAAAGGTGGTTTGCTTGTTTCTGTTAGGACTTTTGATGGTTTTGATGTACATTCAAAGGCAACTTTTGCCTCTTCAGTCAAACTCAGAATTGCCAGTGGAGCTTTCAGTTTGTCCATGGATAGTGTAAAAGATTTAGTTACTACATCTGTAACAAGCTGATTGCTAGTTTTTTGTAGTAGAAGTGGCCAGAACAATTAATCACAGCAATTGCCTCAGCAGAGACTCCTTTTAACGGTGCTAGATTGACTTAATCTGGAAAACTGCTTCTTGCTTTGCTGGTGGAGAGCTGGGAAGTGACAACATGGTATTGTGAGCTCCTCTCTGTATTGGGCTAAACTCTTGATTCAAGCCCTCTGTTTCTGTAGCAAAACTTGGAAGCATTGTGGTGATGTATTTGTGGTTTCACATAAAATAGCCTGACCCTCCTCACTTCTGTACCTTTTTTCTTTTCATTTTGTTCTTATTGGCTTTCTCTTTGTCTCCAGGCCCAGAATGATCTTGCCTCCTTGGCTTTTATTCCCCTGGCTTTCCTAGATACTGCCCTGTGCTGGTGGATATCCTTCACTGTTTGTTTGATGGGGTTTGTTTTCTTTTAAATTTTTTTTTTGTGAGTCTTTTTGGCTGAGCTTTTTTAAAAAAATAAGCTCCAGATACATGTTTGTTTTTTTTTTTACTTCTGTTAAAGGTTTTAGAACTTCTGTAATTGAGTGTTCAGGTAAACTCCTGCTACCTACTGCTTACCTAGTTTTTCTTGCACTGGACGAATCTGTGTTGAAGCTGCTCCTGAATATAGTTTGTCTGTTATCAGTCTCTGATTGTTCAGTATAAAAGTAATCTTGTTCTAGTGTGACATGTCATGGCACCATAGAAGGAGCCTTTGCAGAACTGACTCAGTTTATGTTTTGGGGAGAAGGTTGCTTAGCAACATTAAACATAAAAGTCTTTCTGTAAAACTTTAAATTTAAGTAGGTGATAAAATAGGGCAGTTTGTTTTTTGGTGTCTTGACAGGCAACCATAATTTTGTGTGAATTCAGCAACTGACATCAAATGTGGAATCCGTGTATAGCAAATTCCCCATAAGATGTTCTTAGCAAAAGACCATCACAAAACTGTTTGAAATGTGAAAACCATAATTCTCCCCTACCACAATGTCTCTTCTAAGCACTTACTTTGTCACTGTGGGAATAAAATAAAAAAGTGTGAAAGTGCCCATATGCATTGATTTTCTAGTTCAGATTTGACTTTATTTTATCAGAAGTACAACTGACACTTTTCTGGAGTAATGGGCCATAACCCAAAGTAGATGCTTGGATGCAATCTTTGTGTGACAAGAGTTAGAAGTGTAGATGACTAAATAAGATGAAATGGATGAATTCTGGTCTTTGGTACCTTTACCATAGGATCAATCTTTTCTTCTGCTGAGAGTGGTCTAACGTTTTGAAGGTCTGTGTGGGGGTGGTAGAGCCTTTGATCATAAGATCTGTCATCTTAAGTCCTGATCAGATTGTCCCTTCAGAGGCTTTTCCTTGACTTCCCATACATATTCATCAGCTTAACTCAAACAATGAAGCTGCTAAAACTTCGAAGGAATGTTGTGAAACTCTCTTTGTATCGGCACTTCACCAACACACTCATCTTGGCAGTAGCAGGTAAGCAGAAAACTGTCTGTCAGACAAGACCACTTTGCATTTTCGTGTATCGTTTTATTTGGTCACTTAAATCTTTAAGTTTGGTGAACTTTCTGTGAATACAATCAAAGTTCTTGGTATTTCTAACAGTGGGCCTTTAACCAAGTGTTGTGTTGATACTTCAGAGATATTTTTTACCAAAATCGCAGTATTATTGTATACTATGGGATTTTTAAGATGTCCACAGAGCAGATAGGTGAAGGAGTGGAGTGATTCTTGGAAAAACTTTATTCTTAGAAATGTGACATAATGTCCTTTGTATTCTGGAAGAACATGGATTGAATTTCTTTTTCCATTTATAGTAGTGATGAACTAAGAATAAATGTATTGATGCTTCAAGGTGCTCTGCTATCAATATAATGAGCAGAAAACTTCTAAAGACTGTGCTTTTTTATTTAAACAGGCAAAAAAAAGCACATTCCTTTTAATCAACAGCTCTGATGGAAATTCCTTTCAGCACTTTGTCCTTAGTCAACTTAAAGCACCTTAGTGGATGCAAGTCTTTTCTAAAACTGTGATAAGACCATAGTTTTATCATTGGAACTGTTCTGGGTTGAGATCTGAATGCTGAAGGCATTCAAGCAGACCAGATTGTTTAGTTACTTCAAGGTAAGCTTTGTCATCTGATAATGAAACCATGGTTTGAAGGCTAGATAAAAGTGTATACTGCAAGAGTAATGAATAGGAGTGAGGAGTTGGCTAAATACTTCATATTTGATTTATGCCTTGTGTCTCTGAAGAAACAAGAGCATTGGTCTCTGCATAAATTACTGTATAAGGTCAGTACAATAAATCCATCTCTTTGTTTTCCAAAGCTATTAAATTGGATTTCAAGATTTCACTATTTAGATCTTTAGTCTTTGTTTGGGAAACACAGTCCTTGAATCGGCATCTTCTGTAATAACGAGCAGCTTGTTTGTTTGACTGTTGCAGCATCTATTGTATTTATCATCTGGACAACCATGAAGTTCAGGCTGGTGGACTGTCAGTCGGTGAGTTTATATTGAATGCTTTCTACATTTGTTTCCTCTTGATAAGTTTGCATTTGGCAGTGAAATCACCACAAAGCACCACATGCTAAAATTCCCACAGTTTGTGGGTAATGAGCCTCTTTGACAGATGCCTATACCTATAGTACACCTTGGAAAGAGACAAGGACATGGAATTTCTTGCTTCACAACACTTTCTGTTTGTGCTGCTTGACAGGACTGGCAGGAGCTATGGGTGGATGATGCCATCTGGCGTTTATTGTTTTCAATGATCCTTTTTGTCATCATGATTCTGTGGAGACCATCTGCTAACAACCAAAGGTTCAGCTTTTCTTACCTCTTCCTAAAAATATAGGAATGCATGTTTATTCAAAGAAGTACTGGTGGGTGATTTGTAGTTACTGTAAACTGATCCATAAGGATCCATAGAGGCTTGAGGAAAAGTAAGCATAAAGTCACGTAACTAAAATCCAGTCTGTTCCCAGTGCTGAACTGATTTAAAAAGAAATGACTTGAACTTTCGATTATGTAGTTTAGCATAAGTCTTAAAAACAATGAACTACACAGAAAAATCAGGTCATGTGAATGTTGGGGTAATGGATCTCTTGGGAAGGATGAGATACAATTCTAATACAGCTTTTATTCTTTCGCTTCTGAAGGTTTGCTTTTTCACCATTGTCAGAAGAGGAGGAAGATGATGAGCAAAAAGAGCCAATGTTAAAGGAAAGCTTTGGTAAGAGAAAATTTATTCCATCTAATTTCAGTCTTGAAGAGACACTTCTGTGGAGGAAGATGTCTTGCTCTTTGCAAGACACTGCTAGAAAAGCAGAGTCAATTGCCATTTATACATGTAGTTGTAGAGGAAACACTAGCTTTATGTTTAGTGTTTACATTGCCTATTGAATTCTGGGGTTTTCAGTTGACACTGAAAACAGTGCTGCTGCTGCTGTGGCTGCTTTGCTCTGTGCAGCGGATTTTGTTTTATTAAGTATGTCAAGTCTTAGGTTTGAATCCAGTCATGATGACAAAGGTCTTGGGTATTGTTTCTAGAGGATGGATTCCTGCGCAGTTCTTTTTTAAAATCTCATTTAAGAATTTTCATTTATTACGTGTTCTCTGAACTCTGCAATCTTCTTTGTTGTCCATGTTAAGGCCTAGCATAGGAATGCCCAGTGTAAACATGGGGATGAATGTGTTTATTCATGAAATTGTCTATTGTAACACCTCTGTTTATAAGCTGTGTAAAAGGTAGGACCACATACCTACTGCTGCTGTCTGTCCACAAATCAATTATTTTGGATATATCTGTGCTGTTTGACTTGCTGAGGCGACAAGGAGAAGTGTGTAATCCATTAGGTGCATTTGGGAAATCAGCTCTATCTGGCTATCTGTCAGGCTGGGAAACCCGTGTTGCTTTTCAGCTTTTAAGTTAAACCAAGTGGCTGGTCAGCAGCCAGTAAGTAAAGTAAACTTTGGGAGTTGCCTGTGTCTCAGAATGGTTAAGGCTGGAAGATGATCTCTGGAGGTCATCCTGTCCAGACCCCCTGCTCAAGCAAGGTTTCCTAGAACAGGTTATGCTGGACCATTGCCAGATGGCTCTTGAGTGTCTCCAAGAATGGAGATTCCACAGCCTTTCTGGGCTACTGTGTCTTAGTTCTATGCTGCTAATATCTGGCTTAAATAAAATGACTAGGAATTTGTATTTCCTAGATAAAATTGCAAAATTCAGGAAAAACTAGATATTCCACCTTTTAGGAAAAAAGAGTACAAGCCTTTCAAAGGAAAAGCAGTCTCTAGTCATTAACTTGTCTGTCTCTTTGAATCTGATGGAATATCATGAATGCATACTCAATACTTTCACTTATAGTCTATGAACAAGTATAGTTCAGTTATCCTCATCTTTTTACCGTCTTTTGTTTTCAGAGGGAATGAAAATGAGGAGTACAAAGCAAGAACCCAACGGGAATGTAAAAGCAAACAAAGTTGTGAGTATGCCTTCTCTACCTCGAAGAATATAGATTCATCTCTTCTTGGTTGTTCCCAATAGTAGCTCTCAAATATGCAAACTTTTGAGCCAATAAATGTGAGTTTTTTTGTTTGCTTCAGAGTGTGAGTCAAAGTATTGTAAGTTTTCAGTACTTCTGAAAAGAAAGTGAATACAGGTTTTTCATCAGATTTCCTGTAAGTACAAAAGAAACTTTGGAATTCAGTCTGTTCTTGAGGAGTGTTTGTGCAACCCAGTCTAGACAGAGCTGTATAATACAATATTCTGATAATGAGTAATACATTATTTAACAAGCTTGCCAGTCTGCAAGAGAGGCTGAACCATATTTTAAATTGCCTTCTACTTTTGAGATTTGCGGTTCATTTCTTCAAGGTAGGGATGTGTATATTGTTACGTACCTGCCTAAATACTTTAGGGTAACATGCATTCTTTCCCATGTAGCCACATTCAACTAGGAGGTAGAAATCCGTGGAATTCATGCATAAATTTAAAAGTGGAAAGACCTGTGAGAATTCATTATAATAGTCATATTTGTTGTTAATACTGTTTTTCTCGAAGCTTGGTGGCAGCTATGTACTACTTAGATGAGGATAACATGAAAATCAAACTTTTCTATTTTGGGAGTGGGCGGATGAGTCATTTCTACAACTTCAGAACAAATGTGCTTGTGTTGTCAATTGAGAGTGTTCATTAGATAGAAATGAGAAATCTGACAATGTGGTTTAACTTACCTTTGATAAATCTAACTTGTGCTTTTTATATTTTTTTTTGTCTATTAACATCTTCTAAAGAGAGTGTTTTTTGGTGGTAAACTAAAACTGTATTATGTAAATAACCAAAGTGTTCTGAGGACCTGCTTTTCCTAGTCACCATTAAACTATTACAGAGTTCACAGCAAGTTGTAGGCGGGTTTTTCTTTATTCCTTTTTTTTCCCCCTTGGAATGTGTTTTCTGTAATGCGAAAACCAAAGCGAAGGTATTTTGGGGGGGGGCAGGTTGGTGCGTTTTTGGTTTAAGTTTGTAATTGAATTATAAATACATTGTTTTTTGTCAAGTAGGTTGAGAAGAAAAAGGCTTGCATGTAACAGCATTTTGGGAAACTGACTTTTGTTTTCTATTTAATTTCTGTATCTGTAGCAAGAGGATGACCTGAAGTGGGTAGAGGAGAATGTTCCTTCATCAGTGACAGATGTGTGAGTATTTTTATAGACATGATAAAAGCATATTCCTTGCCCACAGGAACACAAACACATTAGAATGCCTTATAACTTGTATGCTGTGCTTACATGAGCAGTGTCTGGGTTCAGCCTGGCACTGGCCTCTGACTTTTTAGTGTGGTTATACTTGGCTGTGTGCAGTCTGTCAGACTTGAACATGTGCTGACTTAAAGAGCACTGTCTTGGACTGTGAAACCACTTACTGCCCTGCGTTTTACTAAAGCTAAATCCAGAGAACAAACTCTCTTTCTATTTAGTGCTCTGAAAAGACCCTTGAGTATCTTGCTGAATAAGTAAACGGTAAATGAATAGTAAACCACGGAGTAATGTAATTGAGTTTTCAACTTTATTTGGAACGTCTTATTTTTATGCTTCTGGCAGTGTTTGTATCTGTTCTGCTTTTAATAACTTTTACATCCTAAGGGTGTGAGTGCCTGTGTCTAGATTTTTTTGTAGGAAAACTGAAGTTCACAGATTAATTATGTTCACAAATTTGAACAGGTATTTTTGGCAGAGGTCTCTAGATTGAAAGTACAAAACTTCGCTTGAAGTTAAAGACAAGAAATTAGGTTACGTTTAAGAGGATGAAGAAGTGCATTTTCTGAATGGAATTTGGTTTTCCCAGTTCTAATACTGAAGACTAATAGGATTCCTTAAGGATAAAAAAGGACTAGACTGGTGTAAGTTTGGAAAGGGCAGTTTGAGGTAATCTGCCGCAGGGTTTTCTGTTCTTGGAAGTCTGATAAGGCTTGTGAAAAGACAAGATCCCCAGAGATGGGAAGTCTGTTGTAGCTGGAAAGGCTGGAGTACCAGTGGAACTTGTTTGATTTCTGGGCCGTGGTTTTGCAACCCATATTGTAAATATCTTCAGTGTAGTTGAGCAGTGTTCTTGTATGAATGACGTGGCTTATTCCATGGCAACTTGGAAATTCTTCAGTTGGTAATGAGAACCATAGGAAAAAAGAATTTGAAAACTATGAAGGTCGTTGAGCTCCTTGGGCTCTTCCTTTTTTGCGTCTTTCTCTAGTTTCTGTTGAATTGAAAGGTCCCTTTTCTGTGCCCTAAAAAGCAACATAAAGTTGAAAATGGTTGTCAGTAGTATGGTCTCTAATTATTTTAACTTCTTTTTTTTCCCTGCTGTAGTGCTCTTCCAGCTCTTCTGGATTCAGATGAGGTCAGTAAAGAAGTCTTCAGTTCAAATTAGTCTTCTGACATGCCAAAGGAGTCATGAGTCAGCTGATAAAGACTTGGCTTTATTAGAACTGGGCTCTGATCTTGTCAGTGCTGCGGTGAAATACTGCAAGGAGGGGAGGATAGTGGGGATAACCACGATACAACTTTTATTCATAACACAAATGTGTATTCTAAATATGTAGTCTAAAAAAAGTGATATATCTGCTATGTGTTGGACTCCTAACTTAAAATGCATATGAGTTTACATTTGTTGTGAATGTGCACATTCTGAATAATATAAACCTGCTAGGGGAAATAACAGCACTGGGTATTTTATTTTCCAGGAAAGAATGATTACACACTTTGAAAGGTCCAAAATGGAATGAAGGAGTAGCTTTTTGCTATTAGAAGTGGAGACGCCTCTTTTAAAGTTGCTTGGTGGAGCAAGTGCATCCTGCTGATTTGTTTCTTGATCTCAGCCTTGAAAGTTCGATGCTTTACTGTCATGGAGGGTGTCTTGCTGTGGAAGAAGTTCACAAGGACATTATAAACCTTTTGGAAATTTGAATTTACAAAGTTGCTGCAAGTTTGGATTTTTAAGCAATTTAAATATGTACTATTCCAGCACCTTCTGTAACTTTTCAAATATTTAATCTGTGAAACTAAAATTCCTAATGTCTGCTCGAGGAGTTTGTATTTCAATGTTATAATTGATACCTAGAGGTGACCTGACTGTACCTTTTTGGGGGGAGGGTGGGGACAGCTAGAGATAAGTACTGAAGAAACAACAGACCCTTTTTCTGGTAGATACAACTGCTGTTGTATGTCATCTGCCCAATATGCGTGAGAGGGTTTTAGAGAGAAGCTCCCGTTGATGAAAATTAAGATGCCAGAATGGAAATATTTGGAAAAGTTACAGTGATATGAGTTTTTAACAAAATCAAGTGCAATTTTATTCATAACACTGTGTATGAAAGATTTTCTATTTTAAATGCCATTGACCTGTAGGTAACAGCTGCCTAGAGCTAACACTCACTGTTGTGGCACATCTCATTGCCGGCAATGTGGTGGATGCCTGGAAAAATTATTTGCCCCTACCTTTCATGTGTTGCACGATTTAAATAAAAACAGCAAATGAAGCAACATAACCAAACATGACCAAACCCACTCCTGCGGTGCTCCGCAAACGCTTGACCACACGTGTTCGGCAGATACTAACTAGATGTCTCAGCAAAGCTCTTCTCCCTTTACTTGTAGCATCTCCCACTAAGAAGAGAAGGTGGCACTCTTCTATGAGAAGATGGCGTTGCTTTCTAGAGGGTGCAAGCACTGCCTACTGTATTTGAAAGAGGCTTTATGGGGAATCTGCAGTGCTGGGATAGTTCTGTTCCCAGTATCTGTGTAGAATTGTTTCCCATGTAAGTGATTGGATGATGAGCTTTCCTGTCTTAATTGGTCCTTATGGCCAAGAGGTACTCTGAGATCACTGTGTTTCCATAAAGTTGCAGACTTCTATATATTTGCTTTTTGTTTCTCCTGTTGAAAAAGAGCACTTGGACAGTGTTCTGTTATTTTTTGCTTGGCTGTAACTTCTACATTTGCAATAACTTCCTCATGGAAACCCATTGTGGACTGTATGAAAAAAGCTCTGATTTGGGTTCATAACTGTTACAACTGATGATTACCAGGTGATGATTACCAGGGAAGCAGCATCTGGACAACTAAGTAGCAGATGTGGCTGCTGCTGGAAGGGCATAGGGAGTCAGCTTTCCCGGTTCTTCACTCGCAGCTGTGTCAGCAGAAATAAACATATGTCTGTCCTTCATTCATTCCACTGTAAGGTCTGGTAGCTTAGCTGTAGTTCATCTTTATCAGCAATTCAAGCTGAAATGTGGCACTTTACAGTAGAGTAGCTGAGGCACATGGACATAGTATATCTTCTGCTGGCTGTGCTGTGGTGCAGCAAACCCTCAGCAGATGGGCACAGAAAAAGTGTGGCTATAGCACCTCTGTTCTCCAAGAGTGGCTGGAGGTTTTCTGCTGTCCTCTTTAGGCCATAGGTGGAATCTTTAATTAGAAAACCCTTCTAATTTGCTATGCTTAATTGATATAGATGAAAAAAAAATTTACCTCCATGTCCTTTTGGGGAGAGGAAATTTTGTGAAATAAAGCTACACAAAGCTCGCTATTTAATGGGGGGGGGGTGTGTTTTGGTTTTTTTAAGTCCTATTGGTTTGGGTTGTTCAGGGTTTTTGAAACAAATAGGCAAAAATGTTCTCTACTGGAAGCACAAAAGTTTGTATGTACTATTTAATAAAGGCTAGGCAAAGAGTAGAAAGGCTTACATTGTGTCCTTCTGCTTTCTTACTCCCTATTCTCTCACATGAGGAAGTGCTAACATCTTCACAAAGCTTCTTGATTTTAGCTCTTTGTTGCACAGTATTTATAATGCAGTTATTCCCAACAGTTCTTTTTTTTTTTTCTTGTTAAGCTTGATAATGGGGTGGAAGTCTGTTATTTGAAAAGCTAATATAAATGGACTAAATTGTAAATTTCTGAACAAAAGTGAAATATCTAAACAGTTTCCCTAATTGTACTCATACTTTAATAATTTAAAGACTAATATAAATTTAGTAGCAGTGTGGTGCTTACAACCTATGACTACAGTGGTCTTAAGCAACCCTTGCTGCCTTCTCCCCTTCCATCTTTGTACTCTCTTGAAGCAGTATTTGAAGTCTTGAATTCCACAGGGGGCTTATTAATCCCTTAGCTAACCATTTTTGGTTTTCCACTTGCTTGGCAGAGTTTCTGATTCCTTGGAAGGTAGTATGTGCTTCCTAGCTGACAGCAGGCATGTGCTTTGACTTGCAGTGTTAGGGAAAAAAATGTGCGAGAGCCCAGCTCCCACAGTATTGTGTGGGCTATGACATGCACAGCTGCTCCTGCAATGATGATTGCAGAAGAGATGGCTGAAAGCAGTGAGGAGTGAAGGGGGGTGTGTGTGTGCAAGGGAGCTGCAGCAATGTGGCCTCTGCCCCAGCAGCATGTTTGGTCAATTATGTTGGTTCTGCTGAGGAGGTCTTGTATGTTACGAGGAGATCGTAGTCTCTTCTGAAAACTGGTTTTGCTCCTCAAGATGTGTTGGCTCCATGACTAGGAAGAGCTCAGGAAAACTTCATCAGCAAGCTGGCTTGCTAGAATGCCTAAAACCAGAAATCCTGCAGGTTGTTGTTTTAATTCTGAAAACAGGGAAGACAATTCAAATTTGTACCCATTCTTCAGAAGAGTATTGTGATTTTTAAACAAACCATGCAAACTACTCTGAAGATTGGTGAGCTGGAGGGAGAAAAAAATCTAGGTCAGATGTGTAAGAGTTTTTATTAACTAGAATGGTGTGGAGAAGCTGAATTTCTGGGGAAATTTGGCTATTGACTTCCAATGTCTTCAACAAACTATTCCTAACGATGTTCTACTTGCAGAAAAAATAAATGTCTGACGGGTTTTAAGAGTTCTTGTGTCTGATTAGTTCTGTATAGATTTTTTGTTTATTTTGAGAAGCAGCTGTGATACTACTGTTGAAATTGTAGCATGTGCATACCACGCAGAAAGCTGACAACATAGTGAAGATGATAGTGTTGACCAGCTTTTCGTAAGGGTGACAAGATGTTCCTTCTGAGAACTCCAAAGGAGAGACTGAGTAAGAGATCATGTGGCCTGGTAAAGAAATCAGAGAATCACAGGCTTGACAGGCACAGAGTGAGTCAGGATCACAAGTCCTGGGGTAGAGAGGGGTGTATTTTTGTTGTTCTGCTGATGCGGGGGTGTGTGAGTGTGGGCTTTATTTATCCTCCTGTTCACTATACACAGCATTCCATGTTGAATGCTAAAGTATGGTACTTCTTAAAGCCTGAAGAGGCCAGTGCCTCATACAAATCATTTGCACTCTGGATTGCAAGCATTTGCATGTGGAGTCATTACCCAGTGTTACTGAAGCTTACTTTTTCTTTCCCTAAATTAGTGCTATATCGTTTTATAGGGATCTTTGGTCAAAGAGACCAGCTCTATGCTGAGCTATAACTCCCTTGTGAATTTGCAGTTCTGGTATACGAAAAGAGGATGTGACTTAGCAGAGTTTTGTGCTTTAGCAAAGGTTCATTTCCGAGCAGGAAATAAGTTGGATGCAAGAATACCATGCTTGTTCTCCCCTTCCTGTGCTTCAATGTCCCAGCACAAAGCATCCTCAGTCCTTGTTGTCTAAAACGGTGGTCTCTGTTAGTGAAGATGATGGGAGAACTTAGTGCCAAGTGTGTTTTGAGTTTGGTTCAGTTAATTTAGTTTCTGGGTCAATTTACTTTCTGGGTCAGTGATGGTCAATGTTGCACCTCTCCACGACGAGAGTAGATGCAACTGTGGGACAAGGTAGCAAGGAAAGATTTCCTCTTGGAGATTGAACTCCACTAGCCAAGTTCACAGTGGAGAGTACACTGAAGTTATGACCCCTAAAAACAGACATTTACTCGCAAGATCTGCCTTGCTACTTAGGTTTTGCTCGTCAATTTTTGCGTTTCTATACGTGTGACTTTCCTACCTGCTCTGGTTCACGTCAGCCACTGGCAACCACACCCCTCCCCTAGTGACGCTGTGGGAAGACGAGTGCTTGTTAGTCAGCCCCCTTTCTGGGCTGCATGAAGATGCATACGAGTTATGCCAGAGTAAGAAGCCCCCTCTCGGGCACAGGACCCCGGGCCGTGTCTGCGCGCGGCTCCCGTTCGNGCGCGCCGGAGCTTCGCTGCCTGGGCCGGGCCGGAGCAGCTGCCGCCGCCATGCACGACGCCTTCGAGCATGTGCCGATCCTGGAGAAGCTGCCGCTGCAGATCGACTGCCTGGCGGCCTGGGGTGAGCCGAGGGGCCGCTCGGCGTTCCGGGCCGCTTCGCTGTCCTGTCCCTGTCAGCCGCCCGTGCGGGTGCCGCCCCCGGCCAGGCCCTGCCCTGCCCTGCCCTGCGGCGGCCCTGGTGCCCCTTCGGGCCGAGCCGGGCCGGGCCGGGGGCGCTGCTCCGTGTCTCGGGCCCCCTTGGCCGCTGTCCCGGCTGCCGGGCTGCCCAGGGCTGTAACCGCTGGCCGACTCGTTCCTGGCTATAAAGGCATCCCCTGTGTTTTGACTTAAATTTCTTTTGGAAGGCCGGTGGTACGTTGAAGTCTTGGATTTAGAGTCTGTGTGCGTGTGTTAATGGCACATAACTGTAGGTTATGTTTTGGGCGTACCTGATAGTGGAGATTTTGGTCAGGTGACTGCACCAGCTGTCATAATGATGAGGCTTGATGAAGCTTATTAAAGCCTTGAGCAGGTACCATCAAATATGCTGCCATCGCACCAAATCGGTAATTAAACTCCCAAACCATGCAATTGTGACCCTTATTAATCCGTCTTAAGGACAGAATTAAATCCTGAATTGTAGTGCCCCATCTATGCATGAGTTGTTTATGTTGGAATTATTTACTGGAGTGGGTGTGCAGATAGTTTTTTCCTGCATTGCAGCTTTTATCTCTTGTCTTTGAAAGCACGTATTTTGCTGAGGTAGAGAGACAGCCTGAACCTGCGGGCTTATGGCAGTGTGGTTGTGTCAAAAGAGGTGTAATTCTGTCGCTACGACTCTTCTACCATTTAGTGGAAGAAAGTTCTTGCAGGAAACAAGGTCTTAATGAAAATGCAAATATCTTTGGTAATGACTGAGTACGAGATGGAGAAAGAAATACTTATGTATGCTGCTTTCCGATACGATAATTCAGCAAGGAAGAATTTCAGCCATATTTCGTGACCCTGTGAAGATTCTATGCCTTTTATATGGTGTAGATGCTGTAAAGAGGAAGAGTTTGAACCCCTGCCACAGAATTTGTCTATAAAAAGGTTCTGTTTTATAAATCTGGAATGATTCTTGGTTGTCCAAGCAATCCATGTTACCTAAGCAAAGCTGCCAATGTCCTTCCAAACATACCTGACTCTTTCAGGGAGTTCTTATAAGAACCTGACTATTAAAAATGCTAACAGTTGAATCCACGTAGAACTCCTTGTTTTTCTTTCTGACAGTACTTCCCACTCTACAGCACTGTTTCTCTCAGGGATAAAATCATCTGAAGAATAGCTTATTGCCTCTTTTGATTGCACAGAAGATGCGGTGGTTTAAATCTTTATATAATATAGACAAGTGGAATGTGATGTCTAGGCTGCTTATTCTGTCTTCCTGGTTGAACTTTGGCTATCCTCTCCTGTATTGGTTTTTCTGTGGCCAGATTTTGGTAGCAGTGGGGGGGGGCTGAGGGAGAGGCTTCTTCGAGAAGCTGCTGGAAGTTTCCCCCATGTCCAGGCTGGGCCCGCTGCTGGCCAAGGCCGGGCCAATCAGTAGTTGACAGAACGCCTCTGTGATAACATATTTAAGAAGGAAGAAAAAAAAAGTAGTGAGAAATGAAGATGGCTGCCGGAGAGGAGCAGGGTGAGAGCTTGTGAACAACAACGCAGACACCAAGGTCAGTGAAGAAGGAGGGGGAGGAGATGCTCCTGGCGCCGGAGCTGAGATCCAGCTGCAGCCCATGGTGCAGAC